>CAJQZJ010013540.1:793559-839322 GCA_907164525.1 Lophiomys imhausi
TATTCACTAAATCTAACTTATATTAACCTATCAGCCCCTTCAGTCTGTGCATGCTTGTGTCTGTGTGTGTGTGTGTGTGTGTGTGTGTGTGTGTGTGTGTGTGTGTGTAGTGTACAAGCCCATTATGGCATGTGTGGGAGGTCAGATGAAAACTTTTAGGTTTGGTTCTCACCTTCCACCATGTGTTCTGGGAACCAAACTCTGGTTGTTAGCCTTTCTTGGCAAGTGGCTTTAGCCACCAAACCATCTCTCTAGTCTGTTTTGTGCAAAGTCTTTAACTCCCCAGAGATCTCCTGTGGAACTGGGTCACAATATTAAATAATGATTACAAATCAAAACAGAACTTCCAAACCACGAGATATTAGAGATGGGTTATAACTCACAGCAGAAGGATAACTGCTATAAATTTTCCCTACCTGCAAACCCAAATCGTTCTCAGTGAGTAGAACAAAAAACACATTGAAGAATTTTTCTCCAAGAGAGTCTACATCAATACTTTCAAAGAAATGCCCACTTGACATAAACTTAAAGTCCAGTCTACCTGCAAAAGTAAAATCACCCCCTGGCTCCGATAAGCATGGTGAATGAGGAGAATCTGTTCTCTGCTTTAGACTGGGAAAATCTCCTGGGGGTGGGCAGGAAATGTGGTGGGCAGTCTTTGAGAAGAAGTGAGAAAAGAGGAAAAGACTAGACATCTCAGTAGACCAGTAGACCAGTAGCATATCTCCTGAACTTTATGTCTAGGGTAGAATTACCAAGACAAGCAAGTCATGTAATCTGGCTTAAAGTCATTTTACATATGTACATGTATTTGTGTTTTCCCTGAAGCCCTCTAAATGATCTAAAAATATTCTAATTATTAAAATCCCTTCATTTTTCATCCTTATAGGCTCCCCTCTGAATACTGTTGGTTCTGCAGGACTCCCATTATGATTCCTTCAGGAAGACCTCTCCCACCCACTGGAAAGATCTTGCCTCCTGGCTCTTCTCTGACCCTGATTTGTCTTCTTCGTAATACTCTCCCCATCAGACACATTATACATCTAATTATTTGTTGCTGTATTTTGCTCGCTACAAAATAAGCTTAGTAGTCTTCATTGAAGTCCAAAGACCCCTAGATAGAGAATCCTGAACCAACAGTAGCTAGAAAATAAGCAAGGGTGGTGCTGCTCATTTGTGATCTTAGAACTTGGGATGCCAAGGCAAGAGAATTTGGGCTACATAGTGAGTTCCAGTCCAGTCTGGACAGCAAAACTGTATATAAAAAAAAACATAAAACAACAACAAAAGACAAGCAATTAAACTAAAAGAATCAAGCTCTGAGACTCCAAGTCCAAGTACCAACTGACCTTGGTTGCTTCCAGCAACAAAGTGCGCCTTTATGATCCAAAGATGGCATCTTGTGCTCAAATGCCTACAGATCATTAGAATAAAGCAAAAGAGGAAGAATCCTTAAAGAGCAAAAGAGACAGGAGTCCACAGAGGGTCAGCAGCCCTTCAGCTCCAGTTTGCTCATGGGAATAGAGGAAGGAAAGTGGGCAAAAACTTGGCTCATCTCCCAAGGCCCTGATACTCCTTTTGGCTTCCAGTTCAACAGAATGACTTGCTGTCTTCAGCTTTGTGTCAAAGAGGGCTCCCCTCTACTCCCACCCTCTAAGGTCAACACTGAGGGACAATTTCAAAGCTGCTTATGCGTGGCTCCTGACTGCAGGTCACCCATTCGCATTACTCTAAAGCACTCATTGCTCATAACTCTAGCTATGCAATGCTATGTTAGAGACACTGTTTTTCACCACTGATTTTGAGGTTAATTACAAATAACTTGTTACTCCATAAGAGCTGAGAGCCAATATTTATAAATTGTTTTCTTGTTAACTGGTTACATTGCTTTTGAAAGCAACAGTGTCATTATTTTAACCAACTTGCATTCTGATAGACACCCTTGAACTAGAGGAGAAATGGATGTGGGTAACACACAGAAAATTAGAGATATCCTACCTATAAATTATGTGCTGCAGCTAACATCATTTCTTATGTCTACCATGGCAGAATGTAAAAGAGCAAAAGCAGTTGCTTTAAAAATTATCCCTGTAAGAGCATGTAATGTTTTCCATTAAATTGGGACTAGCAATTTTAATTATATATAAATTTAGTCCCATTAAATAGAAAGGAATGCCTTGGCTTGAAGTCAAGGCTGAACACTTAGCCTCAACCACAAGATCTCTAATTTAAAAAAAATCTCCTAATACTTTTCCAACTTCATCTCCTACTCTAGACTTCTGATTTCCTCTACCACCTCACAGGTTGTACCTTTCATATTTTTATATCCAAGCCTTTGCCCATGATATGTCTTGCTCCAAGAATCCAATGACCTTTTCTTCTCCTTTAATTTAAATCCTGATCAACTTTGGAGATTAAAGCCTCATTATCATTTGAAATGTAAACCTTCCTCCACCACCATGGCCCACAGTGATCTTCTGTAGATCTTCTGGGACTGTCCTTTCCGTCAAGTGTTTGGTGGGTGGTCTTATTTGGGCATCTGTCTCATTGTGTTGTAGAGAGGACACAGTAGGTAGGCTAAGTGTGGGGTCTGAGCATTTCTGAAAAGTTCAAGAGGCGGACCAATATAGATGTTGTTAGAACCTTTTATACTGCTCTTTAGCTGACCCCACGGGTCACTTTTAACTTGATGAGACAATCCTAGTACTTCCTGATTTCAGACACTTGTACCTTAGCCTGTCCCAGGAGCGTTCTTAACCTGTGAGCCAGATGAATCAGAAATGTCAGCAAGTCAAGCTTCTTAAGAGTAACCCTCAATAAATGGAGGGAGTTAGTAGCTCAACACCTCATCTATCTCTCTTCTTAGTGGAAAAGTACCAAGATATATTCCACGTGGTCCCTGGAAGGTCCAGTCTGTCAATCAATCCTAGTTACTCACTGCATTAACCTATTCAGTTACTGCCTTCCCTTCTTCTGTGGAATTTATAGGACAAATGTGTCTCCAAAGTTCATGTGCTCCAACGCTGACAGAAGAGAAGGGTCACTGGAAGACAGTAAGATGCCTAACCCATCACAACAACTATGTCTCCACAATGGCTGTGAAATCTGCCCACTTCAGAATCTGATGCTGGGAAAACAGCATGTACATTCACCAAGTGAGAAGTAGACATGCAAATTCCTTTATTTTTTCCACTGAAAATTTCATGGTCACCAAATGGGAATGAAAGAGCAACAACCAGAGATAGAATTCTGAAAGTTAGGTTATCAAAATCGAATTCAAGCCCTTTCCTTTGAGTCATGTAGGTGTGTCTTTTTTATTGTTTATTTATTACTTCAATTTACATCTCCCTCTACCCCTCCTGGGCCCACCCTATCACCCTCTCACCCACTCCCCCTTCTCCCACCTATCCTACTCCTCCGGTGTGGGGTACCCTACATATCAGGCCTAAAACTGCAATTTAATTATCAATTGCAGTTATTAGTAAGTATAAACTGTAAGATTAGGCCAGCAGAGCAGTCGATAGCCTGGCAGGATATCAGCTGGCAGGCCTGGCCCACCTTAACCGGTGGCCTGATTTATCCTGGGGAAAAAGCCCTGGACCAAGGATTGCCTACACCACCTGTAATCTAAACTCTGTTACCTATATAAGTTGTTATATTAGGCTGGTAGAATTAGTGGGAGACTTGGCAGGAGATTTGCTGGAGTTCAAGGGAGTCCGGGAGTCTGGGAGTCCGATGGCCCTGGATTGCTTAGACTGACAGCCTATATGATGCTGCAGTCCTTTCCCCAATAATTATATACACCAAGACCTTTTAATGTTTTAACACTTAGCCCTTAGCTGGGCAGACTCTCTATTAGCTACTCTAAGTTAACCCTGATCACCTAATCCCAAACTGCCATGTTACTGTTATTACCTTCCAGCATTCTCAAACATGTCTATCTGCTTCCATGTCTCCCAGCAAAATGAACTAATCTTCTGTGTAAAGCACAGGGTTCCTATTCTAATCTCAGGAAGTCCCACCTTCCTATACTCTTTCTGCCCAGTTAATTTGCTATCAGCATCTTTTATTAACCAATCAAGAGAATGCCTCGGAAGGGGTGGTAACCAGATCTCACCATTGAAATCAGCCTATCAGAAGCAATGTTATTAGCCCCAACACAGACCCCTTCAGTTCAGCACCCATATAAAGGCTAAGAACTTCCTCTTGCACTGGGGGCCTACATGGCAGCTCCACTAGGGCAAAGTGTCCCACTAACAAGTAAAGAAGTATATGTTTCTGTTCCTTTCAGTCTGTTGGTTGTAGGATAGTTATCCTGTACTATATGACTAAAATCCAGTTATAAGTGAATAGATGCAATGTGCATCGTTCTGGGTCTGGGTTAGCTCACTCATGATGAGCTACACTAGTTCCATCCATTGGCAGCAAATTTCATGATTTCCTTGTTTTCTGGTGGCTGAGTTGTATTCCATTTTGTGTATATACTACAGCTTTTTTATCTATTCACCAGTTAAGGACATCTGTGTTGTTTCTAGTTTCTAGCTATTACAAATAAAGTGGCTATGAACATAGTTGAGGTGATGTCCTTGTGGCTTGGTGAGAAATCTTTTGGATGGATAGCCAGTAGTAGTATGGCTGGGTCTTGAGGTAGAGCTATTCCAAGTTTTCTAAGATATTGCCAGACTGATTCCACAGAGATTGTACAAGTTTGCACTCCCACCAGCAATGGAGGAACATTCCCCTTTCTCTACATCCTCACCAGCATGTGCTGTCACTTGAGTTTTTGATCTTAGGTATTCTGACAGGTGAACTCAGAGTCTTGAGTTGCATTTTTCTAATGATTAAGGATGTTGAGCATTTCTTCGAGTGTCTCTCAGCCATTAGAGATTCCTCTTTTATGAATTCTCAGTTTAGCTCTGCTCCCCATTTTTTGATTGGATTATTTGGTTTCTTGGTGTTTAATTTCTTGAGTTCTTTATGTATTTTGAATATTAGCTCTCTGTCAGATGTGGTGTTGGTAATGATCTTTTCCCAATCTGTGGGTTAATATCTTGTTTTTTTTTAATACTTTATTTTTTTTTCTTCAAGTTACATCTCAGTCACAAACTCTTCCCTATTCACCCTTCCTATCCCGCCCTTCCACCCTCTTCCCCCCAGAAGTTTCCCCTTTCAGTCCAACAGATGGTTCCTTCTCTTATAACAGTAAATACTATACAAAACAACAGATATAAATATGCCACATTTATGAGAGTTAAATGGCCCAGTATACCTTCCCAATGTCCAGTTTATACATATTTGGCCCCTGACTTTAACATTCTACTATCTAACCATCTCCATGAGTTTAAAGGTCTATATCTGACTCAACATTCATACTAACTTGCAACACACTTTTAAGAGTATCTTCTTAGATCTATAACACCCGAGCTGGTTTAGCTCCAAGGTGACAGAATGATTTCTTCTTTAACCCGGATTGAAAGATAACGCTTTGTATGTTGTCAGAAGGCCAAATTTGCTTCAGGAGAAGTACTACCTAGCCCCCCCCCCCCAAAAAAAAAGAGGGTAATTGTCCCAGGGTTGGGATTGGGGCAGGGCTCTGTTCTTATCTTTCCAGGAGAATCGAAGCGTCCATTAGGGGAGCCCGGGGACGGCTGGACAGCGGAAACCTCAGCAGAGAGCAGAATCAGGCACCAAGGAGGACGAGTGACCCAGTTGATTCAGCCTGGCAGACTTCCTCAATAGCTGTCTCCATCGGGGGCCTGCAACCACGGCAATCCAATGTCACTGGGACCGTTCAGCTCTACACAATGCCCCAGCCAGAACCTCAGTGAAGCCTGCAAGATCAGCTTCTGCCTACAAACTCCTTAGGTCATCTAAACAGCTGAGAACAGAAGGACTGAACATAAAAGGATTGTACTAACATTTTTAACCATTTTTTCCATTTGGGTTCGGGCCCCAAACAGGTCTACTACGACCCAAATCAGCAGGAAGTCACTTTAATATCTTGTTTTAACGACAGTGTCCTTTGCCTTACAGAAGCTTTTCAGTTTCATGAGGTCCCATTTATTGATTGTTGCTCTTAGAGCCTGAGCTGTTGGTGTTCTGTTCAGGAAGTTGTCACCTGTGCCAATGAGTTCGAGGCTTTTCATCACTTGCTCTTCTATTAGATTTGAAGTGTTGAGCTTTATGTTAAGGTCTTTGATCCACTTAGATTTAAGTTTTGTGGAAGATGATAAGTATGGGTCTATTTTCATTCTTTTACATATCAACATCGAGTTAGACCAGCACTATTTGTTGAACATGCTGTCCTTTTTCCATTGTATGGTTTTGGGTTCTTTGTCAAAAATTAAATGACCATAGAGGTGTGGGTTTATTTCTGGGTCTTCAATTAGATTCCACTGATCAACTGATCTGTTTCTATACCAGTACCTTGAAGAAAGAAATTGAAGAAGACATCAGAAGATGAAAATATCTCCCATGATCATGGATAGGTAGGACCAACATAATAAAAATGTCCACCCTACCAAAAGCAATATAGAGATTCAATGGAATTCCTATCAAAATACAAACACAAATTTTTACAGACCTTGAAAGAACAATTCTCAACTTCATATGGAATAACAAAAAAAAAAAACCAGAATAGCTAAATCAATCCTGTACAATATAAAAACATCTGGAGGTATCACCATCCCAGATTTCAAGCTATACTAGAGAGCAATAGTAATAAAAACATCACAGTACTGGTATAGCAACAGACCAGTTGATGAATGAAATCAAATTGAAGGTATGTCTTTTTATGTCAGCTACTGAAGAATCATATTGAAACTGGAAGTTACTAGAACTGAGTTTGATGTGGCTTATATGGGAGTGTATATGGATGGATGGTGAGAAAAATTAACTAGAATATTACAAAATAAAAAGAATTTCAGCATTTAAAATTATTCACTGGGTTATCCCAGGTTGTAAGATAATTTTATGAAGGACTTGGAGATCGATGGCCACTTAGACTAGGTTAAAAAGCCTAAACCAAGTGGTAGTAGTGCATGCCTTTACTCTCGGTCCTCGGGATGTAGAGGCAGGGAAGCCTCTATAAGATCATGGCCAGCCTGGTCTACAAAGTGAATTCCAAGAGAGCCAGGGCTCTTTCACAGAGAAATCCTGTCTTGAAAGCCCAAAACCAACCAAATAAAAAAAAAAAAAATCCTGGCAGACCCTAGTGAAGAACTATTGACACTGGTGGCTGACAGGGGACAGAGAGTCACCTTTCTTCAAGAGTATGGTTTCTGGTAGGTCAACTAGGCTCTAGTGGATGGCTCCACACTCTCATGTATGTGAACAACACTAATTTGACTTAAAAGAAAACAAAAAAAAGACCATGAAATTTAGGGAAAGACATGGCACTGAGGATGGGAAAGGCACCAAGAAGGTATGGGAAAGGGGAGTTACAGGTAAATATGATCAAGATATATTGTACACATGCATGCATGAAAATCTCAAAGAATAAATATGTATAATTTATATATATACAAATATATACATGCATATGTACACATACATACATACATACATACATACATACATACATACATACATACACACACAACCTGGCAGAGACATAAAAGCCATTAAATCACCACTTACAAATACAGAAAATGGCAGCTGGGATTGATCCTTTCTGTTATCCTGCTTCCTGGTGCCATATTAAAATCAACATACACATTAAAAGTCTCTCATTCTCCTCTTGCTGTGGATGCCAGCCTCTTAACATTCCAGTCTGACCCACATCACCACTGTGCACAAAGCTGAGTGGAGAATTGCTCTTTGAGAAAGGTTATAAGGAATACAAAGAAGCAGGGTGGTAGTGGAGACTTAGAAACTCACAGGAATCAATGTTTCTGCTCACTTGTTGGTTTCAGTGTTAAGAGTTCTTGTCAAAATGTGCAGAGAGTGAAAGACTTTGTAGCTAGCACTCAGTCCTAAATTGAATGTCTTCACGAAAGGCTTCCCCTCAAGGCTCAGGGATCTGTGAAGAAGAGGAGGCATTAAGATTATAAGAAACAGAGGTGATGAATGTCTCCAAGGAAACAGTGTCTTCCAGACACACATATGAACTGAAAAAGATCATGGCAGCATGTACAGATTAAAGCTAGTCCAGGTCCTAGTGCTGAGAAGAGGAAGTGGACATGTCTCCCACTTCAAACCAAATTGCTCTCAGCAACTGATACTTGCAAAGGAAAACTTAGTTTTCTCCAATAGACGTTCACTGGGTATATCAACTATATCAGGGCAGGTCCTATACCATTGAATAGTTGGCCAACACAAAAGAAACTCAGTAGTATTGTTGTAGATTTCTGTCTCATCTTCCTTTGTTTGGACATTTTTCCCACTATTGGTCTTCTGTTTGTTTATTTTTATTTTCATTTTTGTGTTTTTGTGAGGGATTTCTCTTTGTGTGTTTCCTATTTTTTCTTGGTTTGGTTTGGTTTGGTTGGTTGTTTTAAAGAAAAGAAATAAAGACATAAAGTTAGGTGGGTAGGAAGGTAGAAAGAATCTGAGAGGAGTTGAAGGAGGGGAAAAACATGACCAAAATACCTTGCTTTAATTTTTTTTCAATTAAAAAAATATATAAAGAATTTCTTTAGCTCAGTAACTGGACCACAAAAGAAGATTAAATGTTTTCTCTGGCCAATACAGGGATGTTGGACTCAGATTCCCAAAAAACTCTTTGATTTTCAAATATAAAGAGTTACTGTACTAAATTAGCATAATCCCTATACCCACAGGTAAGTGCAGTTCTCACCTCTCAGCAAGGAAAATTCTCTTCCCAACAAATGGAGACCATCATGGAAAACAACAATGGATAAGATCCAAACTTGTGGAGCCTAGTCTTAACTGATACATCTACACAATTCCTGCACCTAAGGCTTAGTGACCATTTCAGAAGAGGATGTGGAAAGACTGTAATTGTCAGAGGAACAAGAAGTTTTTGGAGAAATTGTGTCTCCTAGAAATGATAGAGAAGCTACACCTATGGAGTCTAACCAACATGGCTGCCTAAACAGGCTCTGAACAGGGATGATATCAACAGATATGCTAAAGTAGAAGGAAGAAAGCTCACCAGCCCTCCACCGTAGACAAAGTACTACAGGCAACTAAGTAATGTTGAGAGACAGAGAAATAGTCTTCCCTGGGGAAGAGCACACCAATTTCTGATCCAATACGAGTGATCAACCCTGAAGACAATATATGCAAATTAAATGATATGATTGTACTTATATATTTATGAATGAATATATAAGTATGTGTATATACACACATACACACACACATATACAACAACAGTTAAAGAATTTGAGAGTGAGAGTAAAGGGGTGGTGCTTAGGAGGGACTGGAGGGTGGAAAGGGAAAGGGATAAATGATGTGGTCATATTATAATCTCAAAACAAAACATATATAATAATAATAAATCTTAAAATAGAAGATATATTGAGTTACTTAAATGCTAGTTTCTTGACTGTCTTGGAGAATTCTAGAGAAGAAACATAATAAAAGGCCTGGAATTGTTCTTGTTAAGTGCTTAGCACTTGTTTTAAAAAGAATGAAGAGAAATAAATTTTACCAAAAATCATTAATAAATCACTAATGAACAAGTTTTAGCTTTCTTCCCTCATAGAAGTTTTGCTTGGTCAGCCTGTTAATGTGCCAACCAGTAAGCACTGCATCAGACTTTATGGGGTTTCCTTTTCTTTTAATTAACTTTAAAATCTTATTAGCCAAATTATTAGCAATATGTTACAAGGCACTGAGACTGCAGCTGTGAATGTATCTTTATTAAAAAGGCACTGCTATGAGTTAAGAAACTTCCAGCGTTATTATAAACTCCATCAAGGCTAGGGAGATAATTCCGTTTGCAAATTGGTCCCAATTCAAACTTGGCAAAGGAATGCAAATTAGGTTTGAATTAATTTGCTGATCTCCTCCCATGCTTTCCTCAAAACATGTAATTTCTATTGGCAATTAGCTTCCATAGATTTTATGCTGGTACTTAGGAAGGTGTCCCAACTCATAATAAGAACTGAAGTTGTGATGGTATTTCAACTTAGAAAAAGACATATGAAGAAGGAAGAGAAATATGCTTTGAGATGTATTATCCTTCCTAAGGGATTCATGAACAATCTTAAATTTTGCCAAGCTTGAAGAGTTAGAATACTGTAGACTGTTCTCTGTTTTACAAACTCAGGCATTTCTAACAGGAGTAAGAATGGATTTGTCAAAGACTCGGCCCCACAGAATATTCTAAATATAGACTCAGCTTGCCTCTGTCCACAGCTGTTCCATTCTAAAGGCTTTACGAAGGGCTCAACAGTGGGTGCCTTTATTGAAAATAGAACTACATCTTCAGGTGCAAAATATTTTACAAGCCTTCTCTTTTGCAAGGCGAGAATAAAATCCACTGCTAAGGCAAAAAAAAAAAAGAAAAAGAAAAAGAAAAAAAGAAAAAGAAAAAAGAAAATCTCTGGAGACCTATCCATTCAAATCCAGGTTCCCAGAATGTCTGATCCAAAACAAAACTACAGGACTGCATCTCTGGATCCTCCTTTGACAGCTATGGCATATTCTCCAGCCATTCCCAATGGTAGAATACACCCAACCATTTTCAGGGTGCTAGGGGATACAGATTCTCTGGTTTTACCTAGCATACAGTCATCTTCAATGGCCATTTGGAACTGCACTTGTTGGTTGGGTAGAACTTTTTTTTTTTCTTTTAGGTTTTTCTAGACAGGGTTTCTCTGTGTATCCTTGACTGTCCTGGACTCACTTTGTAGACCAGGCTGGCCTTGAACTCACAGAGATCTGCCTGCCTCGGCCTCCCGAGTGCTGGGATTAAAGGGTGCACCACCACACCTGGCAATTACAGACAGCTGTGAACTGCCATGTGGGTGCTGGGATTTGAACTTGGGTCCTTTAGAAGAGCAGTCAGTGCTCTTAACCACTGAGCCATCTCTCCAGCCTGGTTGGGTGGAAGTTTATCAAGCCCCAGGCTTACCTCTCTACTCTGATTCTACAGAAGTGAAGGGAGAACACAGGGATGAGGTGTGATTTCAGTAAGCTTGTTTCAGAAGAACATGTCATTTCCTTGTTTGCAATGGATATATTTGACTTCTATTATTGACCAAAATGGAACAAAATGTTCTTGCACATTAGGGCCTTATTGCTCTTGTCCTCCATCAGTGCTCACAGTAACCCCATGGTCCTAGCATGAACCTCTGTTAGGAATAACCATCTTGATATGCAGACCATTTCTCTGTCCTCTGTCCTTTTTTCAAGATCTTTCTCCCAACACAAGGAGCTATTTCATTCTGTTGGAAATTCACAGTGATGCTCTTATCATCCCAAAGGTCTTTTGTAATGTCAAACCCACCTGGCCTTTAAGCTTCCTGTGTGTCTCACGTCACTCGGCACACATCATTTGCCCTAGTGTCTGGATATCTCTCATACTGAACCTTTGTTTTCACCTACATCCATTGTCTCCTGTAGCTATCTATGTACTGTGGCTCATTCTTATTCAGTACCATTATCTCCCAGCTTAGAAAAAGCCATTTTTGCAAATTCTATAAAGGTGCTATTCACAACCTTTTCTGTGGTCTTTAATTGTGTTGGGTGTGCTTCCCAGTAGATTTGTCCAACTTGTAGCCAAGGCTAGCTAGGAATGCAAATCAATACAACATCATAAACTTATATAAAACATTATCAGATTATTTATCCTTTATTGTGAGACTCTTAAGTGTGAATTTCATAGATGACAAAGTGGTGTCATAATGTCAAAAGATTGTATGCCCATGTGTGGATATGCTAGGGAGGTGGCTTAGTACAAGGGATGGTGAGTCATCTCTGACATGCTACAATTCAGTAATGTATATGTAACTAACAATCCCAGAAAAGGAGTAAGGCTAAAAGGCCCACAGCGTCATTGGTGCCGAGATCTGACTCACAATTAGAAGAGTTGCAGCAGGCTGGAAGAACAAGAATGCAGCAGTGAGAAGCAGTGTGCATAGTAGCTCTGGGGAAGAAGCTTCCAGAAATCATCGGAGACCCATGTGCCTGAAGGGGATGAGCCAGAAAGAGAGCAGTGTGAAGACTCAACCCTGCACATCCTGGAGGGCCAGAGACAAGGATTTCTGTCTTATGAGCAATCAAAAGACATTGAAGAGTGTCATCATTGGGGAGCAAGAAGGTTCTATTTGCATTTTATAAAAATGTGAGCTTCAGTGTAGAGACTAAATTAGGACAAGGCCTGAGAGGATTTGGGGGCTCTTAGGAGGTAATTATGTATAAGAGAAACTGAGACTGGGGAAGCAGAGGAGATGAGGAGAATAGGGACAGGTTCAAGCTGAAATTGTTTCCAGGACTTGTGAGATCAAGACCAAGCACTCCCATACTCTGGTATGTAAAAAAAAAAAATAGTGTCATCACAAAATTGTGATTACTCTATGGAATTTATCATAATATTAAGTAGTTAAAATGAGATCCATTGCATTTTACTATGCAAGAGAAAGCAAAGGGCAGAAATACATTATGTGCAGGGCTTTCAGTGAAGTTCTAAAGCATAAAAATAACCACAAAGTTTTAAAATCAGACTAATTGTCATCTTTTCACAGCCTTCTTCATATGCATCGCATGGAGCACACAATCCACCCCTCATCCCCCTAATTTACACACGCACGCTCTGTGTGTGTGCATGTGCGCACGCGGGTGCATACACACACACACATATACCACAAGCTACCATCTTGCTTCCATCTACTCTCAAATCATGTTTCCTTACCATTTGTCTCCAGAAGTAGGCACATCTTTAAGGACATGAAGTGTCAAGCTCAGTGGCCTAAACTCACAGTTTAGTCATTTTTAGTTACCCATATTTGTGTCACCATAATCACCATCTACTTCTAGAACATTCCCACAAGAAACCCTATGGCTATTAACATTCACCGCTTACACATTTACTACCATCCCTTATCCCTTGCCTAGGTAATGTACTTTACAAACTATGAGTCTATTGATTTGGGAAGCATAATAGAATTAGACAATATCTGACCCTGCTTTTACTGATTTCTTTCATTCATTATCATAGTTAAAGGTTCATTCATGGTGGAACATGTACCAGAACTTTACCCCCTTTTATTATCAAATATCTCACTGAATGTCTAGGGTGCTTGTATCTATTCATTCATCAGCTGATGGATATTTGAGCTGCTGCTTTGTCGTATTATAAATGAAGCTAAGAGCAATAATGTAAATGTATGTGCTCAATATCTTGATTACTCCTAGGGGGAGTGGAATTGCTGGGTCACATGGGAACTCTGCTATTTTCCAAAAAGATGCTGGACTGTTTCCCAGAGCAACCACTCAGTTCCTCATGTTTATTAACAGTATACAGGTATACCAATTGCTCCACAAGCCAATCAACATCTGTTACTATTTTCCTTTTTATTCTAGCCATCCCAGTGGGCCTCCCGGAGATCTCATCTTGTTTGGTTTTTATTTCTCTGGTGGCTCCTGGTGTTCATTTTCACACACTAACAAATCACTTATACTCCTTCTGTGGAAAAATACCAATTCAGATCCGTTGCGCATTTTACATGCTTGTCTTTTTATTGTTGGAATTGGGTTTTTTATATATTTTAGATGCTAGATGCATAGTGTAACCAGCTGTCTCCCATCCCATGGGTTGCCATTTCACTGTCTTGATGAGGTATCTTAATGAATAAAATGATATTTTAAAAGTCCCACCTAACTAATTTAATTACTTAGTTTCTTCTGTCCTCCTTCATTGTCTTTTATTTTAAAAATAATTTTAGTGAAACTATAGGATCACACAACTGAATTGGATGCCAAATTCTTTTTTATTTTCTTCCTCCTACAAGAGGAAAATTCAAGTGCCAATTCTCCTCAGGAATTTGTAGTCATTTTCTTTAACATTTGTGTTCCTTCCTCCAAGTTAAAAGACTGTAACTACTGTCAGCCACTCTATCTTTAGCAAAAGCAATTAAGGAGCATTATTCAGGCTTATCAGTTCTGTGTCATTTTATTAGCTTAGGCAATTAGAAAAACTTATAATTTTTAAAAATCACATAATTATTGACTATCACAGACCTGTTACTTAGAAAGGTGAAGCCTTGTAACATTGCTATGAGGTAAAATGAAAATAAAGGGTGAAAAATAAGCCTGAAAGATGGAGGTTAAAGGAGAAGATGCATAAATTACAATTAGTAGAATGCCGTGGAGTCTTAATGCATTTTTTAAGACCCTTTAAGTCACATTAATAAAAAGGAAAGAGATAGTGTTAGCACTGGTAGAATTTTGGTTTTAAATGTTAATTTATTTCTTTTTAACAAATGTTCCTCCCTATTCTTTTACATATGAAGGTGATTAAGAGGTAAAGTTGGGGCTTGAGATATAGCTGAGTGATAAAGTGCTTACCTAGCATGAATGACATCCCAGGGTCCGCCCCAACAAGCCCCACCCCCAAAAAAGAGACAAAGTAAAGTGTTGTCAAGACTTCATTAATGGGCTAAAGGAATGATTCAGTGGTTAAGAGTGGGTACTGTTATTCTAGAAGACCTGAATTTGGTTCCCCACGCATACATAGGGCAGTTAACTCCAGCTCCAGGGGACCCAATGCCCTTTGCGGCCACTCACTCACTTACACCTCCTACAAGCATATAAATAACCAAGAAGGCAGACATGACTCCAGCATAACTCACAGCCTGTCTTTACTTGGTTCATCCTGGGGACTTGGATGTATCTGCATTTAAAAGGCATTTTAAAGATCAGACATATTGATAAAGATGTTGAATTTATTTTTATACACATTCTTCTGAAGGAGCCCACAAGTAACATTGGCTTCGCAAGATGCATTCTGGGTACTGGCTCTCTATTTTGCATTCAGCAACACAGGTATCCCTTATGTGCACATTTCTTACCCTCAAGTATGCACTGAGTGTCCTCCAGAGAATTCGTTTAGGCATTGGTTTCTTTTCACTGGGGAAAAAGTTGAAGTGACTTGCTGAAGTTAGTCCCCGCCCAGTATGATTCAGATAATGTCAATGGAATGGTGCTCTGGAAACAGCCTGTAGCCCTTCAGCTCAAAGACTGCCATCTTCCACCTGGGGAGATGGTTCCTGTTAATCAAGAGGTTGCTTCACAAGCATGAGGAACAGATTGCTAACATTTATGTAAAAAGCCACTAAGGGTAGAGGTATAGGTGGGATGCTCCTAGAATTCCAGTGCTGGGAGCCTGTAGATAGGATCCCTGCAGCTTGCTAAGCAGTCTAGCCTTACTGGCCAGCTTCCAGTTCCATGAGAGACTGTCCCAAAGGGTAAGGTGAGGACAACACCTGATGCAAGATCTCTATTCACACACATTAAAATAAATATCTCTCTATATATCTATCTATCTATCTATCTATCTATCTATCTATCTATCTATCATCTCCTGTTTTCTGTCTATTCTCAAAGGATGCTCTCTTACTATTTGTCTCCATTAACAGACAACTGTAAACACATGAAGCATCTAGCTTAGTGGCCTCATTAGCCACACATCCATCTTAGATAATGTCTCCTCTTTCTTCCCCTCCTCTCAATCCCTATACTTACCAAGTTCATACTTGCTAATCCCCTATCCTTACGTAGCTTTCTGTCCAATGATCAAGGCCTCCAATTCTAGGTGGTCCTACTGAACCTGCTTCCCTCTCAGGTAAGAGGGAAGCCTGTTCCTCCACTCAGGTAAGAAGTGCAGGAAGTGAAGGAATTGTACCCTCCCATAACTTAGAGCCACCAGAAAGGATCTTACTCCATAGAGCCTGTATTTGTTGCAGAAACCCAACCCCAAGTCCACTTCTGTGAGATGCACAGAGATTCTTTCACAGGTCCATACACAACTTCTAAGTTTGAGAATGTTTATGGGGCAATTGGTTTTAAATACAAATGTGTACACAGAGATCAGACATATAGGATAAGATGTGTAAGTGTGTTTTCATTTCCTTTATATTGCAAGATGGAAAGGAAGTTGGGAGAAGAAAAGCATGGCTGCAAACAAGGGTGAATAATGAGGGCCAACTTGGTCTCTGCCTTCGCATTCTGGCATGTAACTTGGATCTGTATGGAATCCTAGGATCCTTTTTTTTTATAGATTATTACGCAAGAATATCTGTCAAGGTAGGAAAGTAGAATTATAGTGTATTTAATGTGTCAATGTGATCTATAAATGTTTACATTTATTGTACATGGGTAACATGTACTTCTGTTCTAGACCCTAGTAATGTGAACTAGATTTTTGGTGTTCAAGTTTATTAGATTCACTAAAAACATTTGTTATATCTGTACCTTGAGTTTCATGCTATTTTCAGCACTAGGAGACAACAACAAACTGGTACTGTAACACTTGAGCCCTCAAGGAACTTTATTATGGTGGGAAAGGTAATTAAGAAATGGTTAAGTAAATGAATACTTGCGTCTATTCACTCATTGAACAAATCCCAGTGGTCAATCATAGTTCCAGGCATTGGAGACTGTTGATAAAACAGACATGGATCCCTGGTTTTGACGTACACAGTACAAGTTAAGTGAAGACAGAAATTAAAAGGGGGAAAGTGATAACAGCAACAGATGATGGCCATTGGTCCACATGAGGTTGTCAGGAAGATTTCATGATGGAATCTGTAGAGACGAAGGATCAAGGAATGCCAAAAGGCCAAGAAAAAAAAAATATCTCTATAGAAAAAAAGAGCAAATATGGTGTCATGAAAAAGGTACATGGGGTGTTCAAACAACTGAAGTAAGGCACGTGGCAAACACACCATGGACTAGTTTCAGTTGCTGTGCAATGGGATGAATAATATTCATGTGTGCCTCTGCTGAGTCCCTAATTCCTGTTTGTGAAAAATCTCAAGAAGGAAACCAACAAGAGCAATGTCAGGAAAGCAGGCACGGTCAGCCAGGCACTGGCAGGTCAGAGCCTCAAAGGCTCCAGTGTTAGTATCAGGTGAGCGCCATTTCTCAACCTACTTCCACAGCCAGCAAGCTTCTGACAGATCCAGGGCTACACTGTCAGTCCCTACCTGTGACTGCTACCCTGCCTGTCCACATGAATTGCTCTCAGAAGTAACTAAGCTGCTGGCAGATAGCTCACCAGAGTGCCCCCCCCCACAAACCCCTGGCCTAACCCAGGGTTGGATGTTTCCCTCTAAGTGCAGTGGTCCTCAATCTGTGGGTCATGACTCCACTGGGTCAATTTGTAACAATGAAATTATGTCCTGAATATCAGATATTTATATTACAATTCGTAACCATAGCAAAACTACAGTTATGAAGTAGCAATGAAAATAATTTTATGGTTGGGGTGTCACCACAACATGAGGAACTGTACCAGGGTTGGCCAAGATCACAGCATGAAGAAGGTTGAGAACTGCTGCTGTAGTGAATTCTCACAGACCAGTGATAAGAGGCACTTAGCAGGAGAAACTGGAGTTTTAACAGAAGTAAACTTCTCAAGGTATATATTAAGAAGCCATGGGTCTCTCTGCATGATCTGGTATTGCCTTCTTCTGTACTCAGAACACAGCATTAACTCAACTTTTACCCAAAAGATTAAGAGTTTATCTCCCAAGGAAAATATGCATAGACTCTCACCGTGGCTGCTGTGGTGCTATATGAACTAGGGGAAAAATAATTTATTCCTCTGAGCCTCAATTTTCTTCTCTGGAAAATGGAAGTAATTGTAGTAAGCACTTTAAAAGATTGTTGGAACATAACATTTGCACCTGGTAAGAACTCAAACATCACTTGCTTGCATTGCAGTTTTCTTCTCTGTTCCAGGCCTACTGTGGAGGCCTAGTCACTAATCCACCCTAGGAGCAATTTGTTTTATTTTCGTAGTTCTAGGAACTGAACCCAGGGCCTTGCACATGTTAGGCATGCCCTCTACAACTGAGATGACCCTCTGTCTGTCTGTCTGTCTGTCCTTCTGTGTATCTCTCATCTACTTATTGTTTGTTGGTAGAGACAGAACCGAGTCTTGCTGAATCATTCAGACTAGCCTCGAACTTGCACTCTTCCTGCCTCAGCTTCCCCAGGAGCCAGGCTTACAGCCCTGGGCCACTATGCCCAGCACTCCCATCCTATATGTTCACTGAACATAGGTCACTGACCTCAGATCTTAAAATATGGCAAAGTTGTCATAAGGGTGCTATAAATGGATTATGGGCCACAAATCGTCCATTTGGGGGAGGGTCAACACTAAAGTAGGCAAAGCAAGTGTGAGGCTGTGAGTTATGGGGGAGTCAGAAGTGATTATCTTGTGGGTGAGTGAGCCCTCCTTGAAACACATTTAATTCTACTGAGAAGCCTGAGTCCCAGTAGAACACGTCAGTACAGAAGGTTGCATTTCTCCACACTTGCTAAATTAGCTTGCTGGGAGGATCACACCTCTTTGGGCATCAGTGGCTCCCCCAAATTTATAGAGGAAGTCCTTCTAAGACCTCCTAATGGAGAATCCCAGTCTGCTCTGTGTTTGTGTCAACTTGACTCCCAGCCTGCTCTGTGACTCTGGAACGGTTTTTATGGAGTCCAGATACTTGAATGTATTTAAGACGGTGAACACATATTTGACATGAGGCAAAGAAGACTCGGTGTAATTTAAGAGGAGGTGGGTGATCAGCTCCAGTTACTGGCTCACTGAAGGGCTGTGTCCAGGGCAGGCTCACCACCCTTCGCCTTGCTTCTGGATCCCCGTTTCTTACACAGTGCAGTTGTGTTCAGCATAGTGCACAAACTATTGCCATCCTATATGAGGTATTGTTATTCACTTGTGGAATACTCAGAATGCTTTAGGAAAAGGGGCTTAGCGTAAGTTTAAGGTACTGGATATGGTTGCTACTTTATAGTTTTAATGACAAAAGGGACAGAAGGGTGGGCTCATGACATGATTCTGCCTACAACCTATAATAATTAAATGTACAACTTAATCTAGCAACTCCTTAAATAGATACTCCCAAATAGTATTTGCTCTTCCTAAGTACCTTGTACTCTTTTTTTTTATTCCCAATCATTCTTTTTTTTTTAAGCATGAGTTAACTGACTTTATGACATAATGACCCATAACCTGTTCTTTGTATAACACTGGTGAGAAATCATAAACATATATTTATGTCTTTTGGTATCAAACAAGTTATGCTCCAGATACACATAGTCTCCTCAAAAGGGAATATATATTCCCAAAATGTGTCCATTCTTCTCTAAGTAAGCATAATTATCCCAAGACTACCATCCCTTCCCTGATAATCCCCACAAAACCAAAGGAGAAAAAAAAAGAGAAAGAAAAAAGGAAAGGAAGAAAGAAAGAAAGAAGAGTTGCTTATTAATGATGCAGTCACATCCATTCTCGGTGTGTTATTTTGGGACCCAAAATGCACAAAACACGATGCTTCTGGAAAGTATGCATATTTACTCGGACTTCTGGTTAAGAAAAGTTGAACAAGCAGAATTTTCTCTTGAGAATTCAAATGTGTTCATTTCTTAATAGAAAATGCATGTATTCTCATCTTTAGGGCAGTAAAGTCATGTTTCACAGTGGTGGCGGGGGGAGGAGGAGAAGGCAAAGAGGTAGGAGGAAGGAGAGGAGGAATGGAAGGAGAGAAAGAGGGAAGAGGAGGAGCCAAAGGGTGGGAGAAATGAACCAGATTTAAGACAAAACTTATTGTTGGGGCTGGAAAAATAGCTCAGTCAGTAATGTGCTTACCTTGTGAGGGTAAGGGCAAGATTCAATCATTAGCATCTATGAAAAAATCCAGCATGGTAACCCATGCTTATAACCGTCTACTGGGATGACAAAGAGAGATAGATCCCTACAACTTTTACGACAGCCAGCTTAGTCTAACTGGGGGAGGGGGGGACCTCCCTGATTCCCTGTGAGAACCTGTCTCAATAAAACAAGGTAGAGAGCTAAGGAATGACACCCAACATTGACCTCTGACCTTCACATGCCCATGGACACATGTGCACAGGCACTTATACATGCAGATGTATGTTCATGTAAGGGATAGAAAACACAACTGACGGATGGTAAATTTCTATGTATATTACAGTACTTAATAATTATTGAACTTCCTAACTTAATAATATAATACCAATTACACTGTAAACTAATAAGAATGCTGCTTTCAACTTAAAAACAGAATTCATGACATGTTTACACAGCACACCTTGCTTTCTAAATTTTTTCCGCATAAACCAGAAGGCTTGGGTAAAACAAGCACAGTAGTTTGTTTTATTAATTAATTAATACATCTTATTTTGAAAGTAGTTCTAGATCCATACCAAGCCCAGAAAAAAAAACATATAGAGATGACCAATATTCCATCTCCCTGATCTACTATAAGCCCAACCCATACCACAGTGAGCTATTTGCCACAACTAATAACCCTGCATTGACATCATTATCACTGGGTTCCCCCTCTTGGTGTTAAGTATTTTGTGGGCTTGGAAGGATGTATCATGACAGGAATCCAGCTACAGTGACATCATGCAAAACTGCTTCACTGCCCTGGATTTCTTCCATCCTCTGCCTTTTATTTCTTCTCTTCTCTGACAGCCAATGATTCTTTTATGATCACCACAATTTATCTTCTCCAGAACTTCATATAGCTGCAACCATATGGTGCATAATCTTTGCCAAACATCTTTTTAAATTCATTAATGTACATTTATGTTTCCTTCATATCTCTCCATGGTTTTACATAAGCTTCTTTTTGTTTAACATAGAATCATGTGGCATTGCCTGGATATACTATCTACAGAAGTCATTGTTACCAGGGTTTGAACACTTATACATAAAGCTGCTATAAACACCTGTATTCAGGTTTTTCTTATGTTCTCAGTTATTTGGGTAATTAATCAAAGTGTATGGTTTTTGAATCAGATGTAAATAGCAATTTGGAAGAAACTGCCAAACTCTCCTAAAAAGAATTGTGGAATTTTGTATTCTCTTAAGGATTGAATGGGAGATTCTATTGCTTTGTATCCTTCACAGCACAGATATAGGTAGTGTTTTGGATTTGAGTTATTCTAATAAATTTGTAGTGGTACCTCATTGTTATTTTTGTTTTCAGTACTCCAATGACATAAATGATAGTCTTCATTTTGTCCCATTCCCTGGACTTAAAGTCACATAGGAGGTTCACCTCTTGGCATGTCTCTGAGGTTCACCCGAATGTGGGTATCACTATCTCAAGGAATAAAGGGAGAAACAACAAAGCCAGAGGAGCACGGGCACTACACATTTCTCTGCTTCTTGAACCACCATGACAGAGATGCTTTGTCCCACCATGATTCCCTATCACAAGGGACTGAACACTCTGAAACTGTGAGCAAAAATCAACCCTACCTCCTTTGAGTACATTCCATTGGCATTTCATCATGATCTTGAGAAAATTAAGACATTTTCTCATGAGCATGCTTACCATCTGCCTGTCTTCTTTAGTGAGGCTCCTGTTCAGTTCTTTGCCTACGCTGTTGGCGATTTTGATCTAGTTTTAAGTGTTCTTTGCTATTTGGGATCATATTCTTTCATCAAATACGGCTTTTTCTAATACTTTCTCCACTCTAGACCTGTTTTGTTCAACTGCCTGATGGTTCATAGATTTTAGAATTGCAAAATATATTGAGTTCTACAGCTTCCTAATGGAAAGAAAAAGCTTTCTCTAATTTCCACATTAAGTTGTCAGGTAAATTAATCTCTAGTATTGTATTTTTATTATAACTGGCTCTAGAGTCTTTGATAGAGCCATGGACCTTTTAGAAATGAAAGATGCCCTTAGAAAAATACATTTGTTTTAATATCCAAGTTACTTTTTAAGAACTTTAACTGTCCATAATGAAATCTCATTGCATTCAAATTATTTGCCATTAGGAGAGAGGACAAAGTGTGTTTTTAATTAAAAAAATTAAGTGCATTAGAACTTGTAGGGGTTAGATAAAATAGATTTAGAAAATATATAGGGGTTTCTGATACTGTCTCTTAACTCGGGGCATGAAGAGCATTATCAGCATGAAGTCAGGAAAAACAGGAAAGACGTAATAGACTGAAAAACAAGATTGAAGTCAGGAAAAACATGAAAGACTCAATAGACTGAAAAACAAGGTTGAAGTCAGGAAAACAGGAAAGACTTAATGGACTTGAAGAAACAAAGTATCTGGCCTGACATTGTTTTCAGCTGCTAAGTGGGCGGAGCCCAAATTAAGCTGAAACAGAGTTCCTCCTATTTAAGGACAGTGCATGGAGCCCAGAAAGGGAAGAGGCCCCTGATGCTAGAGAGCTCCAAGAGTCCTGCTGAAAAAAGGGCTGGCCATTGATGGCCAGCTCTCTCCCTGAAGCAGAAAGAAGCTGGTGAGCAAAGAAAGCCTGAGCAAGACACCAAAAGGCCAAGGACTGGACCCTGTGGCTCAGCTTTTGCCTAGAGGGGTTTGATCTGTCCAAACAGTGGCCTAAAGGAAACTGTGCCTGGCTTTAAGGACTGAGGCAGAGCAGCTGAGTTCCTGATTCAAAAGAAGTAAGTTGGCCTGCAGGCGGCTGGGGTCTCCCACAGAGAAGAAAGCATGAAGCCTTATTTAAGATGAGACTGCAATAACCAACTTACCCTGACGAACCTGCATCTGAGAGATCCAGAAAAAGGACTGCTAAGTGCGTTAAAGAATCTACAACAAAGACTGTGTTCCTGATGACTGAGGACCTGCCCCAGAGACTGTATCATTCTTAAAGGTTAGAAAAATAATTATCAATAGGTTTAGTGGATAGGTTAAAGGGGTTGTAGGAATTTATATGATTAATAGTTAAGAAATTGTTGGTGTTTGTTATAAGTGAATTTAGTAATAAATAAATAAGTGTTAAATAATAATTTAAAAGTTCGGTTACAAGAACTGTTGCTGTTGTGTGTGGTAAACCTGGCAGCACACTTCATTAGAAGAGCAAACGCACAGATAAATCTGTGACAGTAAAGGGAAACCCCACTTCCTTGAATCATTTCACTGTTTATGAAATTGTAGAACCTTAATGTCCCTTCTCCTGTCAAATCACATCTTTCAAACAACAATATCATTGTAGTAAGTCAAAAATCCTGCTTTGACATGACATGTGAGATTGCTCCCATAGATGCCTCATTGTTGGCTGATATTCTACTGCCAGATTTCATCTTGTTCTTGGAGTTCTACTCCTACTGTGAACTGGCTTACTTATTGATATGTGCTCCATTAAAAATACTTTAAATACATGATGAGCATTTAGAGTTAAAAGGACTTCATTATTCTGGGCTCCTAACCCACCTAAATGCTTAATCTGACTACATTATTTCCAAAGTGTTAGATATCGCTTTCCCTTGTTGCTAGTTATAGCCATGATACCCTTAGCTGGATAATAGAGAATAAAGATAAGATATTGTGGATTTTTCTTCCTGAATAAACAAGAGGATGCCGACTGTTATACTCACTTCCTCCCTCCCTTTTGCCTTTGGCTCTGTGCAGAGTTGAAGCTTGGCTGCAGTGACTGCTTTGCAGCCATGCAGTGATAAGTCTAAGGACAAAAGTCAACACTGTCAAGACTACCAAGTGCACACAGAAGAGGAGCCTGGATCTCTGTTGATGTTGTTGAGCTGCAGGATCCACAGTGATTGCCTAAATATGACATCAGACAATAAGAAACATCTCTTTCTAAAGTCGTTTTCATCTCAGTACACTTTTCAGGCTGCTGAAAGTGTCCTAATTTGAAGGCTGAAGATACTGGAGTCTCTAGAAATGTGGGTTGGAGGACACTAAGATAAAAGAGCAGAATGATTTCCTGAGTGAAGGACACAAGAGATAACATAATTTTGTGATGAATGTAAAGTCTATATTTTAATATAAAAAATCTTAAGTTACATATCAAAAAAAAAGAAGAGCAAACGCTTTTATGCAAGTACAGATGCATTTGTGAGAGCAGGTGCACTTCTACATGCGAAAAGCTTTGTCCCATTCTTCGTATTTGCGTATGTGTAAATATGTAATTTATTTATATATAAATAAATTACGTAACTAAATGAGTAGAAACACTTATATTTGTATTGTATACAACATAAGAAAATACTTAACAGATGTCTCTGTGTTTCCATATTTATCTGGGATGTCATAAATTCTGGCTTTAAGCATGCATGAATTGTCAGGTTGGTTTTCAACCCAGCAGAAAAAACCATCCTGGTGGTTGAATTAGGTTTAATATTTAATGACTCTTTTCATGACTCTAAAATATTTTATCTATATTAAGCACTGAAAAAAAATGTGAATCGATCGGTAATCTTATCTAATCCTGTGCACAAAACTATCTCTGGGGGAAATTAAATCAGGTATATTTTTGTAAATTTTTAAAAATAGGAAAAAACATTTCACTTGCAGGCTGTATGTAAACTTCCTTTCCTGTGTTGACATAGTCTCTTTTTTCTCATTGACATGTCTGCTGTCCTTGGAGGTCATATATACCAATGCTAATACATATTCCCAGGGCAGGCCTACTGTTGACTATACCAGTTATTCACCAGCATTTAGACCCTGGATGGCAGACATTCTGTAACTGTCTAGGGATAACTCGGGCATTGTACAAGGTGAGTTTGAAGTAGGGCGCAAAAGCATTTGAACTTCTTAAGTGTTCACAATATAGCTTGAGCTTACATTACTCAGAGTTATAGGCATGAGTACCCAGATCTGGGGCTTGGGTAATTGAAGTTGTCAGGTATACCTAGAAGTGGTTCTGAATGAATAACCCAGAATTGAGACAAGCAGAAGCTGAATAAATCAAGTGGATTTTCCAACAGAAGTATCTGTGTATTTCAATTATTCATCAGGCTTTGAAAGCAGAAGCTTGACCTACAAAATCTTAGAGGTCAAAAGACTTCTCTTCTACTCAAGACACCAATAACTACCCCCAAATCACTTATTTTACTACTTCCACACATCAGCTGAAGTTCCCAAGCCTTTTCTTATCTCTTTCTATCAAATTCAGAATGGGAGAAACAAGACACCATTTAAAAATTATATTGATTCTGGCCAGGCATAGTAGCTTATGCCTTTAATCCCAACACTCAAGAGTCAGAGCTAGGAAGATCTCAATGAGTTCAAGGACAGTCTCATTCATAGTGAGTTCCAAGCCAGTGAGGGAGGCATTTTATCTCCTTCCCCCACTCTCTCTGTCTCTGTCTCTGTCTCTCTCTCCCTCCATCTCTCTCCTCACCCCACATACATGTGTGTGGGCTTGTGCATGTGTGTGTATTTGTGTGTGTGCATGTGCATGTGTGCATGCATGTGTGTATGCATGCATGCGTGTGTGTGTGTGTGTGTATATATATATATATATATATATATATATATATATATATATATATATACAACCAAGAACAACCCACTCTGGCTCTTCTGCAGAGGACTTCTCTATCAGCATCTGTTGGGCCACCAAGAGGCAGGATCCCTAGCATAGATCCGGGGTTACATGACCTAGGACTTCTAAAGTTTTGGCAACATCAGTGCCTTTTCTTTTTAAATTCAAAAGTGATTGCTAATGAAAATCTGCCAACATTCAGAGTAGGCCAGAAAGGTACAAGCATGAAGGTGAACAAAAAGCAGATGGTCATGGTAGCAAACAGCCCTGGCTAAAAGCCCATGTAATGAATAAACATAGCCAACAAGGCTCATTCAACTTAGACCTTCTTCAGGATCTGTGTTAGCATTGGTAGAAACATAGATCAGCGAGGGGAAAAAATTAACTCAGGATCACATGAGAAAGAAAATCAATCCAGACAGGGACTCTCAATAAATACTTTTTCTTTATTTTTTTTCACTGAGAACACCCAACTCTGATAATCATAAATCTAAAAACTATAAGGTACTTATAAGCTGGGCACTGTTTTATGAGCTTTCTATAGATTCCATGCCTCATACCCATAAGTTCATCTGGTTCTAAGGGCAAACCCATGTAAAGGAGAAGAACCATGACCCTTCAGAGGACCGCCTCTGCTCTTGCCATGTATCTTTCTCAATGTTCCACTCAGTTTTACCATAAACTAAAACAAGATCTAACTGTGAATGCAATCTGTAACTTTCAGAATTGACTTTACAGAAAGATGAGAGAATAAACTCATCTGATATATGAGACTCTCTCCATCCACATTCTACGTAACAGCTCTCTTCCAACCACTCTCTCTTTTTATTTCAGAAATTAACCCCTAAGTTTGGAGCCCACTGAAGAAAACAATCCAGGCACAGAAAATGATTTAGGGGTCATGTATTGTTCTTCTTACATGCCCCTAGACCTTTGTAACTGTTTACTAAATTGCTCACCATACTCTGGGTCTTTTCCTTGATGAAAAATTTATTGTGAGGTGGTGTGGGAGAGATAGAGTATCGATCATGTCCTCTCCTTTTGCTTCATGTATGAGGCATAGACTATTATTCATTCTTCACTCTGGCATTCTTAGGTAGGAAGGATCACTTCCTGCTGTAAAGGTGAGAAGCATGGGATCAGGTGTTAAACAGTATCTCAGAATGGCTACTAGAGTAGCCAGTCTTCCTGGCTGCCTGGTATGGAAAGTTCAAGGTCATGGAAAAATACAATCCTCACTGTTGGTCACCTTTACACTAGTTGAGTAGTGAAGGTTTGCATCCAAGTCAATTTTTCAACTGTCCATGTAGCTATTCAATGATATTTCCTAAGCTGGGGTGTGAAGATTGATTGAAGAAAAGGAAGAGGAGAAAGAAGGAATAGAGGTAGGAGAAAAAGAAAATAAAACAGAAGGAAAATACTAGCTTTTTGGTGGTTAAATGTCTCATGGATATTGTTGTTATTTCTTTTATACAAAGAGAAGTATCCATCGATATCATTGATATTTTAAGAGCCCTCCCTAATGACGAGTAACTCATCATAGCTACATGGCATTTGAACCACAAACCCTTGACTTAGCTCTACCTAGTACAGCACTATAAACTCTGTTCATTTGCATAAAGGGTATTCGAAATCATATTTCAGAGATGTAAATGAGCAGCTATTAAGCATAGTGGATTGTGTGCAGGCACCTAGCAAGCCTAGTAGCATACTTCTCAAAGTATTGCTCTTGGCCTCTAGTTCATTCCTGAGTCCAGAAGCTTGATGGAAGAGTTGCCATCTTGCTTCAGTTAGACACTGAACTGTTGAAACAGCATTCAGTCCTCCTCTGGAGAACGTTTTGTGCATGCAGAGAACTTGCCTCCTGGAGATGTGGCACACTTGAAGACAGAGTTCAGGGACAGACATTGGAACACTGTTGATTGAGTTTCCAAGAGCAAATAAAGATGGCTCCTTCACAGCCTCTTCCAGATGACAAAAAAACACCACTTGCATTTGTGGAAGCCTGAATAGAAGGCATGTTTGCTTTGCAATATAAGATCCAATAGCAAGGCTCTAATAAGGGAAACATATAACTTCTATCTGCCTCAGACTATTGAAGGCTTTTCATATATGCTGCAGATGACTTTCTGCTTGCTATAGAACACATTCTTAAAGGCCTGTTCTTCTTTTTGCTTTTCCGTGTGTGTGTGTGTGTGTGTGTGTGTGTGTGTGTGTGTGTGTGTGTGTATGTGTGTGTGTGTGAATGTTGATATGTGCATATCTGTGTACATGTGCATGCCCAGGCCATGGGCTTATGTCAACTATCTTCAATCACTCTCCACCTAATTTTCCAAGACAGAGTCTCTTGCTGAACCTAAAACTCCTCAGTGCGGATAGACTGGATGTACACCAAGTCTCCAGGATACACCATCTCTACTCCTCTGGTACTAGGATTACAAGTCTGCACTACTGCATGTGGCTTTTTACACAGGTGTTAGGGGTTAAACTCAGATCTTGGTGCAAGCACTTCACCAGCTGAGCCATCGTCCCCAACCCCAGGAGCCTACTCCTGTGGGGTGACTAACCCACACCAAAACAAAGCAAAAACAGAAAAATGGTTAACTCTTCCCCTGGTGAACAACACATATAAGTTACCTGTGTTGGCCGGAATGGATTTAAGCAGTTGTCTGTAATAAGGCTTTTCACACAAAGCTATAATGCATATAAGCTCTTTGAGAGGGAATGGGATGAGCTATGATGATAGTTACTTGGCATCTAATTAAAATGGAAGAGCCTGAAAATGGATTTCTTATTATTAGTGGTCCTATTATAGATGACAGATTATCCTCAATGCTCTGCTCCAGCAGAGGACATCCCCTTTGCTTCTGGGAAAAGGAGAGCTAATCAGAACAAAATATGGCTGTTAAAATTCTCTCCAAAGCTCATGCTTTAAGATTTGTGCCTCGTCCATCGATTCTTCTACTACCTCGTTTGGTTTTGCCAACCTAGTAAAACTCGTGTCAGGCCAGAAACTCAACTTCTATAAAACAGCAGTTCCTCTTCACTATAAAACATGTAATTGAGTTAATATTTCAAGGTTTTCATTACCATCATAAGGAAACATTAATGGATGGAGGAAAAATAATCAGTCAGCAAAAAATTCTATTGCCTTTCCTTTAGTGGGGACGCTCGTTACATCCTGCCTCAGGAAGGCCTCATTTCCTGGAGGATCCCAAAAATGATGAGGTGAGAGTGACGATTGAAATATAAATATGCCGTCCAAACAGAGAGAGAGAGAGGTGACCTGCATCAAACTCTCTGGGCAGACTTCTACCAGAAGAAATACATAAAGCTATTTCCACGCAGTAGTCCATCACCTGCATTCTTCTACACATTGAACATCAGACTCATTTTGAACCATTTCAACTTAACATGTTTAGGGGTTTTAGATTTTGGGGTTTTTTTTGCATGTTTAATATTTTCAGTCAATACAACTCCCCCTGCTGAAGTATCACAAACACTTGAGTGCTTGGCAAAATTACCTCCTTAAGAAACAACCACTCTGCAGAGAGATTCCTCAAATGATCTGGGATATTAGGGCTGAAGACCTTGTCTCCACTGCAGCGATTTTTTAATACGTAACCAAGTTGGCTCTGAACTTTTTTTTGCCACTTCATATTTTTTATTTGCCCTTCAGTATTCATATGAAAATAACATTGTTGTTATCATAGGTTTAAATAAACTGCAGCTACTAGACAATGTGAGTTGAGTAATCTTTGAAAGTAAGTAAAATATTCATACATTGTATTTGCACTCCAATCTCAATGGTAGAAGTTTTTTTTTCTCTTATAATAATAAATACAATACAAAACAACAGAGGTAATTAGGCCACAGTTATGAGGGTTATATGGCTTAGCATACATTCCCAATGACCAGTCCATATGTATTTGGTACCTGACTTTAACATTCTACTATCTAACCATCTCCATGAGTTTAAAGTTCTATATCTAACTCAACATTCATATTAACTTGCAACACAATTTTAAAAGTATCCTCTTAGATCTATAACACTCTCTTGACTTCTAAACAACTCAAAATTTAATTATGAGACTCTAGCTATCTGTTCTTCAACCACCTCAGAAACCTGAGAGGGATAAATATATCTGATTTTATAGGACGTACAGGACCTGCAGCTTCCAAAACTAAGAAATGACATACCAGTGGCTGCCTGGACAGTTCCCATTTTCTCTCCATACATTACAGCATCGATCTTCAGTCGTTTGGCCCGGTTTCTCTGATAGACATT
The DNA here is from genome assembly GCA_907164525.1 of Lophiomys imhausi. Lineage (NCBI taxonomy): Eukaryota > Metazoa > Chordata > Mammalia > Rodentia > Muridae > Lophiomys > Lophiomys imhausi. The sequence goes on from CAJQZJ010013540.1 coordinate 823,298, forward strand.
GATTGTAGAGCAGGGGTTATGAAGGACTTGCCTACCCTGTCTTGGCAGAGCTAGGCTGTCAACTTACCTGCTTCCAGGTTTTGTCCTTTTTGGACAGCATTCTGTCTACAGTTGGAGCAAGGGGCTTTTCCTACCAAGAGATAGGCTTGCGACTAATTCAATCATCTCCCACTGGAGATTCTTCGATGCTCATCTTCTACTTGGGGTAGAATAGGGGGTGCTGTCAGGAGTTGATATGTCTTGATATAAAAACGTCTAAAGTTACGAAAACATCTTTGAATGCCATATTCTGCAGATCTCTTGAGGTTTTTGAAGAGGCCCTATCTGTCTCTTCTATTAGGGTAAGCATCTGAACTTCTTGAAAGGGATGTTTTCTTTTTTTTTTTTTTTTCCTGTGCTAAAATTTAAGGCCTAGGATCTCTTGTTTAAAGTATTCAACACTAACTTTAAAGATACTCTCTGTGTAGAAATAATACCAGCACTTGGTAGGCAAAGTAATCTAAATGAAGAAAGAGTCCACATAGGAGTGTTTTTACTAGTCCCTCTTCCCATTCACCCCCATGCACACCCAATACCCAAATAAGTCCTATATACATCCCTTCTTCCAACTTCACACCATCCAGCCCACCCTCCTAAAGGCATGAAAATAATGGGAGACTGTTAGGTGGCAGGAAGGGATTACAGAGGGAGCAAAGTAATAAGGTAAATGGGCAAGAGAGGCTAATGGGGGTGATGCCAAGCAAATTATAAGAGATGCAAATATGAAGATGCCGTAACAAAATCCATCCCATTCATTTCTTCAGACTTCAACCAGCTGGCTGCCAATCAGGATGCACTTTCCCATAGTTCTGTCCCTTATTTCGTTGCAATTGACATTCAGTCTTTCAATCAGTGTCGTGGCTTCTGTGACACTACTGTACTCTGGCTGTGTTCCTGGCCACCCTATGAATGCTTTCTAACCCTTTGCCTTTGTTATTCTATCTTTACATCCCATGTCTAAAATGTTGGCATCCTCCCGGGTTCTCTTCTTAATCCTCCATCCATGGGAGACACCTGGTTTTACTCAGCACTAGATAGTCATTGCAAATCCTACATATCCAGATTCCCAAGTGTATCTCCTAGCTCCTGTCTTTCATATCCAAAAACACACATTCAAACCCTAAAACCTAGCCACCTCCTACACATCTTCCAGGATTCAAGTCCAGCATTAGCCCTTCTAAGAACACCCCCCCCCCAAATTGGGTGTCTGTCTGTAATGTGACCAACTCCATTAAGCAGTCATCACACTGTGGAGGAACTGCCTGCCTTCAGAACTCTCTCTGAAGACAGCAGGATCCTCAAGGCAGTAATTATGTTGTATTTATCTTTGTGATATGAAAGGCAGTCAATAAAAGTTTACCAGATGAATAAAGGCAAGGTGGCTGTTGATTATGGCAGGCTCCTTGATCCTGGACTGTTCTGTTGGGTAATGTAGCAGAACAACATTCTAGAATTTCTTCCTCATAAATTTGTAAGCTGAGAGGGCATTTCAGCACCTCTTTTTTTTAAACACATATCTGTTCCTGAGATGATATACAACTTGCTGACATTTACTGCTCAGTGCAAATAATAAGTATTATCTATATATGATATATGATTTTTATGTCTTTCTGTATAAGAATCATGTCTTGTCGACTCTTTTATTATTATGTTAACATCTGATTACTCAGGTGCCTGTCCTAGACCTCCCATGAAGAGAGTCAATAGGGAAGTACTAGAAAGAAAAGAAAAAGTGTAAGAAGTGTGTGGGGGGTGTGTATTTACTAGTTTGGTGTGATATATGTCAAAAAGTGCAGGGTGTGAACAAGGAATATGGAACTCCCCCATTTCCAGGACTATCAGAATAGGAAGTCACACCCAGAAGACTGAAGGAGAAAGGGGAGAAAACAGGCCACAGATAACAGGAGCACAGCTGACTGTTAAAAACACTGCTGTCCAGAAGCTATGCTCTCCTGGAAAGACACAGGCAGCATCTGAACCATGGCACGGGAAGAAGGATGAATTCTCTAACTTCCCCACCTCTCTCCCTTCTCCCATGGGTACCTTCCCTTAACAAAACCATCTGGAATCCATGGACCAGGAAGTGCGACTATATGTTCTGCAAGTGAAACTCTTGAAGCCAGAACACATCTGGCACAGAAAAAAAAAAAAAAAACACAGAAAACCAAGTAGTTTACAACCAGACCTCTCCTTGTCCCCTCCTGGGCTTGTTATGGAGAAGACACTAGACATTTCTAAAGAAGTGCCTGACTACTGTTCCTTGTTCTTATTTCCATAAATTAAGCAAAAACTCTGCTAAATATTGAATTTTAAAGAATTTTATTAACAGGAATTGGAGAGATGGCTCAGGAGTTAAAAGCACTGGCTTCTTTTTTTTTTAATGTATATTTATTACTTCAGGTTACATCTTCATCACAGTACCCTCTTTTCACCCCTCCCAGTCCCCCCCCCCCACCCCCTACCCCCTGTCCCTTCCATCCCACTCCTCTGGAGTGGAGTGTCCCTACATAACAGCCCCCTGCCCCAGTTCAGCAGTCATATGAGGGTCAAGAGCTTCTTCATACACTGCCGGCCTACAAGGCAGCACCACTAGGGAAAAGTGTCTCAATGACAGGAAACAAAGTCTATGTTCCTGTTCCCTTGGTGCATTGGTTGTAGTATAGTTATCCTGTACTATATGGCTAAAATCTGATTATAAGTGAATAGATGCCATGTGCATCCTTCTGAGTCTGGGTTAGCTCACTCAGGATGAGCTTCTCTAGTTCCACCCATTTGGCTGAAAATTGCATGATTTTGTTGTTTCTGATAGCTGAGTAGTATTCCATTGTGTAGATGTACCACAGTTTTTTTTTATCCATTCCTTGGTAGAGGGACATCTGGGTTGTTTCCAGTTTCTAGTTATTACAAATAAGGCTGCTATGAACATAGATGAGGAAACTTCCTTGTGATTCGGCGAGGAATCATTTGGATGTATACCCAGATGCGATATGACTGGGTCTTGAGGTAGACCTATTCCAAGTTCTCTAAGATATCACCAGACTGATTTCCATAGTGGTTGTACAAGCTTGCACTCCCACCAGCAATGAAGGTGTGTTCCCCTTTCTCCAAAACCTTACCAGCATGTGCTGTCATTTGAGTTTTTGATCTTAGCCATTCTCACAGGTGTGAGATGGAATCTCAGAGTCATCTTGAGTAGCATTTCTCTGATGATTAAGGATGCTGACCATTTCTTCAAGTGTCTCTCAGTCATTAGGGATTCCTTCTTTGTGAATTCTCTGTTTAGCTCTTTTCCCCATTTTTTGATTGGATTATTTGGTTTCTTGGCATTTAATTTCTAAAGGTCGGACACACTAAATCCATTAAAAGAAAAAGTGGGGAAAACCCTCAAACTCATTGGCTCAGGTGACAACTTACTGAAGAGTACACCAACAGCTCAGGATCTAAGACCAACAATCAATAAATAGGACCTCATGAAACTGAAAAGCTTCTGTAAGGCAAAAGACACTGTCATTCGAACAAAATGGCAACCTACAGATTGGGAAAAAAAAATCTTCACCAACCCCACATCTGACAGAGAGCACTGGCTTCTTTTCCAGAGGACTCAGATTTGATTTCTACCATTGCGTGTAACTCCAGTTTCAAGGAATCCAACGCTCTCTTCTGGCCCCGGTAGGAATTGCATCTACCTGAGGCACAGACGTACAGTCAGGCAAAGCAGCCATACGACATAACCTAAAAAAAAAAAAATTGAAAAATCTTATTAATATGTACTGATTGTATATATCAGTATAGCTTTGTGTAATACTTACATTTTCCCATACAGCATGCACTGATGAAATCTAACTTCCTTTTTCCTACTCTCTGCTCTTTACAATCTAATTTCTAATAGTGATGACTTACTTTTCAATGTCTTTTGTGTTTTGTTTTGTTTTGTTGAGACAAGGTCTCTCTATGTAGCCCTGACTATCCTAGAACTAACTATGTAGACCAGGGTGGCCTCGAACTGCCTGCCTCTCCCTCCTGAGTGCTGGGATTAAAGGCTTGTACCAGTATGCCCAACTCTGGTCATAAAAAAAAATAAGCTTCCACATATTAGAAAAAAATGATCACTACATATCTTTATATATCTGGTTTATTTTCTTCACCATATCTCTCAGTTCTTTTTAGGCTGAAAAATACTTTATTTTGTCTTTGTATATATACACATACATACATACATATATACATACAGTGTATATATGCTTAAGCATATTGCCTTTACTCATTCATCTTGATAGTCCCTAAGTTGATTCCATATTTTAGTTATGTGACGGTTAGAATAACATAAATGTGAAGATATCCCTTTGGCCTGTCAATCTCCTTTCATTTGGATATGTATTCAGAAGTGCTGTAACTGGATCACAGGGGAGCTATACTGTTAGGTTTTTGAGGAACCTGCACACTGATCTCTGTAAAGACAGTACTAATTTGCATACCACCCACAGTGTATGAATTGCCCTTACTCTGCATCATCATGAGCAAATAACTGAGCTCTTCCCAGCCCTCCAGAAGAATCAACTCTCCACTCCCTCCACACTGTGCTGCTTGGGTATCGAGCGGCCTCTCTTTAGCAGACCCACCAACACTGCCCTCACAAAAGTCAATATCCTAAGAATTGCTGCTGTTTGAAATCTGCTTAAGCCAGCTGTGCTTGTCCACATTTGATACTAAGAAACTACTTTTTTTTTTGTTGCTAAATTAGTTTTTTTTTTATTCCTTTTCTTGTTGCCCAGGAGACACTCAAAAGCCTTTAAACCCCTTCTGAGCCTGTTTCCCTACAAGTGAAATAAACATAGGACCACTATCATGAAAGGTCGCTGAGAATAGAGAGACAACAGCTAAGAAGGCTGTCAGTCTGTCCAGAGGACCCAAGTTATGTTCCCAGTACCCACACTGGGGTGGGTCACATCACTTGTAACTCCAGCTCCAGGGGATCCAACATTGCAGGCACACCTATATGCATCTCCCTCTCTCTCTCTCTCCAGAGAAGAGAGAGAGAGAATGAGAAAATGAAAGAATAAAAATAAGCATTTTCTTTTTTTAAAAAGTTATGATATCAAAATGTCTCTGAAGTCTGCAGAGAGGGGATTAATCCCTCTCTGTAGTAGGCTGCTGACACCCCAATACAGTGGGTCTCCCAGAGGACAGAGCTTGTCCCCCTATCAGGAGGCTGCCTCTAGCAAGTCTGAGAACTGAGAGTGTTCTTTCACTCTGACATTTTACCTTCCACAGAGGCAATGTCCAAAGGCCAGGCTGTGAACTTGGTTGACTATGAGCCAAGGCTGCATCTTCCTCCCACAGTGTGGAAGCACGGTGAGGTGCCCGTGATGGGAGGAAGTCTTTGGGCGTCTGGGAACACTGTTCACATACCCTTTGGAAGGTCTGGCATAGGAAGGGAGGCCTCAGTTTCTCAAATCCATGCCACAGACAACTTATTTCTCTGCTCTTCAGCATCATTTCTTTGTTTTTTTTTCTTTTTTTTTTCCTTTATTTTTTATTTCTTCAAGTTACATCTCAATCTCAGTCCCGTCCCTATTCCCCCTCCAGTCCCACCCTCCCACCCTCAACCCCCCATCCTCTTCCCTTTTTTTTTTCTTTTAAGTTTAAGGTATATCTTATTTCCCCCTACAGTTTCTCCTTTCAGTCCAACAAATGGCTCTTTCTCTTATAATAATAAATACAATACAGTACAACAGAGGTAATTAGGCCATAGTTATGAGGGTTATATGGCTTAACGTACATTCCCAATGTCCAGTTCATATGTATTTGGTACCTGACTTTAACATTCTACTATCTAAACATCTCCATGAGTTTAAACGTCTATATCTGACTCAACATTCATACTAATTGCAACACAATTTTAAAAGTATCTTCTTAGATGTATAACACTCTCTTGACTCCTAAACAACTCAAAATTTAATTATGAGACTTTATCTATCTGTTCTTCAATCACTTCAGAGACCTGAGAGGGATAAATATATTTGATTTTATAGGAAGTACAGGGTCTGCAGCTTTCCAAACTAAGAAATGACATACCAGTGGCTGCCTGGACAGTTCCCATTTTCTCTCCATACATTACCTCAAGAAACTGAAAAGCTTCTGTAAGGCAAAGGACACTGTCATTAAAACGGCAGCCTACAGACTGGGAGAAAATCTTCACCAACCCCACATCTGACAGAGGGCTAATATCCAAAATCTACAAAGAACTCAAGAAATTAAATGCCAAGAAACCAAATAATCCAATCAAAAAATGGGGGACAGAGCTAAATAGAGAATTCACAAAGGGGGAATCCCTAATGGCTGAGAGACACTTGAAGAAATGCTCAACATCCTTAATCATCAGAGAAATGCAACTCAAGACGACTCTGAGATTCCATCTCACACCTGTCAGAATGGCTAGGATCAAAAACTCAAATGACAGCACATGCTGGCGAGGGTGTGGAGAAAGGGGTACCCTACTCCATTGCTGGTGGGAGTGCAGGCTTGTGCAATCACTATGGAGGTCAGTCTGGCGATGTCTTAGAAACTACTTATTAGGTCAACTCTAAATAATAAGTGCAAATTGAAAGAAGCCCTCTCTCCCATTCCCTTTGTTACCAGGCCTGCCCTTACCTCATCTCAATGAGACTTCTGGCTGTAGTTGCTATTTATATACTTAGAATTTCTAAAGATCAATCCCCCATCTTTATCCTTCCTTGACATTTTCTCCCAAATGTCTAATAGACATCACTGTCTTGTATTTAGACCAGAGCAGCTGAACAGTGACCCTGCCACCATCAGCCACATGCAGAACCTTGCCAACCTCAGTTAATGGTAACTCTGTCCTGCTACTTGCTTAGACTAAAAATCTCTGATTCATTCTTGATTTCTGTTTTCCTTTCATATCTTATATCTAATCGCTCAGAAAAGCATTATTTTTCACCTTCAACATATATTCAAAATCTGACTGACACATTCACCACGGCTATCAGTTGTATTGGCTAGGCCACCATCACTTCATATCTGAATACAGCAAAGAGCTCTTAACAAGTGGGAATCCTTGAAACTGGTTCAGTCATGTCTCTGCTTAAATCCATCCATCAGTTCCTTATTTCTCTTTAAATAAAAGCCGAGGTCCTTACAAGACATTCCATGGTCTAGTGTCATGAGTCCCTCTCGTAGTACATCCCTGACTCTCCTTCTCAACTACTGTGCTCCCACCACACCACCTCCTGGTTGTTCTTGAACCTTCCATGAGGAGACCCAAACAGGTCCACTTTCTCCTTAAATCTGGATGCTTCTCTTCCAGAATTATCCAGGGGTGGTGCCCTCTACTCTGGGTTTTTGCTCCTATGTTAGCCATCTTGCTAGTAATAATGGTATCAAGTGAAACCCCATAGTTTCCCCTTCTCCTAGATCATTTTGACTTCACTGTTCTCCCCATCATTGAGCTTCTAACATGTTTCACAGTCAGAACTGCAGCGTGCTTATCATTTGATGCTCATGTTCAATAGAGTGTAGGCAGCCCTACGTGATTAATTGTAGCTTTTTTTTATTCACTGATATACCTAAGGCACTCGGGGCAGTGACAAGAAACACTATAGTGGCTCAACTATTTGCTACAATAAATAAAGGTTATTGCAAGAAATGCAACATTTTGGCCAGGGCTGATGGAGAATGTTTTTGACAACCCCATCTACTCCAGAGGCTGAAGCAGGAGGATTAGGAGTTCAAGATCTGTCCAGACTACAAAGTGAAATCAAGAGCACCCTGCCAACTTAGTGAGACTCTGACTCAAAATAAAAGATGATCTGTTGGACTGAAAGGGGAAACTTCTGGGGGGAAGAGGGTGGAAGGGCGGGATAGGGAGGGGTTTGTGACTGAGATGTAACTTGAAGAAAAAAAAATAAAGTATTTATAAAAAAAAATAAAAAATAAAAGATGAAAGCAAGGACTGGGACCTAGCCCAGTCACAGCATGCATGTCTGACTTATGTAAGACCCTGGATTTGATCGTCCAGTGCTTCAAAAACATAAATGAAGGTAAGAAGGAAGAAGAATGGATGGAAGAAAGGAAGGAAAGGGAAGAAGTAAGGGGGAGAAAACATGATTTCCTTGGTAATGTAGATTTGTTCTTGACTTTGTGTTCATAAAATAATTATAATTATTAGATATTATTTTACCTATTTGGCCTGACAAAAATAAAAAAGAAACCAAACCAAAGCAAAAACAAAGATTATGAAATTTCTGGGAGACAGACAGTTTTACAATCTCAGACTATAGCTCTGCTTAGAAATACTGAAAGGAATAAAAAAAATTGAGTTTGTTCATCAGGACATAAAAATAAAATAGGAGCCATCTTTTTTAAATGTAGGTGAGTCCTTATAACTCTTTTTAAATACTCCATAAAATTATCATCCTTTCAGTCCTGGGTCTGGGTCATTTCTTCCTTTTAAATTTCTTCTGTTAAAAAAAAGTCACAAATCTAATAGGACAGGATCTTTTAAAACCACAGATATGATTAAGGCTCAGTTCCCTAATAAATGTGCAAGGCAATGCTTGTCAGCCCTTGAAATAATGAGCTGTGATCTGTGATAGATGTGCCAATAACATACTTTCCAGGCCAGCATATTTCAGATTAGTAGGAAATAGTTGACTCCCAGCAGGATCTTATTTTTACACAGATTACTTCAAAACTCCAAACACATCTAAAATTAATTTCCTTTATCACATTAACACTGGGCTGTTAATCACTGGAATGTGCTGCCATTTGACAGACATAAAAATTGATTTACATTTGCAAGAGGGGATAGCACACACAAAGGAAACATGTCCCCTGTGTGATACAGAGCTGTGCAATCCCGGTCCATAAAATATATTACTTGTTTACCAGTCAGAGACGATTAGCAGAGTGAGTACAGTAATAGCTGGTGAATGCCAGACGAAAAGAGCTGATCTTTCTGAAGGAGAATGTATGAATTGAAAAACAATACCTAATGGAATATGTCTGTAAGAAAGAAAAAAATTGAAAAGTGCTCTAAGCCACTCTGATGAATTTCATGGAGTTTATTTTATATAGTCATTCAGTCATGAATGTACACACAAAACAAACATCAAATGCGGATCTCCAAGTGGGAAAAAATTCAAAGTGCATAAAGCAATTGCCATATGAAATGAGTAGGATGCTAAGGGAATGTGGGAGAAGGATGAGCTAAATAATCTGCAAGGTGGCAATTGCTGTGTCTGCTGACAGAGGTGAAGGCTAAATTAGCAGGTGCATATGGAAGACCTTAAGCAGGAGGCAAATGGGTGAACACTCTGTACATGTCAATCTTTGTTACAGGAAGCTACATATTAGTAATGTCTGTGTCAGACCCACAACTATACACATAGAGCCCATCGATGGTCATAGCCGAGAATGTTCCTGCCCATCACACTGTCCTTGCTTCTAGCCTGCCACAGAAACTTGTAAAATGTAACAAAGTATGCCAAGAATAAGGTTATGGGAACATAGAGCAGACCCCCTACCAAAACTAGGAATGCAGGACAAGCCCACAGACATTGTGTTAGAATGAGAAGCAACAGGCAGTCTCTCATGATCCTTCCAGATTTATAGAGGGGATTAAGTCTTAGCCTAGCTCAGCTAGGGGTGTGCTGGCATGATAAGGAAGAAAAGAACCATGATCCAAAGAACTTGGCACACTTGGTTAAGGGAACCAGAAGAGAAAACTGGGTAAAGATGAATATGTTGCTTCAACTGAGGCTGAAATCCTCAGAGACAGGATTTAACATCCAACAGTGATGCCAGAGAGCTAACAAATGGCTCTCATTGTTCCTTAAGACATGGAGAAAGCCACAGACTATGTGAAAGGCTAATGCTAAAAGATACTGGAGGTAGGCATTGAACATCTCAGAAAAGTGGATATGGTGGGATGGATTTGATATGCAGAGCAGAAGAAATGAAGTGTGATTAGGATTCACTGGAGGGTCCAGAGTCATAACAAGCATGCAGCAAAGCCATGGGAACCTGCTGTAAAGGTCGCCAATGTATCACTAAGAAGGACCTTTGCAGGCTGGCACTACAAGGGGCTGTCACAGAACATCATTCATCAATAGCCATCAGATGACAGGAAGCAAAAGCAAGAGGTTCAAACACCACAGCCTTGGCATCTGGGGATCCCTGACAGAGGGACTGTCAGGGTTTGAGTGGCAGCCAAGGGAATACTCTATAAGTTACAGAGCTGGCTGAGAGGCCACAGTAGCTCTGGGGGCTGAGTAGGTGGACAGTTGACAAGGATACCACTCAGCTTGTATCAGCAAAAGAAACCAAAAGTGGCCAGGGAGTGAAGGGCAGTCACCCCAACAAATGGCAGCAATCTCTCAGATTTCAAATCTGAGCCAGTTTTCAGACATGCGAACCACCAGTTAATGAGGCAGGTTTGTCAGTGCACCATCCTTCCAATAGTATAATGTAGAGGGCCTCCAGCCTCATTTCAAAAGAGCCTAGAGTCCCTTACATAAGTACCTGGACAGTGGAGGATGTACACTACTCAGACATCTCAAGGACTCTTTCCCACAGTGTCAGACTTAGCAATTATCCCTAACACCCAATGCATCATCAGGCTTTCTCTCAAGTTAGAATGTAGGTCATGTCAAACTTGGAATCTCCAGTGTGCTTGACATTTAGAGAGTCACAGGGAGCCCACAGTACATCTGCCTTGTTCCAAAAGTATTGTTTAGATCATCGTGCTTAGATGTGGACAGGTTGATCTGTGGAGTAAGAGCTATAATGAAGAAGGTGAATTGGGTCTCTGAAACAGGCACACACACCATTTGGCCAGACTAACAAACTAATTACGAAGAATAAAAAACTGCATCCCTATTGACAGCATGTGTGCATGATCTACTTAACAACTGATCGAGAGGTTGTAAATTCAAAATCCCCATCATACCTGAGTACATAAGAATCAATACTGAGAAAAACCACAGACCACTGCAAGCTCAACCTAGATTGCTAGATAAGGTAGCTTTGGCACATGGAATGTGGCCACAGATTTGGTGAAAGTGTTCATTTCTACCACTGTCAGAAAAGGGGATAAAAAGCGGTTTCCAATTTAACAACAGAGAACATGCGTATAGAAAGGTTGTCCCTTGGTCTACGTTAACATCTATCTACATTAACATCTATCTTTTGACATAATGCAGACAGATTAGAACAGTTCATTGCCCCCTCACTCCAGTCTCACTCTGTTGATGAGGCTGTTTGAGCAACAGGTCTTGGTGTCCCAAGCCGCATATGTGTCTCTCAAAAGGGAGAGAAATTATCCTTGCATAGATTTACATCTGCCACATCTACACGATAGATGGAAATGCAGGGATCAGGAGCAGGCCAGGGCATCCATGTAAGAGACGTGCACATGGACACCTGTAACACAGAAGCAGAAAGAGGGGGTGTGATATTCCACACCTAGGGTTACTGCTAGTCCAGGAGCTAGGTGGCATGAAGAGCTGTGAGCACTGTGTGTGGCTTGGAGCAGGAAAGGACTCAAAGCAGTTCTAAGGTCTAGCAGCACCTGCCATCAGGTATCAACAGTCCAGACAGTTTGTAATCTCAGGGAGCTCCACAGTAAGATAAAGATGCCATGTGGAATCTGTAGAATAACCAGGAAGGAAACTCACAGCCCAAGCTCTGACATGGAACAAGACACCAACTATGCCTCTTGTGATGGAAAATTCCACTTTTGAAAAACAAATTCTATCATATTCCTTGACTCCAGAAGAGATGAAACCACCAGGGACCCACTCCCCTTCACTGCCCTGGCTAGGATCCCTCATCATGAGCTGAGTTCCCTCAGACCTCCCATGACAGAAGAGAGCCCAGTAGCAAACCACCAAAAGGTAGGAATGGTGCATCAAAAGCTGAGGTAACAGAGCCAGCGAAACAAGCACTCCCATGATCCTATAGTTCAAACGGTCACAGCCTTCATCAACAAATTCTCTACCCAGCTCACATCCATAATCTCTGCTTTTAATATGATCTGTATAGTTTGGGTTTACAGAATTTAATTCTTGTTTTCTTTTTTATAGACCTAACATAGGTATTCAGAAGAACAGGTAATTTTTAACTAAATTTATTGACAGGTTCACCATGTGCCAATCATGGCTCTGAGTACTTTACAAATATCCATACAGTTAATATTCACAGCAGTTCTGAGTTTTGGACAGTGAAAGGACAGAAAATGTAATAATGGTCAAGGCCAAGACTAGCTAGACAGTCTACCTTAGAGACTAACTGAACCACCTATGGGCTATGAGATCTTGGGTGACTCAGGTAGTTTCTCTGGGCCTTAAATTTCTGATCTGTTAAATATGATTTTTAATAATAAACCTTTAATTTTTAAAATGGCTTGTTAAGTTCCTGAAATCTTAGCGTTTGGCTCAGTGTGCCGGTTGAGCTAGCTCCAACACATTTGAGATCTGGAGGGGGCTTAAGTACCTTTAAAAATTTTTATTTATTAATTCAAGTTACATATTGATCACAGCTCCTTCCCTCCTCCCCTCCTGGTCCCACCCTCCTACCCTCTGTCTCCTCTTCCTCCTATCCTTCTCTTTGGGTGATGGGAGCCCCCACATATCAACCACCCTCAGTTCATCAGTCTTAAGTCACCTTTTAAGAACACTTTTGTCTGTTTGCTAATCACTTAGGAGGCAGAGACAGGTAGATGTCTGTGAGTTTGAGGCCAGCTTGGTCTAAAAAGTGAGTCCAGGACAGCCAGAGCTGCACAGAGAAACCTTATCTCAAAATACTAAATTCATTCATTCATTCATTCATTCATTCATTAACTAATGAAAAAGAAAAGATACTCAAATAGGAAACAAAGACAATGAATCATTTTCTTTCTTTTTTTAATAAATAAATTTTATTTAATTGTTGCTTCAGGTTACATCTCCATCATATTGTCCTCTTTCCTCCTTCCCAGCCCCACCCTCCCACCCTCTACCCCCTAACCCTTCCATCCCACTCCTCTGGAGTGGAGTGTCCCTACATAACAGTCCCTCACCCCAGTTCGGAAGTCATATAAGGGCCAAGAGCCTCCTCATACACTGGGGGCCTACAAGGCAGTACCACTAGTGAAAAATATCTCATTCCCAGGGAGAGAAAACCAAACAAACAAACAAACAAAAAATAAAAAATAAAAAAAATAAAGTCTATGTCCATGTTCCCTTTGGTGCGTTGGTTGTAGTATAGATATCCTGTACTATATGGCTAAAATCTTACTATAATGATAATCATTTTCATATTTGGCTGGGAGGGGGACCTGTGTAACCCCACATCCTTCGTCTTTATTGATGTGACATAAAAGCAGTGGCATGCGGCTCAGAGCATGGCAAAGATCGATTTACGCTCATTTTAAACAATATAAGCCATCAGCGGTTCCAAGACAAGAGAAAGCCCATGTACTAGTGCATTGTGTGCTAATGAGATTAAATGCCTGTCATTATTCCGAATTTCTTAGAGAGTATTCATCTCTCTGACTGTTCTGTGCTCACCTGGATCAACGTCCTTCATCACTCTCACCAAGTAGCCCCCTCCCTCTACCCATTTATAATCCTGATTGAAGTTATATAATTTTAAATAAAATCAAAGCGAAATAAATCAATACAAGTTTCCATTTAGCACTCGTATCACAACTGGGACTTTAAAAATACACCTAGTAAGAATAAATTGCTCTGGACCTGGATTTTTTTTTTTTTTCTTTACCGGCTTTCAAAAATTAGAAGAAGGTGTATTATCAAACAAAAATAATTCATTTGTAAAACAACACTGGAAGTATCTAGTAATCAAGGTCAATTAGTGAGAAGAGGAAACGTCAATACAAAGGGCAGGATAAAGTCATAACTTAGGGGCGAGTTTCTTTTAAAAGCTCCATAGGATCCAGAGTTCAGTTTCGTGTACTGTTTTCTCCTGGACCACTAGGGGGCACACGTTCCTTTCTCTGGAAATTCTGCCATGACTCCTTCCAGAGGGTGAGAGGTGGTTTTGTTGTTACTCGTTTTGTTTTGCTTTGCTTTGTTTTTAAATGGTTGATTTCTAGAAAACCTTAAAAACAATTAACAATATTCAATTAGAACTCAATTAGAAGGGTTGGAGTTTTTCAGAGTCTGTATTGCAAAGTACAGGCCAATGCCAAACCAAGAATCAAGCCACCACGACCCTGTCCATCTACCTGTCATTAGTAAGCTGTGTACTCTTCATTTTATAATGTGCACCACGGAAATTGTCTCTCCATGCTCGTGGAGACTCTGTGTCATATCTCAGCCTGTTTTTAAGAGGAGGAAGTTGACGTTCACTATTAAAGTTGTCGGGAACCAACTCAGAGTCAAATGAGTTTAAGTCAAGAGACATGATTTAAACCAATCTCTTTCTTGCAACTTCCGCTCTTTGAACACCCCACACTACTGTGTAGCTTTTCATCAAAGAACTCGAGACATCCCAGAGCAAAATCCTGGCTAGACATTCTTAAATGAGCAAACTCGACTCTGGCTGTCCCCGTGTTATCCGAGCTAATGAGCAGAAACCTTCCATGACATCCGTTTTTCTCCTACAGCTATGATTAAATCATTGACTTAAAATATAATTACAAGTATGACACATCTACGAATATTATGTCCTTGGGAAAATATTATAGGATATGCACTGATTTATTTACTCTTATTAAGAAAAAGATTGAGAAGGAAGCTCTTCAAGTTACAATCTAAATTAAGAGAAAATATAAATTAGAATGTGATTATTGAAGTCACCAAGGAGCTCTTGCTTTCAAAGGCTTCCCTCCAGGGTTCCTTTGAACCTAGAGCTGCCCAGCTGTATGTTAAACGATCCCACTTACTGTAGGAGGCTCAATTTACATGGAAATGCCCAGAAACAGGGCTGTTCCACAGAGGGAGCTGCATCTGCACTGTACTTTGCATTGGCAAGAAAACTGAAGCTTATGAAAAATACCACACACAAGAGCAGCCTGTCTACAGCCAGAAGTGGCCCCACCCCCTAGCCTGTCAATCTTTCTGCAGAAATACTTGTAAAGATGCACCTGGCGCCTCCCCTTACTCCCAGTTGCGGACTGAGACTCCATTATCTTAAAGTGTGCATCATCTCTCCTTGTGTAAACGGCCCCCCATCCTGGTGCTGACAGTGGAAGGACAAGCACAGCAAACTGCCTGGAGTTGATTAAAGACACATTCTCTCCCTTCCTGCAGTTTAAGGTCCCTGTGTGCAAGTGACCCTTCTCAAGCAAAATACAAGCAAGCCACCCACATTGGTTGAGCAATAGCAGGTGTAAGGATCTGGTCCCATGTTTCTTGCTTCCTCTCTGGCAAAGGCCCACATTCATATTAGGCAGCAGATTTGGTCCCTGGTGCTTCTCCTCCCTTTGTAGAAGAGTCATGAAACACGTAGGTTAGGAAGGAAATGCAAAAACAGAATGCAGACTAGGGTTTATTTTTTACTTTCTACTTATTAGTGCATTTATTTTTTTTGTTTATGTATTTACACCTTTGTTTGATCATATATGTGTACATTACACCATTCAAAAAAGAGAGAGAGGGCTGGGGAGATAGGTCAGCCCAAAGAATGTTTGCCTCACAAGTGTGAGTGCCCAAGTTTGATTCTCAGGACACATATAAAATATCAAGTATATTAGAAGTAAAACTGGGAGGAAGAGTCAAATTGGGGCTCCCTAGCCAGTCAGCTAAGCCTGGCCTGTGAGAGCCCTTGTCTCAAAACAATGAGATGAACGCTGTCTGAGGAAGAACTACAGCCAAGATTAGTTTCTGGTTTCCACCTGCACACCCACCCACACACACAGAGCCTCCCACCAATGTATACACCTACCCACAAATATGGAATCACACACACACATACATGCACACACACACACACACACACACACACACACACACACACACACACAC
>CAJQZJ010013540.1:839332-871421 GCA_907164525.1 Lophiomys imhausi
ACACACACACACACACACACACACACACACACACACACATTCACATGCACAAACAACAACTGACCTTAAATAAATAATGTTATTTTATTAAACAATCAGATGTGTTTTCATCACTTCTCAGCCTTTTGGCTAACATTAGTATCAAATATGTTCTCAGGGAATAGGGATTTCTCGATACCCAGTCTCTGTACCCACCCCTGGGCTGGCGCAGCACAGTGCAGGTGCCAATAGTGTAACTTAATAGCTGTGTCTGGCTGTGTGAAGATTCTCATTTCACCTCTTTTTCTGAGTGGCAACCCAAGTGTGCCTGATGATAGGCCATCAATGGAATTGTGCTGGCCTCTAGCTTAGAAGTACCATGCTCTCAGGTTAACATTCTGTTGGCACTGCTTTGAAGCCCTTAGTATTTGCAACAAGAAGCTCATGGTTTTTCATCTAACTGCCTTATGAGCAGTTAGACAATTGTACACAGAGTCTTCAGATGAGAAGCATAACTGAGATTGTCACAATTTCTCTACCAGGAACTTTATCCCATGATGACCCCCTTGGTCTGCTAAAGGCCCTTGCTTCACTTTCTTCATTGTTTTGAGGAATAGCTATTCTTCCCAGGTCTCTGGTCATCAATGTCAAGCTCCCCAAGTGGGGAAAAAAACTGTGCTGTTCACTCCTTGCTTCTAAGGGGTCATGCGCACACAGCAATCACTTGGTATCCCTAAGAACTCTCCACTGCATCCTATGTATGCTAAAAAACCCTTTCAAGTAAGTCATCCTGCTTGAAAGTTGGCACAATCACATGAGCTTGGCAAAGAGAATATTTTACCCTCCTTATCCAGATTAAGAAACCAGAGGTCAGAGGCAAGTCAACAATCACCTCTACCTACACCAATGACTCCCAGATCCAGGTTTCTGGTTTGGAAACCCTCTAGTGAACCCTGATACTACCTATCCACCCTCTCTGAGGTCTCCACTTGGATGCTCAGTGGCATGTCACTCAACACCTACCAGGGGAAGCAAATCATGCTCCACCCTCCCTGCCCTGCCCTGCTCTAACCTGCTCCTCCTTTGTTCACCCCTTTCACCACCTTCTTTTTTATTGCCCAAGCTAGATACCTGGCAGCCACACTCCACCCCACCCTAACTCTAGCCTACCAGATCCAAAGGCTGCTGACACATCTGTGCTCATCTCTCAGGATACTGGTGCCAGCACAAGTTCCACCGTGTGTTACTGTCTGTGCATTTCAGTCCAAACTAGAGTCCCATTGGGTAGCACTGGTGTCTAAAGTGACTCCCTGGGTCATTGCTCTGACTGCTTTCTGGCCAGAGGAGGTCAGACATTTTTTTAAAAATCTCCTTTGCCTCCAGCTTCTCTGGGAAGTAGAGATGGGGGGCGGGCAGAGCTTGACAAAGATGACCTTTCTTCTCTACATAGCTACTGAAGGAAAAAGAACTCTCACACAGAAACCCTTGCTTCTGCTACTGGGCCCTCTTCACTGTTTGCTGCTCCATTTTTGTTGTTGTTGCCTGCACATTTGCTGCTCGGCTCTTCAGTGCTTCTGCCAACCCATGGTGCAGTCTGGCTACTGGACAAGCTAAAGCCAGTCTATGCCCAGGAGTCTGGGGACAAAGCAGACCAGACATACTTAGGAGGGTGACAAGTCCCAATTGTTAGCCATGAACAGACAAAAGTTTTGTAGATTCTAGGATAGAACTTTCTTTAAAAAAAAAAACAAACAAACAAAAACAGAAACAAAAAACAAAAAACTCCTGGATTATGTCAGACAAGAGAACTGGATGCTGCAGGGTTAACCTGAAGATGTAAGTGACAAAGAATTAGAGTGAGTGGCCTGGGCCAGGGTGAATAGACCGTGTTCAGTCTGAAGAAAGAAAGGAGGGAGACAGAGGAAGAGAGAGAGGCTAAGACTTCAATGGCTCCCTGCTGAAGTTCAGCACAGGAAAATGAACAAGGAGGAGGTAAGACAGGCCATCCTGCTGGACAAATAAAGAAAATACAACGTGCATAGTGTGCTTTCACTTGGAGTTTGGGAAACCTTCATTTCTCTGCTCTCTTTTTCATACTTTTCCATTGTTTCTTCTCCAGTCTATGTTCATCTATGTTAACTTCTTCCATGTCTCTCTGCATACATGCAGATGAGTGTACATATGAACACACACACACACAAACACACACACAAATTACTTAAACAGCTTACTAAAGCAATTTGGCCAAAACCCAACCGAAGACCCTTGCCTCAGTGAGTTGAACTAGAACTAGAAGTTAGAAAATGGGTGAGAAATGGTCAGGAGTCGCTTTCTGGCCTGGGTAGATCTGTAAGCTCTTCTTCCATGTGATTCTGTTCTTCTCCTTAACTCCATCCAGAGTTGGAAGGAAGCATCAGCGTGGTGATAAAGTCCTTCCAATAAAAGACAAACGACTTTTTCCCTGGGATAAGAAAGATAGCCTAGGCTCTTGGCACTGAGAGGAAGATGCTAAATTACAGAGGAGAGGGGTTGTTCTCTTCAAAAATCAGGGATATGCTTAGCACCTACAAGGGTAACCATTATCAAAGATGAAATGCATGGTAGTAGGGTTTGGCCAAAGTAACATGGCAGGAGAGAAACAAAACAGGCTATAGGGCTCCATCCCAGACTGAAGAGGAACCAGAAGTTTCTAAAATGAGATGTCAGCCTCACAGATGGATTAAAAAGAGGGTAGAAAAGCATATAATTCACTTTCTCGTGAGGCTAAAATGAGATGCTTTTGGCCCCTATGGCTTTTATCTGGGGAATAGTGGGAAATGCCTAAAAGCTATAATTTGCATGTTGTAAAGTTAACAGTGAAACTCAAGGGAGGCAACGACTCAAAAGTTCAACCACAGTTTAGGTTGGAGCTCAGCAGCTTGTTTGTTTGTATAACAGAAAAAGTGACCATGCAAGAGGGCACCAATTCAACAGCCCCAAGCCCAGGGCCTGGCACAGAGTATGGTGTTTACTCTTACCAGATATGTTTCTTCTCTCCCTATGAGGCAGGCAGACATTCTCTGGCAGGATCCATTCTACCAAGCTGAACCAAACTGTGTAACCTGAGTTCCAGGGGAGGTAACACTCACTTCTACCACTCTTCTACCCACTCTGACCAATAGGATTTATAATAGCAGTTTTCCTCCCTTTACAAGGTGGAGAGAGGCCATTCGTAGGGTGTTTTGAGAGAGCCCAGTTAGTATACTTATTTATAGGCATTGAAGGAAGCCTATATTTATGGTACTTTAGTATTACCATGAGCTACCCAGAAGCTAGCAGAAATGACAAGGGCTGAAATCTTATTCTACTGTCTAGGTTAACTGGTCTGAAGCATCTTAGAACTAGTGAAAAGGGTCAATCCACAGACTCCAATCCCATTCGGGCAATGGTGGCCCTGCAAACAGCCAATTCCCTGCATACAGTCCATTCTTGTTAGGTGCTGAGAAAATGCATGTATATGACCTGTCCTGAAGCATCATGGTAGAAGACAGAGGTATACAGGTAGACCAGAGGCAAGGCACTGTCCAATCTGGGGAAAGATGGTCAGAGCTCCACTGGACCTGGTTAGAGCAAGCAGCCTTTAAAACTGTATATAGGGTGCCACATATAATTGTAATGACCCCTTCTTTTGAAAAGAAAATGATGTATTTATTTCGGTTTTATGTGTATGTGCATCTTTCCTTCATCTATGCACTTATATTGTGCATGTGTGTGCCTAGTGTCTATGGAGCTAGAAGAGAGTGTTACCTCCCCTGGAACTCGGGTTACACAGTTTTTTTGAGAGGCCATATGGATACTGGAAACCAAACCTGGGTCGTCTGGGAGAGCAGAAAGTGCTCTTAACCACTGGACCATTTCTGCAGCCTTCCAATGACCTCCTCTCCATCCAGTGCCGCATTCTTCTTTATGTACTTCTCCCTTGTCAAAGTACAACACTCACCCGATTTTGAAGTCTTCCTGCCTTGGCTTGTAGGTCGTTACTCTCCCTTCTGCAGACCCTTACATATTTCCAACTGCTCTTGGACTGACCAAAAGAAGATAAAACTAGAATTCTAGAAACATGATCATGAGGAACTGCGAAGCTAGTAAGTAATGTGAAAGGTGACTATTAATTACTAAGGGTGGTGTGACAAGCTGAAGGCAGACATGATACTTAGAATTTATGAAATAAAACAAAAGAAAAAGAAAATACAACAGGAAAAAAACTGTTCATTTGAAATATAAACTTTTTTAATAATTTATTTTTTATTTCTTCAAGTTACATCTCAAACAATCCCCTCCCTACTCCCCCCTCCAGTCCCACCCTTCCACCCTCCTCCCCCTCAACCCCCCCATCCTCTTCCCTTCTTTTTTTTTGTTTAAGGTATTTCTTTTTCCCCCCAACAGCTCTCCCTTTCAGTCCAAAAAATGGTTCTTTTTCTTATAACTATAAATACAATACAAAACAACATAAATAAATAGGCCACAATTTGTAAGAGTTATATGGCTTAGCATACATTCCCAATGTCCAGTCCATATGTATTTGGCACCTGACTTTAACATTCTACTATCTAACCATCTCCATGAGTTTAAAGTTCTATATCTAACTCAGCTTTCATACTAACTTGCCTCATAATTTTTAAAATATCTTCTTAGATCCAGAACACCCTCTTGATTCCTAAACAACTTAAAATTTAACTATGAGACTCTAGCTATCTATTCTTCAACCACCTCAGAGACCTGAGAGGGATAAATATATCGAAATGTAAACTTTTAAACGGAAAGGATTTTAAGGTCAGAACAGAGGTATCGAAGAATTTGGAGGTAATTTCAGAGTGTTTATCAGAGTCATTCTTTTGCTCCACTGTGTTTCATGTCCATAAGTCCCTGCAAGCTAAGAGCCCAAAAGGTCCAACACCAACTATCAAAAAGCAAAGAGGACATCTACAGCTTGATTTCTTCTTACTGTGAAGTCTGGGCACTTATGTATATGTTGCCTTTTCAAACACCTGCAGTTTTCTTTTCTTTTCCTTTCTTTTCTTTTCTTTTTTTAAATTTACCTCACAAATTTAGTGTAAGAGAAAACTGATGCTGACTGTGAAGAGCATGCCCTGTTCTTTTTACGTCATTTTCATCACTATCTGTACCCACCACAAGAGGGCTGACTACAGTCTTCGTTGCTTAATTTTGTCCTGGTCCAAAAGAAGCCATATTTACAGCTTGAAATAAGGATTAAAATGCTCTCTTCAGTTCAGAAATGCTCTTGACCTCTTGACAGTGTTGTATATCCCCAAGCCCATAATTAATCTGCATAAGATAATTTTCTGTAATTCCACAAAGCCACCCTGACATGACTTGGCTCTTTTTTATTAGGATTCTTTTGATCAGCTGCTTCCATATTTCAAACTTAGCAGCTACAAATGTATATTTATATATGAAAAATACAATAATTTCTCCTTAACTAGATGTAAATAAGTGAAAAATGTCATTTTCTGTTTTTCGTAATTCTCTGAACAGAGAAACAGCATTTTTTGGTTTCTCAGCAAAACACTACAGAGATACAGGGGTGGGGAATGGCATGCTCTCACTGGCAATTAGAAGAGAGATCATGACCCGCATCTCTTTCACATGAATTTATGATTATGAAAAAATATCTGTTTGTGTTAACAAAAAGTCTAGAAGAAAGCAATTTTAAATATAGCAAATTATTATGCAGGAATGCATTTTGCATGTTTTCAATCAAATAGTAACTTTTAAAATAAGTTTTCCTCTGAGCATTTGAAAGAAAGTCATCCAAGTCCAACTTGCCTGTGTGAGCTTTCACAAATGGGCTGGCAGATCTAGGTTCTGGAAGTTCCATAAGTGCCTTGTGAAGGAACTTCGCTATTTCATAATGAACATTTTGTTGGAGTATAGGTGTTACCAGGGGCTAAGACCTCAGCAGCAGAAGCTTCCCTTTCAGTGGTTGCCCAGGTTGCCCAGGTCTGCCTGCCACTGAACTATTTTTATTTTAATCACTACGTATCCTATACCCCAGCATCTCTGGTTCTTCTTTGTGAGTTTTCTGATGGCTTCCAATAATAAGTAAATTACATGGGACCAAAAGAATTCAGTCATCCCTTCTTACTGTAGCCAAAATTTACACATGTCTCTAATTCAGGGCTACTGCATAGAGGTTGAGAAACTCTTAAAATTACATCAGATGATTACAGAAGATTGGGGGATTGTAGCCAGTGCACTGAGCAGAATTCAGAAAGTCAAACTGAGCGAGGCATCTATGTTTATCGTTGTAGTGGTCGTAGAGACCAGAAACGGAACCAGCCTAGATGTCCTTCAGTAGATGAATGGATTAAGAAAATGTGGTACCTGGGTACAATGGAATTCTAGCTATAAAGAAAATAGAAATCATACTATTTTCAGGAAAATGCATGCAACTGGAAATCATTATGCTAAGTGAAATAAGCCAGAGTCTGAAAGACAAATAGCATATGTTTTCTTTCATATGGAAACCTAAATTTAAATTGTAT
This sequence comes from Lophiomys imhausi, assembly GCA_907164525.1. Lineage (NCBI taxonomy): Eukaryota > Metazoa > Chordata > Mammalia > Rodentia > Muridae > Lophiomys > Lophiomys imhausi. The sequence goes on from CAJQZJ010013540.1 coordinate 845,857, forward strand.
GCATAATTATATATAATATATGCATATCTATATGTGTGTATATTTGTATATGTACTTATAGGTCATGAATCTAGAGAGGAGATCATAGAGGGAAGAAGAGATCTTAAGGGGATTGGGAAATATAGGGGAGAGTGAATACAGGGAAAATAAAAACAGAAATGGGTACCAATGGAAAAGAAAGGGAACCAACTGAAGGGAAGGAGGGGCATGGAAGAGGGGAATGACTGAGAATAAAGTATAGTAACACATATGTATGAGTATACCATGATGAAGCCAATTGCTTTATATGCTAACCTAAAAACTTAATTTTTTTTTAAAAGTGAATGACTTCCAAAACAATCATATGAGAACCTACCTTCTATTGTAGATGTTTCCATATATACATATATATGCATTTAAAAAGTGTTAAAATGGAGTTACCCTATAACGCGGTGGCAATACCACTTCTAGACATCAGAGGCTAACAAATAAAAAACTCAGTGCTAGGAATGGGTTACCTCTTTGTGGCTTGTTGGCCAGTAAAGTCTTATAGACCACTAAATATTACAGGCCATTGCCAACACTACTGGTTACCTTCCAGAATATAATGGTAAGACCATGTTGCTGAAGACACCACATACTTGAGTCACAGAACATGGATATATCAAACTGGTGCTGACCTGGAAGCCTGATCCTTATTGGATAGCCTTCATAATGAAGGAATAAAGGATAAAGAATAAGGAATAAGAAATAAGGCTATCCAATAGGAAGGTACTATGCATGCTACTGAAGAAGAAAAGTAATCATCTACCTTGCTGAGCTATGAATTCTGTGAGCTACAGCCTGGCCTGGCAAGACATGCTCATGGTACAATAGTGGCACAAATGTCATGAGAGTAGCCAACCACTTCCTGACTGCATTCAAGTGACACCCCACAAAGTGAAAGCCATATTTGTCACTATTGTTAGGCCAAGAACTCATGGCTAGATATGCCATAGGCCAGAGGGGATATGCTACTACTACTACTGTTATCCTAAGTGGATATGATAATAAACAATCTTCTAGTGACTTCCCACTATACCAAAGAATAATGCGTCTTTCCAGCCTTATCTGAGAGGCTCCTGTTTGCAATCGATGATGATTAACACAGAGACCCACAACTGGACAAGGAAATAATAAGAGACTGTGAAAAGACCAGTTCTAAACAAAATCTCTCTATCACATGCCCTCCTCCAAAGGCTCAGGGACCATTGTAGAAGACGGCACAAAAAGACTGTAAGAGCCAGAGGTGGTGAATTATTACAAGGAAACAGTGCTATATGCATATAACAGGGGAGCTGCTCATATGAAACCACAGCATTTGCGACAGAGTGCACAAGCTCTGTGCAAGCTCAATCATCCTGAAAAGGAGAGATAGACATGAATTCCCATCTCTAGTTGAGGAGCCAATGGCAAGGGAAAGCTGCTAGGAGAGGGAGAGTCAGTTTCCTTTAAGAGTGTCACCCCAGACAAGTCACCCGAGCTCTCATAGGTGGCCATACATTCAAATATACATGGGCACTACCAATTGGACTTTATGATAGCAGGCAAAATCAAATCGGTAGGTAGAAACAAAAGAGAACACAAAATTGGGGGGATAGAATGGGGTATATCTGTGATGAACTGGGGAAGGGGTGAATATGATCATAATATATTGTATGAAATCCTCAACCAATAAAAAATTTTGAAGTAAGACAAAAGACATATCTCTGAAGTCTTATAGAAAAACATACACCAATAGATGCAAAATAACACTACATATGTGCATATAAATACAATTCTGAATATATAGTTATACTTATGTATACATACAAACATATTCTTCAATCCAATACAGTATTATGTAGCTTTTACCAAGGCATTTAAAACATGTTATTCTTCTTTAATTTTATCATATACAAGAACTGCAAAGTATGTGTCCTTTGTCCATGAAAATACACAATGAATATCAATAATAGATTGTGTATATCTTATTCAAAAAGCTGGGGACTGGAAATGTTTGGGTTTTTTTTTTTTTTTAGATTTGGGGATATGATTTGGATACACAGAATGAGATATCTGGGGAATGCCATTAAAGCCTAAACACTAAATTCTTTTATATTTCATGTACACTTAGCCTACATATAATTATACAATATCTTAGTATGCATTTGCTTTGACTTGAACCCTTCCCACTGGATAAAATCTAGAATTTCTCACTTCTGGCATTGTATTGACACTTAAAATTTATAGGTTTTGTAGCAACTGGGAATTTATATTTTTGCATTTTTATTTTGCTTAATTTGTATTACCAAGGAAAGTAATATTCATTTTCATTCATACTTATGCTGGTCATGTTTCTAAGCCTGTGACTGTTCAGTCCTGAGGTTATTCAAAAGTAATATCTATAACTCAAACAATACACTATTTTAAAAGAAAAATTCATATAACATGATTCAATATCATGGACAACATTAATCACACTTCATAAAGTTTAGGATGAACTTTCTCACATGTCTGAAATTGTCATTTTTCTCACAAAAAAATGTGGCTTTATTATGAAAATCAGCAGAAGTTTCTCTCAGTGGATACATACCACTGAGTTCGTCAAACAGTACCTAGTGAAAAAAAATGATACCTAGTAGATGAAGTGTGTGAGTTTGTAGACCGTTGAATGAGGAGCTTATAATTAAGATATTCAAGTGGTTGCTAATTCTGCAGTTACCACGAATTGGTAGTGATCTGCCCAACTGCACCAGCTTACACATGCACAGTAACTTCCTGCTGAAGATTTTCCAGCACCTTCCATTATACTGTCGGTGGTAAAAAGAGGGTTATCATGGGTTGATACAGACACAAAGAAATAAATGTGGAGAATTGCCATGTCACGTCACCTAAAACCTCTTGGCGTATCCCATCAGCCCCACTCAGGTGAGGACAAGTGAGCCTGTCTAGGTCTGAGGCCTGTAACCCTGAAGCTCCTGACTTTCTGGACTCATCATTTGTGGGAGGTTTGATATTTTTATGAGTGGTCAGGGTGTTAATCAGCTTCCTTGGCTTCTACTGCTGGATGTCAACAGTTTTTAATCACCAAAAGTGTCTCCAGACGTTGCCAAAATCCCTAAGGCCAAAGTCATCCTGACTGAGGCACAGTGCTGTATCTCCATTCTCATTCTTCACTGTTTCGTACAAAAACTAAACATATTTTATGAATTCTCCCTTGAAAATTACATGATTGCCACAAAACTTCAGATGAATATTCAAGTATTTATATTCATCAAAACTAGCAAAGAAATACATGTAGCACTTTCTATGAAAACTTTATGTGTGTCATGGGTAAAACCATTGAAAACAAATTTATAGGCATGTGGTCAGAGGAGATCTGGAAAAATGAGGTGGTTGATTTATTTGACTGATAGAATTCTGAGCGCTTTTCATTATTTTTATTTATGAGAAGGGGGATCAAACCTTTCCTGCTTTGGGTTGAGAGGGAATTAATAAGGACAAATGTGAATTTAAAAGGACAATTAACTAAATATATTGAATAATAGATGGCATTTTCCAAATGATTAATTATGAGGTGGGAGTCTCGTGGCTATATGTTTTCTACACACTGATCCATTTATATCTTAGAATATTTCTGACAGAGAAGCCTCATTCCCTAAAGAAATTTTGATTTGTTTAATATTATAAAAACGACTTAATAAGTAGCAGACTCTAGAATAAAGCCATGGGAGATCTGACTTCAAATCAAGCAATTTGAAGCCATCACATTCCACAGGAGTCACCTTATGTGGGCTGCCACCTCTCTGTTACTTCAGTCCTACATTCAGGTGATATAGGACTCCTCCTATATGTTTCGTAGGTACCTCTCATTTCTAGGTCTATGTCTTTGATGTTGGTCACAGCAGAAAATGTGTTCCTCTCTGCTTTTCTGTAAGCTACACCCTTTCTTGATTGATGCTTATATGTTGGCCCACTTCCTCCAAGAAATTTCCCAAGATTATTGTAACTAAAATTAATTGCTCCTATGCTATGTACCTAATTATTTACCTTATATGTAAGACTTAAATTTGTAGCCTCTGAGAATAATAACTAACATTCACCCAAAGTTCAGTAAAGTTACACCCATTGCTGCCTTTTACGCATGCTTTTTCTTTTGTTTTTCACAGGTACTTCATAGAGGAGGGTCTAAGTGTCAACCTAACCTTATTGCTCAAGGATTCCTCTGATAAACAACAGACTTGGACTTGGACTTAAGTCCTCTAACTCAAAATCTCATGCTGTCTCTAAAAAACACAGGCTTTGGGCCTCAGATAATGAAGAAGTGTGCCTCATCAACTAAACTGTACTTTTTTATGTTGTAAATTCTTCCACTAACCTTACTTATACACTAGTGTGCTTAGAATAATTAATTGGAATGATCGATCATTCATCTGTTGAATGGTCCTGGCCCCCCTAAACTTCACAGCACCAAGCAATACAGATAATAACTAACATTTACTGATCTCTGGGTTTGAAGTTGTGTTCTCAGCACTACCTGAGGCTTGCTTACAAATGAAGAAGCTAAGCATCAGAGGGATCAGGGGATTAGAAAAGTTGCCCTGTGAACTGAAATGCCAATCTATGTAATTGGATCGCTGCTTGAACTGAGCTGACAATCAACCTCAACAATTATTGCTAGTGGCCACATCTAACAAACAAATCCTGTGCTGGGTACTCACATGTATTTTTTCCTTCTTTTTGGTCATGAAAACAGAGCCTACAGTATAAGAAATTACTTTTTCCTCTCTTTTTAAATAAATTAGCTAAATACTGTGCAGAATCAAAACAGATTCCAAGACATTGAGATTGCTGCTGCATTGTGACTGCCCCTCACCAGAGAAAGCCAAGAAACATCCTCAAGAATAGTTTGCAGAGCAATCAAAAATATACACTAGGTCATCAATATCTGAATTCTACACTTGCAAATTGAAATGATCCCAGAGCAAAAGTACTTGAAACAAGTATGGTCATAATGAACATGTATGGTCTATCCTCATCATTATTTCCTTAGCAATATAATATAGCAATCATTTACACTGAATTTGAAATGTGTTAATAGGTATTAGAAATAACCTAGAGATAATTTAACTGAGGAACTTCAGTTGTGGCCTGCAGATGACATGTGATCAATGATAGTTATGAATGTGGCCCTAACACAAATCATAAACTTACTTAAAACATTGTGAGATTTAAAAAAATTTTAACTAGGCTATTTAGTTCACAAGCACAAATTTTGTAGATGACAATGTGGTATTGCAATGTATGGGTATGTCTGGAACCTTTTGCATGGCTTACATATAAGAAAAACACTATTTTCTATATAGGATTGGCCATCCTCAGATCTTTGTATCTCTGCAGTTTCCTGGAACCAATTATCCACGGTACCAGAGTACAAGGAGTGAGTGAGAGGAGGGGATAGAGTCACAAAACCCACAGAAATTGATGATAGATAGATAAGGATAAACATACAGATGTGTTGAATTCCCAACTATATTCAAGTTTTTTAAGGTACATGTGATTTCCCTTTTAAAATGTTTATTATTTGAGAATTTCAATATATATATATATATATATATATATATATATATATATATATAATATTTGTTCCCCACCTCCAACTCTTCCCAGATTCTCTCCTTCTTTACCTAGCCAACATTATGTTCTGTCTCTTAAGAAAAAAATCCAAAAAAATCCACTAAAAACATGAAGTCAAGTTTGTGTTGGCTAACTACTCCTGAACATATTCACATGAATGTGTGAGCATTTGCACACACATTTATATGTACAAATATGAACACAGTCATGATCTAATACATGTGTAGAGGTCACAGGACAGCCCCAGGTGTTGGTCCTCACCTTCCACCTTGTTCAAGAAAGAGGTTTTCTGGTGGTTTCCATGGCACGTGAAGACTAGCTGGACTGAGCTTCCTATCAATCTTACTAACTCTGCCGTTCATCTCCCTGTGGGAAAGCTAGGGTTACACGTGTCCACTACTGCATCCAACTTTAAATGGTCTTGGGGTATTCAAAAATCAGTTTCTCACATTTGCACAGCAGACACCTTAGTCACTGGGCCACCTCCTCACCCACACACAGGTGACATCTAGATTTTGGAATTCTGTGATGGCAGCATGCTAACAGACCCAAGCAAAGGAGAACGGGAGCAGACACTGTGAAAAGCGTGAGGTTGTTTCTCTTGCTCTGAGTACCAGCCCATCAGAGAAAAATGTTGTCCTTAATAGTCCCCTATCCAAACTGGGAATAGTTCTCCAGAGGCTTGTTGTAGCATGACATGAAGTTCATTTTTTTTCCTGAACCAGTTTGGCCCACCTCAGCTTCACATGTGACATGAAAAAATGCAGGAGCCTTCATCAGGCAAGTATTGTTAGTAATTCCCAGCTGCCTGAGAGTTACTTGGCAAATTCTCAGGGAGCTGGCATCCAAACAATGGATAATCTGGCTTTCAATAAGGTAATTACCAAGTAAACCCGTATCCTCTGGAGACCTAAGCAGTATGTGTTACGACACACTAATCAAACAGCACACCTGAGTAAGCTAGAAAACCATTATCTTTGATCACAAGAATATGACAAAATTATTGTTTTATTTGTGTGGAGGCTTAAGTCACCTGCTCCAAACCCACATTGTATTTGTTCTTTCATTTTTACAACACTTAGGCTCAAGTAACAAACTCCACACAAGTGTTTGGGGCAGGTTCACAGTACTATGCCTCTAGTGTCAGCTCCTAGTTTTTTGTTTTTGTTTTTGTTCGGGGGGGGTGGAGTCCACTTTTTAAAAATATTTATTTATTACTTCAGGTTACATCTCTATCACAGTACCTTCTTTCCACCCCCACCCCCGAGTCCCTCCAACCCACCCTCTACCCCCTATCCCTTCCAACCCACTCCTCTGGAGTGGAGTGTCCCTACATATCAGTCCCCCGCTCCAGTTCAGCAGTCATATGAGGGTCAAGAGCCTCCTCATACACTGGGGCCTACAGGGCAGCACCACTAGGGCAAAGTGTCTCTCTCATTGACAGGAAACAAAGTCTATGTTCATGTTCCCTTTGGTGCATTCATTGTAGTATAGTTATCCTGTACTATATGGCTAAAATCCGACTATAAGTGAATAGATACCATGTGCATCCTTCTTAATCTAGGTTAGCTCACTCAGGATGAGCTTCTCTAGTTCCATCCATTTGGCTGCAAATTGCATGACTTCATTGTTTCTTATGGCTGAGTAGTATTCCATTGTGTAGATGGACCACAGTTTTTTTATCCGTTCCTTGGTTGAGGGACATCTGAGTTGTCTCCAGTTTCTAGTTTTTATCTCGTCACACAGTGCTTGTGTGTAGAGGAATAGGATGAAATTTCATACATGTCTTAGCATTGCAGAGCATCTTTCCAGCTTCTTAAAAAAAATAGAAACAAAAATAAAAGTATTACCAAGGCTGAGGAAGACTGGTGTTTCTTTTATCAGAGTGATATGAACTGACCTGCTAATGACAGGCAATTTCTCAACTACTAAGTGATCATATTTGGAAACGTGTTCAAAAGTGCTCTGTTAGTAATTGAAATATTACTCCTGGAGCCAGCTCACCAGCGTAGTCCATTTCTAACATAAATGTATATTCATTTCCCTGGAAGGCTACTATATAAGAATTACATCAAAATCCAGGATATCCATCTCTCTTTAAAGTAATTCTCTGCTAAACGATACTTCTCAATTCATTTAGTCTCCTCAAACTTCAGTTTCTCTAATTCACTAATTAACAGCCTGCATGCCAAGTACTGTGGTATAGATGCCATATAAGAAATGGACAAAGATGGCTCTGCCTCGAAAAGTTTGCGTTTACATTGAGGAGAGTGTACCAAAAAATACACATTCAAATACACAATATGCCAGATAGTTATCGAGTCTGTGTAAAAAAAGTAAAAGATGAAGTAGAGGAGACCTCAAAAGTGTGGAGACCTGAGTAAAAATCACCAGAGGCCACATAAAAACTGGGAACAGTGATGGTGGTTCATGCATTTAATCCCAGAGCTGGAGGGATGGGAATGGAAACATACAGATATGAAGACACCAGTTTATATAGCCTCCTTGGTAGAACTATAGGTCAATGAGAGACCCTGTCTCAAATAAAGGCAGAAGGTGCCTAGAGAATGACCTCTGAGGTCATTCTCTGATTTCCACGTGCATGCATGCATGTGTGCTCATATCCATATGTGTACAAACACATATGTGTTAGAAACACATACACAAAGAGAGAAAGAGAGAGCAATAAAGTGATAAAATAAAATAAAGAGCCTCAGAAAGATGTAAAAGGAACTGAGTCTTAGGTAAGTCTGAGAGAGAGGCTTGCTTTAAAAAAAAGGCATTCACATGAGGTCCTGAAAGAACAAGGAAGGGTGTGAGTCTGAACATGTATGGAAAGGAGGGAGAGAGCTATCCAGGCAGAGAGGAAAGGCAATGCAAAGACCCCAAGGAAGGGGATTCCTGGTGAACCCCAGGAAAAACAAGATACCCAGTGTAGTTTACTCAGAGGACACGAAAGGAAAAGTAGGAGTCCAGTCACCCCTCATTACTTTATTGCAAGGACATTGGCTGATATCATCAGACTGGGAGCACTTGTTTCCTGCAGTGTGACATGGCCTGACTTGCATCTTGTTAGGTTTTTGCTGGCTTTCGTATAGAAATCAGACTACAGAAAAACTCAAACCCAACTATTTACTCATCAAAAAGACATCAAGTGGAAACAAGACTCTGGGCCCAAAACAACCACAGTTTGGATTAAAATAAAACTTGTGGATAGGTTTGGCTTCCAGATCTATGTTTTGATATAGGTTCAACAAAATTTCATTGAAATAAATACAACTTGCGAAATAAATCAAAGATAATTCCAAGGTTTTGACTTAACTAGCTACAGAGTTAAGATATCCTTCCCTGATAGAGATGACCTATAGTAATGGATCTACTGGGTAGGCCTCTGGAGGAGACCCTGGAGATGTACTGAGTGTGACTTAGACATATGACTTAGCAGCTGATTATAAATCTGGATTGAACATGGGTATATTTTGCAGGGAACTAGAGGTCTAGGAATCGGGGTAGAGATGGTTTATAAATGTTGGGATTGGTTGAGACTTTCAAAGGGTGAGCTTTTGAAATCTAGTGGCATAAACAATGATGAGGAAGCAGAGGATGACTCTGAGGAAGAATAGTCAGCAAAGAGAAGACATAAGTACAAAGGAATCCATGAGGAAGTAGAGCTCCTCCTACCCTAGCATTCCACCCAAGCTTTTTGTGTGGGTGCTGGAGATATGCACACAGCTCCCCAAGCTTGAGCAGCAAGCAGTTTACCAACAGAACATTGTCCTCATCTACAATGCTGTTGACACATACGCTCCACTTAATACAATTCATTAATTTCAGCCATGAATTTCATTACCTTCTCACAAATGTATGCCGCTGTGTAAGCACAGCCAACATCAAGACAAGGAACACTGTGGAAATCTCAAAATATTCTCCTGTGTCCCTTCTAGTCAAACAACCCCTTAAAGACCCGGGCAACTCTTAATCTACTTTCTGTCACCAGCGTGTAATGGCACAATTTTAGAGTCTCACATAAATCATATGCAGTATGTGTACTTCTGTGTCTGGCTTATGTTACTCAGTTTGTTTCTGAGAAATAATACTTGCTGACAGGGGCACCATTTTTCCTGCCCTGATATTGTTGTGTATTAGTCCAATGTAGGGGCATACCAGGGTTTGCTTTGTTGATCTGTTTGCTTGCTTGCTTGCTTGCTTGCTTGCTTCTTCAGTGCTGTGATTGGAACTCCTAACTTCATACTTATCAGTGTTCTTCCACTAAGCTATACTCCCAGTTGTGATCAGAGTTTATTGATTTATTTTCCTGTTGAAGGCATTTGAATTGTTCTGCAATATGGGATTTTATCATTTAGCATTACTGTAGGTCCACAGTGCTGTCAATATGTCTTAAATCCTTTGCAGGGATTTTCCTTCATTCAACAGGGGGATTTTGTTTAAGATCAAAGAAATCTGGTATTCACAATATCAGTGCTGATAAGATTTTGAATTTGCCATACTCTCTTAGGACTGTCATAATTTACTTCACTGATAAATAGATGTCTTTCATTTATCTGCAACCATTCACAGGGGATTTCATTCAAGAAATATCAAGGGGATATCTGCCCTTACCTTTAAGTAGCATATAATGTAGAGAAGGAAAAAGTGGAAGATAATCTGAATGGAGATATACCTCTTAACAGATTGGTCAGTATATCCAAGGAATTCATTGTCTAGAGTCAAACTGTCTACAGCTGTAAGCAGGATCAAGAAATGTACATAAAGTGACACAAGGAAATTCATGATATTCATGGTTGAATATATCAGTGGTAAAGGAAAGCTATGTGTGTTTCTAATGCATTACTACCCTGGAGAATGCCATCATTCTCAACAAAAACTACTCTCACATGTTTTGTGGCATTATTCATAAGGTGGCCATCTTGTGACCTGGGGAATCCACCACAGGTTTATGATGGGAAATACCCAAAATGCATTGTTCTTAGTTCTGTCTACTCACTTGTTGTCTGCTATGTGATAACTTCCCTAACTCTTTATGCTTCTCTCTATGTCAAAGGTAGATGGTATAGAAGTGAGATTACTGAATATTGCTGAATGTACTATATCTCTTGACTGCAAAGTAAAATCCCAAAACCGACAGCAAAGTAGTAACAAGAAAAGATGGTTTTTTCTGTCTCTCAAACTCTATCAAAATTATATATATTAAACTCTGTTTCTTCCTAACTGTTAAAAACAGATTGATCATAAAAGAAAAGGAAAAAAAGCACTCTGCCATCTGTGGGCAAGTCAGGCATATACAACTAAGTGTAGGTGTTGGTAGGAGTTGGTCTGAAACCCACTAGTGGACCCAAGCATCCCCTGTTAGACATAAACCATTTCAAAGACTTCTGGTGAAAGACACAGTCACTCTGAGGCTGTGATCATGTGAGATCAAACAAGATAACTTTATAATCTCATGTAAGAAGAGACAAAAACACAAATCATTTTGAGTCAAAAGCCACAAAATATCATACATCCTACCTCTCCTGACTGATATGTTCCATGGAAACACCTAATCACAGAACTGTCCCTGACAGCGATCATTCTAGAACATTCCATCACCTAACCAAAATTCAGACCCTCTAAAGTCATCTCTAATCCCTCACACTGAGATCCCTACATGATGCTTTCTTCCTTATTCAACTTACTCAGCTGTCAGCATATCCCTGGTGGTCTTTGGGGAACAATTACCCTACATTTGACTTGGAATTTCTGGTAAAGATAAGTGAGACTCCATTTAAGATCCTACAATTCACATAAATATTTACATTTCACCAAATGACTCCTGACACTTACAAAACCTTCCTGAGTCAAAGAACTGGTTTCCTGCCAGCATAATAACCTCTATTCAAGGTGGGGTAGACATGATGATACTAAAGGATGCCAACAGATTGCCTCAGTTGAATCCTGTCACAATCCTTGCCTTCCCTGTCCAATCATGGACACCACCCTATACCCCTTTGTGTCATCCAGGCCCAACCAGGGCAGGGATTAACACCAGTGTGCAGAGTCTGGAATTCATCTTCCCACTACAGGCGAGGTGTCTGATGATCGCTGCAGCCCTCTTCTCTAACCAAACTTCAGCCTCAATTTCCTGCTTAGTATCCAAACCCACTGCTGGGACTGGAGCTTCGCCTAGAACCAGCAGAGTGCATCTGGCAGGCATCCAACACTTACTGTATCCTTCCCCCTGTCCCTCCTCTGGAGGTCTTATCCTGTTCACTGTATCCCTAATTGCCAGCAGGGGTAGTATTCCAAATGACCTTATTCTCCAGAGTCATGGCATGGCTGGCCCTTTCAGTGCTGCAGATTGACTCTGGAATGGGCCTTTCTGCTGAGAATATTCTCTGGTCCATTCCCATCTGCTCCTAGGTTTCTTCTACACTTCCTCTTGACCATGCCAGCATTCCTGAAGGTTGAGCCCACCCAAGTTACAACAGTCACTACTGATTCCCTTGCAACTAGACACCTTCCTTGGCCATCACCCAACAAAGAACTTGCTACAAAAATGAGCTTGCTGCGTCTACAGGGCTATACGACATAATCCTCCCATACAGGAAAGCAAGAAAGGATTGCTTTCCTTCCACCATATCCACAGTCAAATAACAAGAACTAGGCTGACCCTTCATGAACATGAATCACGTCCCAAGAACAGATAAACATAATTACAGGAATCCCCATTGTTAAAAATACATAAGAATTTAATGCTTATGAACTGAGTTCTTGCTAAATGTCTAGTTATCACCTCCTAAGTATTGGATCAATATTTGTGTAAATGGTGAATAAGCGTGACTGGTGGGAAACTGAAGTATAATTTCTATCACTATTACTTAGAGCACTTGGCTCAATAGGGCTGGAACCCATTGAACTTTCTTATTCAAATCTCGCATATGTCCTACAAAATCAAAGTATTTATTGAGTAGACATTTGTTAATTCATAACAGTACAAACTTCAAAACTAATTGCTTTAGTTACTAAGGTTGGAATCCATACTAATGTGGCCTTATCCATGCTAAGAAGAAGTTCTGTTGCTGAGTACATTCAAAATCTGGACTTTAGTATCTAAGACTAATAATGTCCTACTAGGTTTTAGAAGCTAATCCTAGCCACTTAACTGCATCATTAATAGATAAGCAGTCACTCTGGCCAGGGAAGCACATAAGCTAACTGCAGACCTTCACTACCTCTTCCTTTGCGCCTCCAAATCCAATCCTCCAGTCTCACCCTCAGCCCTGTAGACAAACACCTGCTGTGGTCTCCCTCCCCACTCTCTCCATCTCCAGGGGATCACAAAGATCTTCCCTTTCTAACCTCTCTCCCTGAATTCAATTCTTTATCCCAGCCCCCTATTCAGCTGGCATTCCCTGGGAACCCACAGGCCTCTTCAGACAGGGAAACAGGTAGGCTAACTTCAGACCTTCACCTATCCTCCTCTTCTCCTCCAAATCCAATTCCCAGTCTCATCCCAAGCTCAGTAACAAACCTTCTGCTGTGGCCTATCCTCACACTCTGCCCCCATTCCCAGGGGTCTAACCAGATCCTGGTGGAATAGCCAGCTTTCCTCCCTCATGTGCTCCTCAGCACCCTCCACATCCATTCCCATTCCCAATGTCAGCTCCCAAAACCTGGAAACACATTTTACCTGGAACCCCAAGTGGACACATCTATAGGGATCCCAGAAAATTTTCTTACCAGGCAGCACACAGCTGGCACACTAAGAAGGAGAGAGGAAACCAAGGAACAAGCACATATCCAACAAAAAACAAGACCAGACTTATACCTAGAATTAAAATCTTCCCAATCCCAGATGCCTGGATAGCAGTATGAAACACAATCAGTAACAGCCAGGACAATATACCTCTACTAGAGCCCAAAAACTCTACCACAGTAGGCCCTGAGTATTGCAACAGTGGAAACACAAGAAAAAATTTTGAAGGTGTCTCTATTAATATGATAGAGGACCTTAAGGAGCATGAATAAATATCTTGAAGAAATCTATGAAAACACAAACACTGGAAGGAAAATGAATAAAAGAGTTCAAGACCTGAAAGTGGAAATAAAATTTTCTAAAGAAAACCCAAACTGAGGGAAAATTGGAAATGAAAAATTTAGAAACTCAGACAGGAACCTGAAAGACAAGCATCACCAACAGTATAAAAGAGACAGAGGAGAGAATCACAGGTATTGAAAACACAATAGAAAAAAATGGATACCTCTGTGCAAGAAAATGTTAAATCTCAAAAAAACTACATGCACAAAACATCCTGGAAATCAAGGACATTATGAAAAGATCAAATTTTAAAATAATTAGAATAGAAGAAGAAGAAACTCAAGTCAAAGGTACAGAAGATATTTTCAACAAAATCATAGAATAAAATCCCCTAATGAAAGAGATGCCTATCAAGGTAAAGAGGGACATAGAGCACCAAATGGACTGGACCAGAAAGTACACTTAGCACATAATAATCAAAACCCTGAACATGCAGAACAAAGAAAGAAGACTATTAAAAGCTTCCAGGAAAAAAAGACCAACTAACACATAAAAGCAAATCTATTAGCATAACACCTGACTCTGGCAATATCTTAGAAAACTTGGAACAGCTCTACCTCAAGACCAGCCATACCACTTCTGGGTATACATCCAAATGACTCCTCATCAAATCACAAGGACATTTCCTCATCTATGTTCATAGCAGCTTTATTTGTAATAGCTAGAAATTGGAAACAACCCAGATGTCCCTCAACTGAAGAATGGATTTTTAAAAAATCTGTGGTACATCTACACAATGCAATATTACTCAGCTATCAGAAACAATGAAATCATGCAATTTGCAGCCAAATGGATGGAACTAGAAAAGCTCATCCTGAGTGAACTAACCCAGACTCAGACATATGTACATGGCATTTATTCACTTATAATTGGATTTTAGCCATACAGTACAGGATAACTATTGTACAACCAACACACCAAAAGAAACAGGAACATAGACTTTGTCAATGAGATACTTTGCCCTAGTGGTGCTGCCTTGTAGGCCCCCAGTATATGAGGAGGCTCTTGGCACTCATATGACTGCTGAACTGGGGTGGGGGACTGATGTGTGGAGACACCCCATTCTGGAGGAGTAGGATGGGAGGGTGGGAGGGTGGGACTGGGAGAGATGTGGGGGGGCGGGCACTGTGATGGAGATGTGGCTTGAAGTAGTGAATAAACATTAAAAAAAAGAATAACACCTGACTTCTCAGTAGAATCTCTAAAATCTAGAAGGGCCTGGACAGATGATGTACAGACTCTAAGACACCACAGATATTAGCCCAGACTACTCACCCAGGAAAATTTTCAATCATAATAGATGGAGACAATAAGACATTCCATTATAAAACAAAACTTAAGTGTTATCTAGCAATAAATACAGAAGTACAGAAGGTGCTAGAAGGAAAATTCCAACTTAGGAGATTGAGAAAACACAAGGAATAAATAAACCAAGACCAGAAAATCAAAAAAGCAGAAACACACACACACATACACACCACAACAACAACAAAATAACAGGAATCAACAGAAAACTGTTCATTTATATCTTTCAACACTAATGGTTTCAATTCCTTGTTAAAAAAAAAAAGTACTGTCTAACAGAATGGATGTGAAAACAGGACCCATCCTTCTGCTGCAACCCAAGAAACACACCTTGACATCAAGAATAGACATCACCATGGGGTGAAAAGGGTTGGTGAAAAAGATACTCCAAGCAAATGGATCTAAGAATCAAGCTGGTGTAGCCATTTCAATGTCTAAGAAAATAGATTTCTAGCCAAAACTAATCAGAAGTGATAGGAAAGGGCGTTACCTACTCATCAAAGGGGGAGAAAAATCCACCAATAGGATATTACAGTTCTCTACATCTGTGCACCAAACAGAAGGACAGCCAAGTTTGTAAGAAGAACATTACTACAGTTTAAGTCACACATTGACCTTCACACACTGATAGTGGGAGACTTCAGTACCCCACATTCACCGACAGACAAGTCATCCAGACAAAGACTAAACAGAGAAAAGCTAACTGAAGTTATAAAGCAAACAGAGCTAACAGATATTTGCATAACATTTCATCCAAACACAAAAGAATATACCTTTTTCTCAGGACCTCACGGAACTTTTTCCAAAACTGACCACATACCGGGACATAAAGCAAGTCTCAACAGATATAAGAAATTTAAAATAACACCCTGCCTCCTATCAGACCACCATGAATATTAAAACTGGATATCAACCACAGAAATAACACAAAGCTTATAAACTCATGGAAACTGAAATAAGTCAAGTCTGTCTGTCTTGACCTATTTTTCCTTCAGTAGAGGGTTGTTCAGTTTTCATGAGTTTATAAGCTTTGTGTTGTTCATGTTGGATTGGAGGAAAGTGAACACACAATATACCCAAACTTATGGGACACAATGAATATAATTCTAAGAACCAGGTTTACAGTACTAAGAGTACATAAAAAATATTTGAAAAAACTCATGCTAGCAACTTAATAACACACCTGAAAGCTATTGAACAATAGGAAGAAATCACCTCCAAAAGGAGTAGATATCAAGAAATAATAATAATCAAACTCAGGGATAAAAATCAATAAAATAGAAGCAAACAAACAAAAACAATATAAAGAATCAATAAAACAAGAGTTGGTTCTTTGAGAAAATCATGAAGATTGACAAACCCTTATCCAAATTAAGTAAATGAGAGAATACCCAAAGTTACAAAATTAAAAACAAAAATGAGGATAAATCAGATACCAAGGAAATCTAGAGAATCATAAGTACACACTTTAAAAAGCTGGAATCGGGAAAATATAAAAGAAATAGATAATTGTCTCAATATACACCAATTACCAAAGTTAAATCAAGATGAGATAAGTAATTTGAACAGACATATAAGCCCTAGTGAATTAGAAATAGTCATAGATAGGGCATCTTCAAAAACCCCAAGAGATCTGCAGAATATGGCATTCAAAGATGTTTTTGTAACTTTAGATTTTTTTATATCGAGACATATCAACTCCTGACAGCACCCCCTATTCTACCCCAAGTAGAAGATGAGCATTGAAGAATCTCCAGTGGGAGATGATTGAATTAGTGGCAAGCCTATCTCTTGGTAAGAAAAGCCCCTTGCTCCAACTGTAGACAGAATGCTGTCCAAAAAGGACAAAACCTGGAAGCAGGTAAGTCGACAGCCTAGCTCTGCCAAGACAGGGTAGGCAAGTCCTTCATAACCCTTGCTCTACAATCAATGTCTGTCAGAGAAACGGGGCCAAACGACTGAAGATCGATGCTGTAATGTATGGAGAGAAAATGGGAACTGTCCAGGTAGCCACTGGTATGTCATTTCTTAGTTTGGAAAGCTGCAGGCCCTGTACTTCCTATAAAATCAGATATATTTATCCCTCTCAGGTCTCTGAGGTGATTGAAGAACAGATAGATAAAGTCTCATAATTAAATTTTGAGTTGTTTAGGAGTCAAGAGAGTGTTATACATCTAAGAAGATACTTTTAAAATTGTGTTGCAATTAGTATGAATGTTGAGTCAGATATAGACCTTTAAACTCATGGAGATGTTTAGATAGTAGAATGTTAAAGTCAGGTACCAAATACATATGGACTGGTCATTGGGAATGTACGTTAAGCCATATAACCCTCATAACTGTGGCCTAATTACCTCTGTTGTTTTGTATTGTATTTATTATTATAAGAGAAAGAGCCATTTGTTGGACTGAAAGGGGAAAGTGTAGGGGGAAATAAGATGTACCTTAAACTTAAAAGAAAAAAAAAGGGAAGAGGATGGGGGGTTGAGGGTAGGAGAGTGGGACTGGAGGGGGGAATAGGGAGGGGACTGCGATTGAGATGTAACTTGAAGAAATAAAAAATAAAGGAAAAAAATAAAAAAGAAATAGTCATTAAAGGTCTTCCCAATGCTCTCCCCCCAAAAAATCCCAGGGACAGATGGTTTTAGCACAGAATGCTACCAGACTTTCAAAGAAGAGTTAATGCCAATATTCCTCAAATTATTCCACAAAATAGAAACAGAAGTAACAATGTCCAAATCATTTTATGAGGTTACAGTTACCATGATATCCAAACAACATAAAGACCTAACAAAGAAGAGAATAGTAGATCAATTTCTATTAGGAACATAGATGCAAAAAATTCTCAACAGCATACTTTCAAACTGAATCCAAGAACACATGAAAAAGATACACCATGATCACGTAGGCTTCATCTCAAGAGATGCAGGGATGGTTCAACACATGTAAATCAATAAATAAAATTCACCATATAAAGAAACTGAGAGACAAAAACCACATGATCATCTCATTAAATACAGAAAAGACCTTTAACAAAATTCAATACCCCTTCATGATAGGGCCTGTAGAGATTAGGGATACAAGGAACATACCTCAACATAATAAAGACAATTTATGCCAGCTTCAACATAAATGGAGAGAAGTCCTATGCACTAAAATCAGGGACAAGACAAGGTTGTTCACTCTCTCTATTCTTATTCAATATAGCTCTTGAAGCGTGAGCTAGATCAATGAGACAAGTGAAGGAGAGCAAGGTGATACATATTGGAGAAAAAAAAGAACTTAAAGTATTTCTATTTGCAGATGATGTGACAGTATACATAAGTGAACTTAAAAATTCCATCAGGAAACAGCTCCTATAGCTAACAGACTTTCAAAAAAGTAGCTGGATACAAGATAAACTCAAAAAAATCAGTAACCTTTCTATATATAAATGACAGACTGAGAAATCAGAGGAACACCTTTTACAATAATCATATATAATATGTATTGTATTGTGTTGTATAATTATATAGTTACATATTATATATAATATAGTTATATTATATATTATATAATGTAGTTATATAATATATTATATAATGTATAATATAACTCAGAATGGCTAAGTTTAAAAAGCAAAAAAATAAACAACAACAACAACAACAACAGATAACAACTCGTGCTGGCAAAGATGTGGAGTAAAGGGAATGCTCAGTCATTGCTGGTGGGAGTGAAAACTCTCACAGCCACTATGGAAATCAGTGTAGTAGTTCCTTAGGAATCTGGGAATTGATCTACGTCAAGAGCCAGCTATACCACTCTTGGGCATATACCCAAAGGATGTTCCATCCTACCACTTGTTCATCCATGTTCATTGTTTCTCTCTCTATTCATAATAGCCAGAAGTTGGAAAAAAATTAGATGTACCTCAACACATGAATGGATGAAGGAAATGTGGCACATTTGTACAATGGAGTATTACTCAGTCATTTTAAAAAATTGAAATTTGCTGGTGTATGGATAGAACTAGAATAAACTCATTCTGAGTGAGGTAGCTTGACCAAGAAAGGCAAATTTAGTATGTATGTGGATATTAGATGCTAAGTCAATGATAATCAAGCTACAATTAATAGAACCACAGAAATTAGGCATGGCATGAGGGACTAGGGAGAACAGATAGATCCCATTAGGAAAGGAAAATAGAATAGACAGTTCTGGATGGATGGGAGCTAGAATGGGAGGATTGAGTGGGGAAGGGGAGTGGGGAGAAGGATGATAGAGGGAATGAGGGGAAAGACAGGTATAATTTATGCCCATTTGAGGGGTAGCATAGCAACCTAATACAGTAGAAGCTTGTGTGTGTGTGTGTGTGTGTGTGTGTGTGTGTGTGTGTGTGTGTATGATCTAAATAAAATTTCCCCCAAAAAAATGGTGGAGACAGAGCCATCTCTTGTCAACAGATGTGCTTCTAGTACCAAGATTGGGTTACATCTAATTGAGTCGTTGGTCAAAAGAGTCCCATGGCAATCCTCAAACAACCCAGCCTGTTGCCAAGACTATAGGCTGCTCTTCACAAATTGATGACAAAGCCCCACTGGTAAAGACAACACCTACAAAATTCATTGAACATGGAGCTGTCCAGCTGGTGCCCATATAGAGTTTTCACCCCTATGTTCTAGTGTCTTTGGTACAGGAAGGTTCTCTGTACAATGCCAAAAAAAAAAAAAAAAAAAAAAAAAAACATGAACACCAGCCTAGTCACAAAACCTTTGATCTGAAAAAGTGTCCTGACTGAAAGATATGCTAGTGCAATAGTGGCATAAATCTTATGTGAGTCACCAAATAATATCTGATTTTATTTAAGGCCCATTCCATTAGATGGAACCCATACCCTACTCTGCTTGGGTGACCAAAAATCTGAAACTAGATACCCCAAGGAATTAAGTAGCAGTAAATGACTCCTAATGACATCCTGGTATACTCCTAGGTTGGTGCCTTGCTCTCCAATCATTCGAGAAGTTTCCTCCTGCAGCAGATAGAAAGATTTACAGAGACCCACAGGCAGATGATGTGCAGAGAGTGAGAGAACTTGGAACACTCAGGCAGAAATGGGATATCTCCAACAAATCCCTCACCTTAGGGCATAAAACTCTGCCTAAAGAGGAGGAAGAATGTGTGCAAGAGTCAGAGGAGATGGTAGACACCAAAACCAAACCAAAACAAGACACCAAGACCCTCTAAATCAACATGAACAAAGCTCCTTTGAATTCACAGAGACTGGAGCGGTCTGCACGGGCCCTGGAGGGTCTGCAACAAGTCCCCTGCATATATAATATGGCTTCCAGTTTAGTGTTTTTATGGGAATCCTGTGTATGAGAACAAGTGAGTTTTGGTTCTTATGCTTTTTTTCTCTTGGACTCTTTTTCTTCTGTTATTTTGTTTCATCCAATTCTGATGTGTTAGTTTTGTTTTATCTTATATTTTATTTTGTTACTATATCTTAAAATAAACAAATGAATAAAGCCTTAGTTTCACCTGAATCTTTTGACAAAATTGGGATGAGAACTTATCTAATTCCAAGAATTAATAAACATCTTCACCATGCAAAAGTATCCTTTTAAATGGCATAAGACATGATCAAATGATGTTACGGAGCGAGCCTGTAGCCCTTGCATGTCCTGACCCACAGAGTAGTGAAGAAAGATGGAGTAAATGAAGGATAAGCGGGAAGAGACCGAAAGGTACTCAGAGCTACAGAACACCTTCGATATTTTTTCTTAAATCAACACTCTACCTCCCCTCCCACATACATGTTACCACCAGTTCTGAAAAGAAGGTTCTGGGGTGAGAGTGATTACGCCACAAGTCTTTCTGTAATAGGCGTTCCTGGAAAGCACACAGTTCTATTAATTTGCAAGCACCAGCTGTGTTGGGCCTTACACTCATTTACGCTTTAATTAAAGGGAATCCCTTCAATCATAAGATCTGATTGCCGGACTACTCCAAGTGTGGTCCTTGGAGCATCGCCAGCAGCAACAGCGCCACCTGGAGGTTTATAAGAAATGCACTTGCTCAGGCTTACTTGGACCCAAGAATGCGTATCATCTGCAGTTTGCCAGAAGCCTGGAGTGATTCCATGCACAGTAAGCTATGAGAACTGCAGTCTTTTATGGGGGTTAGGAAGCGCACGTGTAATTGCTCGGTGACTAGAGCTTGCCCAGTATGTGCAAGGCCCTAGGTTCAATACCCAGCACCATTAAGTGTAAAAGATTTTTACTTCTCACCTTCTAGCCTTTGTACAGTAGTTTTCATACATCTCAGCCCTATAAATACCGTAAAACCCATCGTGTATGGTAATTACTGTTATTTTAGCTTTTAAATTACCTTTTGATCCAGATACTAAGAATAACTGCTTTTTCTCTTCTCTCTCTCTCTCTCTCTCTCTCTCTCAACCCTGCAATATAGTTACCATTTCTGACACTTGTCACTCCTTTGTAGAGACCTGGGTTTCATTTTGTGTTTTGTGTTGAAGGACTCCCCTTCACAGTCTGCAAGTACAGATCTGATGGGTACGGATTATTTCAACTGCTTAATTCCTAAAATAAATTTATTTTCTGTTGTATTTGAATCAGGTTTTCTTGCTTTCGCTGTTGAAATTTTTATGTCACATATAGTAGGTAAGATATTTGGTATTTGTTTAATACTTCTTTCAAACCTTTTATTCAAACATTTATTTCAAGCAGTAAAAATGGACACACAACCAAAAAAAAAGAGAGAGATTTACTAAGATGATGATATGACACTGAAAACAAATAGAGATGTAAATCAATATAATGAATTGGGAATTTTTTTAAAAAGAAGAAGTGAGTGGTATGGGCCAGAAACCATTTCACTCCTGGAGACCTTCAGGGAGGATGTGGACTCCACAGAGGATGGGAAAGGCACCAAACACAATTTTACCTTCTTAGCATGTTTCCTAAGGATCCAAGGGCCTACAACCCCATTCTTCCACTGAAATTACCTAGTGTTGTAATGGGTTGCTGTGGCCTATGGGGTACATCTGTAAAAATATACAGCATTTATATAATACATGTGTAGGAAGTAGTGAAACTCAGACCCTGTGCTAACTGATCAGCGGCAATATCCATCAAGAAGGTGGAGTCATTCCCTCTTCAAATCACTAAGTTCCCAGATCATGGCCAATGTGCACCTGGGTACAGGAAGCGCCTGGCCTTTAAGTGCTTTAAGTGCTGGTGAGTGTATGTCAAAAGCTCTCATCAGCTAGAAATCCACACATGAAGCCAGAGAATGAAGATGAGGAGATGCTGTGTCTTTGGGTAACCCCCATAAGCTGCTTGATTTTGCTTTATTCCCCTAAATTACCTAAGCAGTGCACTCTTTAAATTGTTAAAACAAAAGCAAGCTTTATAACACACCTTTCTCACTCCTTTTGACTTATCTGCTTGCAAGTCTATCATAAGCCTCTGAAAGCTTTAATTGCATCCTTCCCACGGGAGAGAGTCTAAACCTCCAGAGGCAACTGTGTCCTTACCCATGGGTAGCAGTGACGGGCAATAGAAAGCCAGGGCTCTGCTGGAAACCCACTTCCTGCTGGGCAGATTTAACTCAAAGCATCTCAATTAGAGACCTGGAGGTCAGCTGTTGAGTCTGGGACAGAGGTGGCTGTGCTCTAATTAAGCCCAGAGCAGCTCAAAAGAAGGGGATGGATGACCCCAGAAGAGGGAGTGCCAGAGTGCAGTTAAGAAAGAGGCAAGGAGTAGAATAGGAGGTGCTGTCAGGAGCTGATATGTCTCGATAACAAAAAAAAAAAGAAAATCTTAATTTAAGATAACATCTTTGAATGCCATATTCTGCAGATCTCTTGGGGTTTTTGAAGATGCCCTATCCATCTCTTGTATTTAGATAAGCAAATGTTGCTTGTCTCTTAGCAACTTGATTACTGGGTAGTTTAGAGAATATCTGTGATAGACTATCATAGTAGCTAACAAAGTGACATGTTTGCATGACTAGGAGTTTCTTTTACTTAACTATCCTAGACCGTTTTAGATGGTTGGTATCAAGAGGCCAGAGCTTCACATTTTATTTTTAAGTATCTCTAGGTATGATACCATTAGGAAGCGTTACCTTTAATTTTGTATCAATATACAAAGATCTATTCAATTGTGGTTAAATATACTCTTAATTATGTATCAATATACAAAGATCAATGCCTATGTAGCCCAATACAATCTTAATATTACGTCCATATACAAGGGTCAATACCATTGTGGCCAACTATAATCTTAATTTTGTATCAATATACAAAGATCAATACCGATGTAATCCAATACAATCTTATTTTTGCACAATAAACAATGGTCAATACCACTTTAGCCAAATATACTACTAATTCTGTATCAATATACAAAGGTATAAGGACATATTCAATAATCTGCCCCTTCTTCTTGGACCTTCCTGTGCTATGTCTATATCTCATTTTTCTCAAGCCTATGCACTCCTACATAGGAGAGGAAGAAGGATACAGAAAAGGAAAAGTAGGAAGTCCCTGGCATCGAAGAATCTCCAGTGTGAGATGGTTGAATTAGTGGCAAGCCTATCTCTTGGCATGAACAAACCCCTTGCTCCAACTGCAGACAGACTGCTGTCCAAAAAGGACAAAATTTGGTAGCAGGGAAGTCGACAGCCTAACTCTGCCAAGACAGGGTAGGTAAGTCCTTCATAATCCCTGCTCTACAACAAATGTCTGTCAGAGAAACAGGACCCAAAGGCTGAAGACTGATGCAGGAATGTATGGAGAGAAAATGGGAACTGTCCAGGCAGTCACTGGTATGTCATTTCTTAGTTTTGGAAGCTGCAGGCCCTGCACTTCCTATATAAGCAGATATATTTATCCCTCTCAGGTCTCTGAGGTGGTTGAAGAATAGACAGCTAGAGTCTCATAGTCAAATTTTGAGTTGTTTAGGAATCAAGAGGGTGTTATAGATCTAAGAAGATACTCTTAAAAGTGTGTTGCAAGTTAGTATGAATGTTGAGTCAGATATAGACCTTTAAACTCATGGAGATGGTTAGATAGTAGAATGTTAAAGTCAGGCCAAATATGTATAAACTGGACATTGGGAAGGTATACTGGGCCATTTAATTCTCATAAATGTGGCATATTTATATCTGTTGTTTTGTATAGTATTTACTGTTATAAGAGAAGGAACCATCTGTTGGACTGAAAGGGGAATCTTCTGGTGGGAAGAGGGTGGAAGGGCGGGATAGGAAGGGGGAATAGGGAGGGGTTTGTGACTGAGATGTAACTTGAAGAAAAAAAAATAAAGTATTTAAAAAAAAAAGAAAGAAAGAAAGAGGCAAGGAGCTCTGGTTGTATCTACCCAGGAGGGTGAGAGGTTCAGGTGATGTCCACAGCTTGGTTTCTAGGCTCCTAACTAAAGAGCATCCTAAACAGAGACACAATGCACAGCAAGAAGGCACTAACTTCCCATTGCGTGGGCAGAAGAAATCTTCATCTCTCCCTGAGGAATTCAAAGAAGGCTGAGCAAATTTGTCAGTTACTCCATAATAATAAAAATTGATGGGACTGCAAAGTGTGTGTGTGTGTGTGTGTGTGTGTGTGTGTGTGTGTGTGTTCAGAGAAAGAAAATACCTTGCAAGCCCATTGTCAAGTGTCAATAATTGGTACTTTATCATCAATCCCGTCTTTAGGCAAGGCACCAGGTTGTAAGTTTAGGAGTGGTATTTGTCCAGCTCTATGGATAGGTACCTTGGTAAAGAATCCTACTTTCCAAAAGAAGGCTGGAAAATAGATCCCCACTCTTTAATGGAAATCCAGTTGCATCTGAAACAACACAATGTTCTCTTTCTGTCCCAAGCATAACTCTGAGGACCACACTTATGGGATAATTTTCAAGTTCATGGGAGAAACTGGTCCTTGGAAATGCTTCCTACTCTAAAAATACCGTACATTATGACTGGTGTGTGCATGACTTTTTGGTTCTATGGAAGCCAGGAGAATATTGAAATATGCATATATGCATTTGGAGATGCCCTTATGAAGGCCCATGAGCTCCTGATTAGGGAAAAGTTACTTTTAGTGTAATTGCTACATCTTCCATTGAGTTGAACAATTCTGCTGTTTTGTAGAGATTTCATCGAAGTGATCTGCCATTTGGATAATAAAAACATGAAGAGTCTTCCAGATCTTAGGAGATGAACCAGTTGGTAAAGTGCTTGTCACACAGGCATAGTGATCTCAGTCACGTAACCAGAACCTCCCTAAAAAGCCAGATGTGACCGACTGGAGGATTTCTGCGGCTCACTGGCCAGCCAACCTGGAGTGGAGCTGTAACAGTAAACACACTTCGCCTCCTTGCCTAAGCAGCAAGCCTCAGGTCTCAATGAGAGACCTTGTCTCAAAAAACAAGGGGAGTAACTTCCAGCACTCATAGGGACATACATACCCACATCAACAGACATACACACACACACACACACACACACACACACACACACACACACACAC
>CAJQZJ010013540.1:872417-933801 GCA_907164525.1 Lophiomys imhausi
AGAAAGAAAGAAAGAAAGAAAGAAAGAAAGAAAGAAAGAAAGAAAGAAAGAAAGAAAGAAAGGAAAAAAGAAAGAAGACTCTCTTTTGTCATGCCCTCTGCTGTGGCATAAGAAATTGTTATTTATCTCTTGACATTGATTCTTCTATCAGCAATGTGCTCACTATTTTTCCACACTACTGCAATGTAGGGGAGCGATCTGGCCATGTTTTGTTTTGTTTTGTATGTATATGAATACGCTCATTCTTATCTATCTTCTCACCACAATGTTCGGAACTTTAACTTCATGGTGGAAGGGCCTCTATGTATGTTGGTCACTACTCATATTTACACATAAAATGTATCTAAGACAATTCTGTGACAACCTGTGTAAACAAGCTATATTCATGTTTGGGGATGTTTTCAGTTGCTTCTTCTTCCCATTCCAGTGTGGGATTAATCCTCAAATTAGGTGAGTTGGGGTTATAAACTAGTTCTGCCTACTGGATCTAGTTACAGACTCCCCTTCAGCTTTTAAAACGGTTTCCTTTTTTTGTAGTTATCCATGGGTGTATCACATGTGTGCAGGTGCCCAAGGAAGCCAAAAACCATTGGATCCTCAGGAAGTGGATCCAAAGCTGGTTGTCAGCCTCCTGATTTCTGGAAACTGAAACATGGTCTTCTGTAAGGACCATCTCTCCAGGAGTTTACTCGCTCTCTTAAGTTTTCTTTGAGAACTCTGAAAGATTTTGAATTTTGGAGAGAGCATGACTGTATAATTACCAGAACACTTCAGTTTCTCTTCTACTCACTCCATCTATATGACTTCGAATCAGCCACTTCTCTGAGGTCCTGAAAAGGGTGTGATGTTTCACTATTTAAGGTTATGATAAGGTTTCATTAGGAAAGCCTATGAGAACCAGCAAGATGGCTCAGTACTTGTCATGTAAACCTTGGAAACCACAATTTGATCTCTGAATCCCATGCAAGAAACCTCCAGGGCCTGGTGGAATCCACAGAACATCACAGCACAGCACAGATAATTAGAGAGACTCTGCCTCAAAGTCAAGGTGAAAGAAGAGACTGGTTCCCAAAACTCATCCCCTGACTTCCTCATGGGCACTGTGACAAAGCACACCTGCTCACACACATGCGCATGCATATAACACAACAATAATCCGGCAACTTTAGTTTCAAAAAATTGTTAAAGTGTATGAAATAGGTTGCCTTGTTTTCTTGAGTAAAAAATACTTATCAAGGTTCATCCTTTCATGAAAACTTATGACCACTTAGGTCATCAATCCAGTTGCTAACGTTAGCTACAGACCAGATGTTGGTTCTTGTTTTGTGTTGTCTTGTTTTACTTACCTGCACAGTGCAATACTGACAAGGACTAAGTTTGGGGATGTCTAAGGACCAACTGCTCATTCCAACACTTTATGGGCATCGACTCATTTAAACTTCACAGCTGCCCTGTAAGATATCATAGATGGGTAAACTGAGGCACAGAGAGGCAAAGTTAAAAAAAAAAAACTACTAGGAGTTAGAGTTTGAATTTAAGCAACTGGATCCAAAACTGAGCTCTTGACTCCTAAACCCTATGTTTTTCAACAACATGATTTAATACCCTCATTGCTTCTTTATAACATGATCCTTGTGGGTTGTAAATACACTAAACAAAATACATAGGATTATAAAGATAATAAGTTATATTGAAAATGATTATTGTTTTGAGGGAGGATTTCATTGTGCAACCCTGGCTAGCCTGGATGAAGTCTTGCTGTGTAGACCAGGCTGGCCTGAAATTACAGTGATGGTCTTGCCTCTGCCTCCTAAGTGCTGGGATTGAAGGCATTAGCCACTAGGCCCAGACTGTTTCAAAATTTTTTTTAACTAATTGTACAGCAGATAGTTTATTAACCTGTTTTTTACCCATTAAATACCAAGATGTCATGTGACTGTCCAGTAACTTCTGTCATTCAGTGCTGATAAAAACCAAACACAATGATATAAAAAAAACACCTTATTTCTTTTGGTATCAAAGTCTAAATTTACTAAATGGCTGTGCTTTGTAGCTTCTGACTAGAAATGCTGAATTTGAGGCTTAGGGTCATAAAAATAAAGACGTAGCCGATGCCCATCCAAAGCCTGTGGACTTCTGAATTCTATCTACCACAGTCCTTTTGGTCAGGCATCATGAAGATGTGCTTTTTATTTTTCAGGTAAAGATTAACACAGTAATCTGAAAGAGTTAACACTTTGTTTCCTAAAACATCCCTTGGTGGTTTAACTTAACGGTGGGAGAACACAGCAAAGTTCACATACTTAAAACACAGAGGGTTCTTTCTCTGACTGTGACTTCTGGTTCGGCTTCATTATGAAAACTCTTTAGACTTCTGTTGAGAACTGGAAGTTCATCACTAGTGCAGTGAGCGTAAGCAGTTTTAAACGCAAGCCAGCTTTCTCTGGAAGCTTTCATTTGAACTGGGAGTCACTCTCAGGATGGAAGTCTACGCTTCCATTCTGTTAGGCGACATGCTCCGGCTTTGTCCTACACAACCACGAGATGGCGCTGACTGTTTGAACTTTTTCTCCGTGCCTGACACTCTTTAGCTTCCCACCCTCTCCTCCCCCCCCCCCCCCCGGAAAAAAAAAATGGAATTGAGAAAGATTATCTGGCAACTTTATCCACAAACATTGAGTTGACATCTCTTTCTGAAATGAATTAAATCTTTTTTCATTCTGGTTTCCATCTCTTAAAAGCCATTACATCGTGTTGTTCTTCCATTGATTCTCCGGGGCTTTTCTCAAGTCTATTAGAACTTCAGCAATTCAAGATGTTTCACAGCAGTCAGAACTACCTTCTCTAAAACATCATGTGCTTTTCCAGCAAAAGCATGGGCCATGGAAGCGTCCATGCCTCTCTGGCCACTTGCAAGAGAAGCAATTTTAGATTAGTTTAAAAAAAAAATATTGACTGTTAATTGCTGTCCCGTCGGAGCTGCCTGCGTGTTCAGCATGGCTTCAGAGAAACCACATTTATGGGCTGAGGCATCAGTCTTGGGTCATTAATAGGACAAGGGCTACACGCAGTAAAAGATTGAATTAAACACGCTCCTTGGTGCTGTCGGCTTTGCGCATGAATTTTTAAAGGAGTAATAAAATATAACTGTGTTTTAAAACTGTCTCCTGAAATAATGTTGGTTGCAGTGGCAGCTGAAGTAACATACAAGCAAGAAGCACAAAGATTCCTGGTAGCACAGGAGTCCCGCTGATGGAGTTGCTTCATGTGGATTCTGACATACATGATGGGCACTGGAGAGTCAGCTCAGCAGTTAAGAGCACTGGATGCTCTTGAGAAGGACCCATGTTTGTTTTCCAGTGCCCATATGGCAGCTCACAACTGTGGATAACTCCAACTCCAGAGGAGCTGACATCTTCCTCTGGCCTCTACAGGGAAAGTCATGCATGTGGGTCACACACACACAGTGATAAACATATATATATATATATATATATATATATATATATATATGTGTGTGTGTGTGTTTATATATATAATATATATGTGTATATATAATTTTAAAAATTATTTAAAGTGGCATAAAATGAACCAATAAATCTATACTACTGTATTTAGCATTTAGATCAAAAGAAAATAATCCAGGTGACTAGCCTTGAGGAGCCGGTGTCTTCACTCTGCATCTTTTTAGAAGTCGCCATCAGGGCCCAGCTTGTGGTTCACATCTCCAATTCAAGCACTTGGAGACTGAGTGATGAGGTTCTTAAGCCCAAGGCCAGCCTGACCTAAAAAGTGAGATAGTATCACAAAATAGCCAAAAGTTGTTTGGGGGAGGATAAAGTGGGGTGAGGAGGAAGAGGAGAGGAAGGAAGGAGAGAGGAGAGGAAGGAAGGAGAGAGGAGAGGAAGGAAGGAGAGAGGAGGGGGAGGAAGGGGAAGAAAGGGAGAGGGGCAGAGACATAATCTCACAATTTCTAAAAAATAAAAATTATGACTCACAATTTAGGTTACTCTAAGCAATTACACCTACCTCTATTTCTGTTCAAAGCCAAGCCTGTGTTTGGATTACTTTAACTGAGACTTTTATCCCAGAATATACTAACCTTCACAATGTTAATCATATCTTCTAAAGTTTAGAATGTCAAAAACACAAGTTTCTAATGACTTGAATTTTCCTTTCTGACAAGAGAAGAAGATGGGATACTCAGTGCTCAGGAGGGCTTGCTTACTGTCTGCTTCCACACTAGGGCAGGGATATGTGACCCTGTTTGGAGAAAGGAAGAGAAAGGCAAAGAATGAACTGGCACCAGAAAATATTTGTTTTAATTAATGATGTTAGTACCAGGTAGTAAACCCAGGGCCTTGCACATGCTAGACAAACTCTTTACCACTGAGCTACACCCTCAAACTTCTTTTTACATTTTATTTTGAGGTAAGGTCTCAATAAGTTATCCTGGATACTAGACTGCCTTTGAACTCACTATGTAGCCAAGGATGTCTTTGTGGCTATGATCTTCCTTTCTCAGCCTTCTAACTAGGTGGAAGATCACCAGCTATTAGGTCTGGCTTAAATCTTAAAATTCTTAAATGACTAAAATTAGTCCAGACCAAAACACAACTTGTCCTATTTGTATACGCATCTACCTCCTGATGAAGGACTGGATATTTCCATATGTACTCCCAGCCAGAGTGCCAAGGCCCAGAATAACACGTCATGCAGTTACTACTAGTTACAGGTGGCACCACTTCGTGCCAATGAGGAGATTCTCCTGTTTCCTCCTGCTTCCTGGTGCTTCAGTTACAGCAATGATTTGAAATGTTTTGAGAGCCACTTCTCATGCAGTGAGACTAGAGAAAGGGGCCAACTCAATTTATGAGGCAGGGAGTTAGGGGAGAATACCTTCCATTTGTAATACTTTCCTAAGTCATTTTTCTAGTTGCTTCTTCATGCCTTTGTCTCAAAATTATTACCTTTTTGGGTCTGGATATGGGTGAGATATTTTCAAAAGATCACCTGGGTGAGTACTTTTTAAGTCTGCCACTCTTTTTCTCAAATTGCCTACAAACCACAGACCTGTTGACCTTTGCCAAAAAGACACTATAAACAGTAGCAAAGGTAACAAATATCTAACCATACTTGAAATCTTGAAATCTTAGAAAGTTTGTCTTCCAAGAGAAATCAATCTCTCTCTCTCTCTCTCTCTCTCTCTCTCTCTCTCTCTCTCTCGTGTGTGTGTGTGTGTGTGTGTGTGTTTGTGTGTGTCTCTTGTGTGTGTGTATATCTGTCTATCTGACTGTGTGTCTGCCTGTCTGTCCCTTTGTCTGTGTGTATTTATACATGCCATAAAACGGTTTTAGATTCTAGAACTTCTCTTTCTTTGGGAGACCATTTCTTTGCTGAGCTAGAATGGCTTTTTCTCAACATACTCTGGATATGCCCTCAAATCTTTTCTTCCTGTGGCCTTTTTTTCCTGTGAGCTGCTTGCATAATTAGACTACCAGCCCCTTAATGCAGCACTTGGTTTCCTGAGATTGCTCAGGGATGATGATAGTAACCTCACCATGACCTTTTTGCAGTCAGACAATTGGGTCTGCCATTTACCTGAGCGGGTGCCAGGAGGTGAACATGTGCTCTATGCTACATTTCAGGGAAAAAAACAGACTGATTTGTTCAGGTGTTAGTATTGCTTTCTCAACCGCCTAGGCATTCCAGTTCAACACTGATGTTCCAGGAAAACAGAATTTTGGAACCAGTCGAGGAGAGACTGCTTAATCACTCTCAGGTGGACAGAACAGACCCGGCAAGTGCACGGTCTTAGTTTCCCAGCAACCAAAGGAATGGGAAGCCCTCGTTGCAGGATAACGTAGAGAAGGAAGGAGAGAAACCGGGCAGGGGTCTGTTTCACAGCAGAAGTTACTGGAAAGTTCCAGAACTAAGCCATGAATAAAGAAGGAAGGTGCTAGGTCGAAGGCATAGCAAACCTGTACTCCATCTGTCTCGGATTCCTGAAGACCATATCATGGCCTGTCCCTGATATTTTCTCTCTGCATTCCTCCCTCTCTCCTGTCATCTTCTATTACTTTATCTCTCACTTGAAAAGGTTTCACTGTTTAATAATCTGCAGCAATTCTACTAATGAATCCCGTCCAATTTTTTTTTTTTTGAGCTTGCAAGTCGAGTCTGCCTTGCAACTACTTTCTCCTTCATTTTGCCCTACGTAAACATAACCAAGTCAGGGTTCACAGCTCAGCTCGGTGAGCTGTTTAGTTATATTCCAAAGACTGTATTTGACTCCGCACTTGCAGAACTACATTTTATCTAAAAAAATCACCTTCCTTCCAGCTATGGTTCTAAATTAAATCTTATTCTGAAAAGGGACTAAGGATTATTAAGGGCCAAAGAAAGAGAATTCCAGGACTTAACATAAGAGCCTGGGTCCCTGGGTCCCTGGAGAAAGAACAGCTTACGAAGTTAATTGATATTTAAGTTCGAATATTCATATGATGGAAAGAAATAGTGACAGAGAATAAATCTGAACTTAGATAGTGTCATGGACAGAGGTCATGAAAAGTCTTGCAGTCAGTGGGAAAGAAGGGAAATGCATCAGTCGGGCAGAGTGAAGCAGTCTACTCCCTGGCCATGATTTTTCCCGGGAGCTTTATCATAAATAAGGTTCCAAAGAAATCAGAGATGGCTGAAATCTATCGCCCTCAACAACCGGTCTGTCTGGGGTGTACATGCACAAACTAGTTCGACTCTTTGACATGTATGAGAATCACTTTAGTTCTAAGAACAGATTAAATTCATAAGTGCTTTTTCTCCTCATGCCTACTGCCAAACAACTGGTTGGAGTAATTTTTTTTCGCCATTCTCTGAGCACAGGATAAATAATGGTACATATATTAAGGACACAAAAGAAAGGCAATAATGCCTGGAGAATATGAATAAGGTTGAGCCAAAACCTACAGCAATGCTGCTTTGAGACTAAAGAGAGAGGCCCTAGAAAACAGAGCAACACCATTCACCACGGCAGCGCTGGGTCTCAGCCAAGATACCAAGCGTTATGTTTTCTTTACAATCTGTTAATAATATTTCTTATTTACCTTACAAGGACATTTTAAAGAATAAAGCAGAGGCCTGAACCCACAGGCAAAAGAAGTTTGTTAAGTGCAAGATTTTGTAATAGCGACTATTTTCATATCAAAATTTCATTAACCTCATTTAGATTTCTATATCAACCTTTATTCAGGTGTAATTCCCCCCAAAGGAGAATGTATTTAGTCTTCTAGGGAGAGAGAAAAAAAAAGAGGGTATAAAGAGGACATTTGAATTCAGTTCTGAAAACAAGACAAACATTTAGCTAATTCAAACAATGAGAAAATTTGATCCTGGACAGAGTATGCAAACTGACATTTACATTGAGGCTTTTAAATTAGTATTTACCATCAAAGAAGCTGCCTAGAAATAGATTTTTAAGACTCCTAACAAAATTACTGGCAGTATAAAACAGGCTTCGAATGCAAAGATGTTTAACAAGACATTTTATGGCAGTGGGGAGTGGAGACAAATCTATTATCTCCTAAGAGCTGAGCAAATCATGTCACATATTCACTCTTTATTACATGCTCCGAAATATTGTGCATCTTTCCCAAAAATCAGTGGAGAAAAATTCTGTAGTGTAATGTGACCTTAAAAGCAGAAGGCTTTTAGACTAGAAAGTTTACAGGCTAGAAAATGATATGTACACCCTCACTACACTGAAGCTAAGAGAGTAACATCGGTGAAGAAAAATAGTAAATGTAAAGGTAATCGTTATTGTGCTAGGATGAGATGGAAGAAGTTTTTCTCTCGTTTAATATTATCCAGTTATTTTGCATTTTTTTCACTTTGTAAAGAAATTTAAGGGCCAGGACTACAGCTCAGCGGCAGGACCATCGTCCAGTTTGAGTAAATAAACCTGTAGGCTTAACCCCTAGCATCACACACAACAAAGAAAACCAGACAGAAACAAAACGAAAAAGTTTAATCACTAAAGCACAGGGGGGAATCAAAAAGAAAGCAACAACGAATATTTCGAACACGGAAACTGGAAGTCATCACCCTATCGATCCTAAAACTAGCAAAACGCAGAACAACCATGCCTGGGAGGAGCAGCTGCAAAAACAGTCGAACCTGGCGAGACTGGCGGCTGGATTCAGGTGAAGTTGCTGATTG
Source organism: Lophiomys imhausi (assembly GCA_907164525.1). Lineage (NCBI taxonomy): Eukaryota > Metazoa > Chordata > Mammalia > Rodentia > Muridae > Lophiomys > Lophiomys imhausi. Next base: position 880,632 of record CAJQZJ010013540.1, read on the forward strand.
ATCTGGGCGACAGCGTCCTGCCCTGGTTTCAGTTACTGTAGCTGAAAACCACCTCCAGGTTGCGGGAAAATGAGAAAGGGGCAGCTTGGGCTTCTGAAGAAAGATTTGAGAAGTTAAATATGTTTCGTCTGGGACAAAGATTCCGATCTGATCTCATTTCAGTGTTTGGATACTAGTCGCAGATAGAGCAGGCCAAACGAGGAGACCTGTCCTGTCCATTCAGAATCGATAGGAAAAGGCAGAAAGGGGCTACATTAGAAAGAATTTCTCTCAGGGATAATTAGATGTTTATTCCAGTTTTAGTTTGAGTGACAGGATTACAGTCCTCTCCCCATCTATAATGCAGGGAGAATAATGTCTGCCATATACATTTTAATGGCTACAACATCTGTAAAATACGCCGAGCCTTTGAGCTCCTCAGATGAAAGATGCTATGTGAGGGCAAAGAATTACTGTTATTATTTTTGTCTCTTGTCTTCATGATTGCTAGGAGTCCTCCCAGTGACATTTATGAGACCCCTCCAGCCAAGCCAGCTGCTGCAAAACATAGTGCTTCATGATATTTTAAATCCTTCAGGTGGTTCTGATTGGTTGCAGAATAAGAGACGCTTGGATGTTAATTGTCCTGAAGGAAGTGGAAGTAGTCACAGCATCTGTCCAGAGCTCAGGGATCAAGGCTTTTCCTAAAGTCGCAAACAAGGGGTTGACCTCACAGCCGTGGAACATTTGATGCTCTTGTTCCTCCATTCCTTTTGAACATCCTTGGATGACCGGATCTTAGGCATTCGTTCTCCCCCTGCAGTTTGTGATTTATGAGTTTGTATTTGGATTCAACCAACACCAGTGAGGTACCACCTATTCTGCAGGTACCTCATAGAGTATATTTGTGGTCCTTTGACACACGTTATCTCTCAAATTTTGTTTTATTGTACTTTTCAATAACTTTCCCCCCTTATTTAACAATGACACAATTATTTTTAAAATATTTTCTCTTGGGTGCATGTGTGTGTGTCAGTGTGTGAGTACGTATGTGCCATGACACATGCGTAGAGGTCAGATGACAATTTGTGCAAGTTGGTTCTCTACCTCTACCATACGGGTTCTCCCTTCCACCATCTGTGTCCAGGTTAAGGAATTAGGGCTACAGGGCGGGCAGCAGGCACCTTTGCCTATTAAGAAACCTCACTGACCCCACAGTGGGATGCTGTTTTGTTTTTATTTTTAACTTTGACGATGTAAGAAAGCATTTTAAAGTTGAAGGAAAACATACAAATTTATTAATCTCAGTATTGTAAACAACCACTGCGACCGATGACTGAGTTTACTCTTTCCCAGGATTTATCTGTTTTACTGTCTGTGCACAGAACATTGTTCAACTCAACGCTATTTCACTTTTGGGGGGAAGATGACTAACCTCTCTGTACAAATGCAACTGCTCAGAATAACTGAATGGTCTGTCCTCTAGAGGGACCATTGGACCTCACCTCGCTTTCATGACTTTTGTATCTGAGACGGATGCAGTCACCGATGCATTATTTAGGAGATGTTTTCTTTGGACCTCTTGACGCTTACTTGGTCCTGAACACAAAAGAGATTGAGAACACAGGTCATCTTATTGATGCTACAGATGAGGGAGCCCAGAAGGGTGAAGTTGTCCTGGGCCAGTTCAGACATAAACAAGATGAAAAAACAGAACCCGAAAATAGCATCCAGCCTTAGTCTCCCCTATGGCAAGCCTCTCTCTTTTATTTATCTATTTTCATACTAGTATTGATTTTATGCTGAACACATTCCCCTCCTAACCTTTTCCCCCTGCCTCATCCTTCCATTTGTTCCTTTTGATCTTCTAGAAAATTCCACTTCTACTGTCACTGAATATATATATATATATAAAATGTAACTATATAGTATATATCACTATAATATATACATATATTTATATTATAAATATATACGTATATATATATATATGATTGTGTGTGACCATATAAAATTGAGGAGCAAATGATAGAAAACTTATGATATATTTTTTTAAAACTATGTCCCACATCTTAACCTCAGTGAACAACATCAAATACTGAGCATCTGGATTATTTTATTGGATTCCACATTCATGATCCAGATAGAGTGGAATTGGAGGAAAGAGCCCTAAAATAAAAGCAAGTAGACTGTAGGGATGTTTTAAGATTTATTTATTTGTTGTGTATATAATGTTCTATCTACATATGCCTGCATGCCAGAAGAGGGTACCTGATCTCATTATAGATGGCTATGAGCCTCCATGTGGTTCTTGGGAATTAAACTCAGGACCTCTGGGGCCTAAGGAAAGCCAGGAGCTTGCTGGGAACCCTTGAGGGCACACCCAGTTCTTCTGCTGTGTGCTATGGCACAGATACACAGCTATCCAGCTATCCGTCATTTTTCCAGGAGCTCATGGTTGCTGTCAATTTATGGTCCTTCTTTCCTTTGCATTGTGATAATTGTCTGGTTCTTGCCTCTGAGTTTTCCCATCCTTTTGTATTTATAGTACTAAATGGATAGGGCATTTTCCTTACTTAGAACTCCTCAGATTTCTGGGGAAAATGTATGTCAAAGTAACTACCATCAAATCCCTTCTTGGGAAAACTGTGGCAACGTTTATCACATATAATCCCATTAATTTTCCCAACAACTCTAATAGGTAAAGTCTGTTATTTCACTTTCTTCCATTTTAGTTTCCACAGTTTATTACATATGTACCATATAATCTTATTATATTCTCTCCCATTGCCTGCTCTTGTCCTTCTAACCCTTTCTTCTTCTCATCTACTCCCCCACTGACTACACCATTAAAGTGAATGACACCTCCTCCTTCCAAAATCATTAACAGTCAGGAGCACCTCTGGAAGTGATAGAGCTCCTCGAGCACTTTCTCTATCCATGATGGAACTTAGAAGGGCCCCATCTTGTGCAGATATCCTTAATTTTACCTTTAGTTTTACAAATGAAGGTGGTGAGAGATAAAAGAACAAATATCTTGCAAAGAATTACAGAGTTGGGCATTACATGAAGGTCATACTGACCCTTAACCATTGTTGTACAACCACACTGTTGTACTTCATTGTGCCTTCACTCCTCAAGTATCTTTCAACAAATGTACCATCCTTAGCTTCATGTAAGAAGTAAATGCAAGATTTCAGTCCCATTTTCAAAAGAATCTACAGAAACCCTAGGCTTAGAATCAAGTGGCTACAGTGATTGCTATGCTCTGAATGTCTGGGCTTGCACACCCCACCCTAAAAATGTCCCTGTGTTAAAAACAAATCCCCAATGTGGTGTTAATAGGAGGTGGAACTTTAGGGAGTTGCTGGGTCTTGAAACTGAAGCACTTGTGAGTTGGACCAGTGCCCTTCAAAAGGGCCAAATGGGGCCAGTGTTTATTTCCATTGCCAAGTGAGGACACAGCAAAAAGGCATCACCTATTGAACAGGAAGTAAACACTAACCAGAATACAAATCTGCCAGCACCTAGACCTTTACCCTTCCAGCCATGAGAATTACATTTCTGTAGCTTCGAAACACTCAGTTTGTAGTACTTTGTTACAGAACTGCTAGGGAACTTAGGACACTGAGAAAACTAATATAATGCTCTGACTCTCAGATTCAAGCGGGTATATTAGGTAGAAGATGATTATGAAGAAGATAGATTGATAAATGATAGCTAGCTATATAGATGATGGATAGACAGACAGATAGATAAACAGAGAGAAATGATAGAGATAGACAAGTAATAGATATAATAGAAATAAATAGAGGTAGAGATATAGACAAATAGAATATTGATAAATATATATTTTTCTTTTTTAAATATTTATTTATTACTTCAGGTTACATTTTCATCATGGTGCCCTTTTTCCATGACCCCCAGTCCTGCTCTCCCACCCTCTACTCCCTATCCCTTCCATCCCACTCCTCTGAAGTGGAGTGTCCCTACATAACAGTCCCCTGCCCCGTTTCAGCAGTCACATGAGGGTCAAGAGCCTCCTTATACACTGGGGGCCTACAAGGCAGCCCCACCAAGGCAAAGTGTCTCACTGACAGGAGACAAAGTCTATGTTCCTGTTCTCTTTGGTGCATTGGTTGTGGTATAGTTATCCTGTATTAGATGGTGAAAATGTGATTATAAGTGAATAGATGCCATGTGCATCCTTCTGAGTCTGGGTTAGCTCCCTCAGGATGAGCTTCTCTAGTTCCATCCATTTGGCTGCAAATTGCATGATTTCGTTGTTTCTGATAGCTGAGTAGTATTCCATTGTGTAGATGTACCACAGTTTTTTTTAATCCATTCCTCAGTTGAAGGGCATCTGGGTTGTTTCCACTTTCTAGCTATTACAAATAAGGCTGCTATGTATTTTCACAATTTGTTTTAAATCAGTTCAGAAATCAACCATGAATAGTAGATTGGCTAGTGTATCAATGCATATGGATAGCTATGAAATAAAACGTTATAAGCCATATTCTACAATAAAAACATTTTCTTAGTAGTCTTACTTCCTTCACAAGACAAATTGAATTCCTGACTCTTGAATTCCTGACTCTTGAATTCCTGACTCTTGATATAACAATTAGTTTAAGATTTTGGTTTACTTCCTACTTCAGCTAAACAAGACAATAAAAAGAAAATAAGCCAGGATGGTTGAAGCAAACAAACAAAGACACAAATGAGGCCAAAGTTAATTGCTACACAAAAATAGGTTGAATCTCTTATTACAAAGAGAGATAACCCTGCTTTCTGCTCATCTTTTCCTTCTGACTCTTGGTTCATGCTAAGTTCTTAGCCCTGTTGCCTGGGTGACTTGCAACAATCTTTCACTGTTATGTTGCCCTCTCACTGAGTCTACTTAGTACTGCCTGTATGTGTGTGGATGTGGGACCATCTACTGAAGAATAGAAAGTCTCTCAGGTGTCATATACCCAAAGAAAACCGACTACCCTCCTGAAGAAGCCATCAACTGCCAACAGCTCCTCAGTCAGAGTGGATTCCATGAGCCTCTCCTCAATTCATGCTAGGATTATGACTTGAGTTGATCTTTACATGTGATCAAGGGCTCTCTCTCTCTCTCTCTCTCTCTCTCTCTCTCTGTCTCTCTGGTGTGTGTGTGTGTGTGTGTGTGTGTGTGTGTGCATGTGGATGAGAGAGAGAGACAGAGAGAGACAGAGACAGAGACAGAGAATGATGTCATGTCATGCCATGGTGTTGTCACATCTGGTGAATACTTTTTCACAATAGACATTCAATACCTCTGGCTCTGACAATCCTTTCACCCACTCTTCTGTGAGATTATCTCTGAACTTTGAGGGGACAGTATCGAAATCCAATGCAGAGCTTTGAAATCTCTCGTTCTCTGCATGTTCACCAGCTGCGGGTCTGTCTTAACTGCCATTGACTCTAAGAAGCTTCACTAATGAGAGTTGAGAGATGTGAGGCGGGCTGGCAGAAACAGACACATTAAGGCAAGTGAAGAGCAGCTAGGGGCATCAGTATCGGGAGGACTGACAGACAGACAACAGGGTGAGAAGAAGAGCAGCATCATGATGTGGAGGCAGCAGAGCCTGCAGAATGTAGTGACCGACCTTCTGAGAGCAGCGGGAACACACTGTGCTGGTTCCATCCTGGCACCTCTGACCCTTCTCCCGGCCAAGCCATTGCCTCATTCTGCTTGCTTGCTGTCTAAATGTGTTTTCTGCTGTTAAGGCAAGGATGCCACAGGCCTGTTTAAACATAAACAATAGACAGCTGCTTGGCTCATGGTTCTGGTGGCTGGGAAGGTCAAGAACAATGTGTGGGCATTTGATGAGGGTCTCCATGCTGTGCTACCATGTGGCAGGAGAAGCAAGTGAGTAGAAGACAGAAGGCAGGAGGAGGGAGAACTCACAGTAAATTCACAGGCACAGTTGCAAACACATGCCCACAGTGTTCCATTAGTGAGGCGAGGGTCCTTTCTACAAGATGTTGAAAGGGGACACTCAAACCATTACAGTCCCTATGGTTGTTTTTAAGCCATTTGCTTTCCACTCTAATGCAGTGGCAATTTACAGTCTAGTGAGATTTGTCTTCCTACCCTAGCCTTTCCCCTGGAAGTCCCAACAAATCTTTTGGAGGACATTAGAAGCCAAATCTAGCTCTCAGCTCTTTGTCTCCCTCCCAGTCTCATGAAAGATGACCTCAGAATCCAGGCTGACAGTCTCTCTGGGGTAATGTGTGTGGTTCCAACAATCTCTTCTCACTCATCTTCCCACTTCAGGGACCATATTCAAGATATTGACACTGTGCAGAGCATCCTTCCCCAATCTCCTTGTGTTTTTCATTCCTCTATGACCACCATCAGCGTGTCCAGACATCCCATCAGTCTTCAACTCAACCACTTTATCTTTAATTGGTGTCCAACTTCATAGAGAAAATAAGTTGAGACTTCTGGACACACACTCCCTCAGCTCCTAATCTCCAAATGTCTGTATGTTCATAACCCTCTCTCAGTCAATGGGGAAATCCCCCTATTCTCCATAGGGCTAATTTCTTCACCTGGATTTTCTGGATGTCATCCACTCCTGATGCTCTTGCTGCACTGGTTATTCTTTTGTGTTTCTTTATTATCAGTCTTTCCCTTCCTTGTAGACTGTCAGTAGGACAGAGAACTTCACATTTAAGAACATATTCATTTCTGCTTCTTAGTAGTCCATCTCAGCCACTCTTCATTCTAATTGCAAGAAATTTCTTTCAAAGAATGACCTAAGATCTGTTTCAAACTTTAATTTGTACATGAATCTGAGGTTCTTGTTCAAATGTGATTATGACTCAGTAGGAGACTAAGGGACATGTCATCTGTATGTTTGTTTATATGCTTTCTTGCTGACTTACTTAGACATTACCTCATTTGTCCCAGGCTGACTTCAAAATCTATGTATAGCTGAGGGTGACCTTGAACTTCTGATCCCCCGACTGTATCTCCTGAATGGCATATAGCACCACATCCAGTTTATGGAATTTGGGTGATCAAAGTCAGAATTTGAGAATGCTAGGCAAGTACTCTACCAACTGAACTATATCCCTGGCTCAAGAAAGAGCTGGGAGCCGGGCGTGGTGGCGCACGCCTTTAATCCCAGCACTTGGGAGGCAGAGGCAGGCGGATCTCTGTGAGTTCAAGGCCAGCCTGGTCTACAAAGCAAGTCCAGGACAGCCAGGGCTGTTACACAGAGAAACCCTGTCTCGAAAAACCAAAAAAAAAGAAAGAAAGAGCTGGAACAACTTTTAACAATCTGCCTTGTGAATCCAGAGGAGAAAATCCCTACAAAATCTTCCTTGATTCACATTTCCTTCTGTCCTCTATAATCTGGTTTCTTCTGTCATCACCACATCAGCACCCTAGCAATGACTGACTTTCTAAATGTCTAAGGTAATGGACATGTGTCAGACACTACAACCTATGGGGACATAGCCATGTGTCAGACATTATAACCTATGGGGACATAGCCATACTGCCATTTTCAACCTGCATTCCCTCTCTCTTAGATTCCAGTTCTTATGCTGGAAATCCCAGTGTAGGTCTGGTAGGGTCCTGTCTTAAAGGGGTCCCTTCCTAGTTTGCAAGATGAATGAATGTCTATCTCACTGTGGCTGCCCTTGTGTGCCTATAGAAAAATGATCTCTCCTCCTCCTCATCCTCATCTTTGTTTTCCTCCTCTCCATTCCTATAAAGACACCATCCTTTCCATCCTTATGACATCATATAACCTTGATTAACTCCCCTGCTAGAGATACTATCTCCAAATACAGACACACTGAATATTAAGATTTCAACATACAAATTTGAGGTTAGAGCACACAATTCAGTCTGTAGAGTCTTTTTATTCTCTTTCTTCTTAGAACTCCACACATCCTAGACTTATGTCTTGCTTCTCCTCCCTCCATAACCCTTTCTAAATAGTTTTATTCATACTCCCAGCTCCAGCTACCAACCTCAAGTCAATAAAACCTTCATAGCAGCCTTTCTGTGTGCATCTAAAGCCAGCCTAGGTGTCTCCACCCTCAGGAATCTCAGATCCAGCAGAACCTCTTCTTTCCTCATCTCTATAACACATCTGTCACACTAGATAGAGACTGAAGCAGTCTCATGGCACACACACACACACACACACACACACACACACACACACACACACAAACACACACACACACACACACTGCTGTATCCAACCTGCTTCCTCTGCAGTTAAGTCTCCACACTGCCGGCAAACACTCTGTTTTTAGACCTTGGGACTTCCAACCAGGGAAGCAAGGAAGTTAAGGATTTAGACTCTGAGCTTGAATTCTATTGCTTCTTATTTAAAAGTACATTTATTTGGAGGCAATATGTGTGCTATGGTGCCCCTGTGGAGGTCAAGGGGCAATCTAGAGAATTGAATTTCTCCTTCCATTTTGTTTCTCAGGAAAAAAGCTCAGCCCCCCCCCCTCACCCTCTCTCTCTCTCTCTCTCTCTCTCTCTCTCTCTCTCTCTCTCTCTCACACACACACACACACACACACACACACACAACCAAGATGTGGCTTCTCTGTGCAGCCCTGGCTGTCCTAGGACTCACTCTGTAGAATAGGCTGGCCTAAAATCAGAGATCCATCTGCCTCTGCCTCTGCCTCTGGAGTGCTGGGATTAAAGGTGTGCACCACCATTGCCTGTTCCCTTATCACTTCTTAATGATGTGATCTAAGGCAATATATTCATTATCATCAGCTTCTCGTGTGTAGTATCAGGGTACAATCACAAGAATTTCATCATTTTGGTATTATTAGGAGAACAGAAAATAATTCATAGAAAACTCCAATCTGAGCACACCATGCAAATCCCATGATTATTGTCATCAGTTAACAGTGGTTGCTTGCTTATCCTTCACTGTCTCCCAGGAAGGGCTCTCTCTTTCCTTGTCTCTCTAGCACACTGTCCCATTTTCAAAGACCAACTCCATGGGAATGCTCCTAAATTTTTGAAAGTTTCACTGCTTGGTAAATTTGAAATAGGAAGTTTATATTATTATAAAACATGATACAAATAAATTATATTTTAAAGGGGAGGTCTTTAAAATGAATAACTTTGGGTTGGTATCCACTCTTGTTTTCACTTTACCTATAATACTCCATTTATCGCAATTCTTGTGCTATCTGATGTCTGCTTTCTTCCAATGCAACTTGTTTTTGAGGTGGAGACTTTGTATTAAATCTTTTCATCTTCTGCTCCGAGCCCAATAAAACAATGAGTGAGTGAGTGGGTGAGTGAGTTAGTTAGGCAGCCAGCTGATTAGTGAATACTAATTTCTGCAGAAGGACACAAAAATAGAACTGAGGAGCAGGCACACCACATAAGAAGGTTTGACTTGTAAGTATGAAGACTTATCTATACCCAATATTAACATTTTTTTTTAAAAAAAGCCACGCATGAGCAAGCTTGCCTGTAACTTATAGGCAGAATTGGGGAACAGAGACAGGTGAATCATGGGACCTTGCTACTCTATATCAGTCAGCCTGGCCCAAAGAGCAAACTTCAGGTAGGAAAGTTTATCTCAAAGGAATAAGGCAAAGAAAAATACAGGAAGATACCCAATGTCCTTCCCTAGTCTTCATGGACACACAAAATGAATGTGTGCACCCACATAGAAAAAAAGGAAAGGAGGGGGGAGGGAAGGAGGAAAGAGGAAGGAAAGAAAAACAGAAAGAAAGATTCATTGATTTATTAGCCTACCATGACCTCTTCTACCTAGGGACAAATTACTAGGGAGGAGTCTATGATATTACTGGGGTCAAGTATTTAGCCAGTCAATCAAACTGTTTACCATATTCTGATGCTGACTAGAAATCCAACACAGGTCTTCCTTTATGAAGCCCTCTGGTGCTTACAGACTTCTAGAAATATTTTTAAATTGTCTTTAGGAATTATGTTCTGTAACATTATGAGAATTTGTATGTATCTGTGTCCCCAACATTTTGCTAAATATTTAGGGAACATGTCCGAGTCTCCTTCGTGCCTTTTATTTTCAATTCACTTATCCCAAACCATCACCTTTGCTTTTGCTGGCTTTATTCTTTAGAAGAAGAGTACAAGTTTGGTTTTGTTCATAATATTTTCACTTTTTTGAAAATTCGATACATTTATACCAGGCATTTCAGTAGCCTTGCGTACTTTAACCTTGAAATTGTTTTTTTCCCACTCTTTGATTTGTGTGGATGAGTTTGTATGATGTTTGTGTGCATGGGTGCTTGTTTCTTTCATCTTACCGTAAAGAATGCTGGAGTTACAGATGCACAGCACCATGTCTGGTATTATATGTGTCTGAACACAGACTCTCGTGACCCACACCAGGTGCTCTAGCCATTGAGAGATCTCCCAGCCCAAGCATTTGTTTTTAATCATAAGCACACAAGCACTGTAATGTCCTTCAAATAAAATGCTTCCTAACACCATTTAATATCCAAGTGGTTCACTTTTCCCATTTTTCTCCAAAGAAAATATTTCATTACCTTGAATAACGGCCATATCAACTTCCATACATTTTATTTCATTGTTCTGATGTTGTTTCTTATCAGAAGTTAAAACAATTACCTGTCTTTTTCTATGTTGCTCATTTGTTGAAGAAACTGGGTCTCTTTATTCCATAAGACTCTTGACATTTTCTGTCTGTGTCTTCAATATTGTCTAATTGTTCCTTTGCCCTGGAATTTCATATAAACAAATGTTTTGGTCTAGTTTATGCTAAGAATGTGATCTGGGCCTGGTGGCTTAGACTTGTAAACCCAGATACTGGAGAAATTAATTCAGGAGGATCACAAGTTCAAGGCCTCCCTGAGCTACTGAGCTAGATCAGTTTGGCTTGCCAAGAACATGCTTCAAAATAGAAATCTTAAGGAAAAAAAATGGCTGGAGTGTGGCTCAGGAGTAGAATGCTTCCCTGATATGCACAAGTTTCTAGGTTCAACCATCAGCATTGAAACAGAAAGTGGTCTGAATGCTGAGAGAGCTTATCCTATAAAGCTGAAGGTCAGCCTGCCTAGGCTTCACGAATGCTGAAAGCAGACACAAGACTCACCAGTCCTCAAGGGAGGAGAGCACATGTGCTGTACCCTCAGACGCAACTGCTATAGGGTGACAGGAAAAGGGAAACATAGAAGATGATGTCTGAAATGGGTAGTAAGATTTAAGATCTGGAGCTAGATCAGTGAAAGCTAACACCCTTGTGCTGCCTAAATTATAAGCCAACTCAAGTCAAACTAGAGTCATTTTGGAAGAGGAAACCAGAATTGAGAAAATGTTTTCACCAAACTGGACTGTGGGCAAGTCTGAGGTACATTTTCATAACTTATTGATATGGGAGGGGCCCAACTCATATGGGCCCTCCCAACCCATGGTGAGTGCGGTTGCCTCTGATCATGTGGTCCTAAGGTGTATAAGAAAGCAGGCTGAGCAAGCCAGTGAGCAGCACTCCTCCATGGTCTCTGCTTCAGTTCCTCTTTCCAGATTTTTACTCTGAGTTCCTGCCCTGACTTCGCTTAGTGAGAGAATAAAAGGTTTTGGATGAAATAAATCCTTTCCTCTCCACATTGCTTTGGTAACAATATTTTATTACAGTCATGGAGCCGCTAACTTTGGCACTATGCATTAACTATTATTAGATTTCAATTCCTAATAATGCTCATGCTACGAAATGGACTCCTAATAAATAATAGCTCATATTAATTAGAATACCTATTACACATTCTGAGAATCTTATGCATTGGCATTACTTAATCCTTGAATAATCCTGGATCTTAGGTACTAGTGTCTTAGTTCTCCTCTATGTCTAAGATGAGAAAGCACACAGAAGTAAGAAACTTGCCTGAAATCAAGAGAGTAGCAGAGCCAGAATTATGGCCTAGTTGGCACTGGCGTGCAGGCACTGGCATGTGGCCTCTGATAGGAGAGGAGCCATGGTGGTAAGAGTGTGAAGCACAGAGCCACATTGCTTCCACGCTCGGGAAGCAGTGACCAATGGACATCAGGAGTCAGATTGCCTTCTTTCTTTTATTCAGTCTAGGACCCCAGCCCATGGAGGGGCTGCCCACAGTTAAGGTCCAGTCTGGGACCCCAGCCCATGGAGGGGCTGCCCACAGTTAAGGTGGGTATTTACATCCTGATCAGATCAGAATAGATGCTGCACCACCATGGGCATGCTCAGAGGTTAATCAGATCATGGTAGTCCCTCACAGGTTTTCCAAGTAGAACCAGATACCGTCAAGTTGGCAATCCGTATTAAGCACCACAATTTTTACATGAATGAATGGATTACTACTTTTCTTGGGTAATGGCTGTTGCATTTAAGAGATATGACAGCTCCAGCAAGAGACGTGATACCATCTCTTCTTCCTTGACAGTTAGGACTGGGATGACCATAGCCAATTCCAATGACTTTCTTTTTTCCCACAAATAAGAAAGATCAAATCAAAATGACATAAACCAAAGTGATATGCTCAGGTTACATGGTTAATTAGCTACTTAGCGTTGGTGGGGAGACTAGGATGTAAGTAGCAAAAGGCAGCTCGTAGATGAGAGCCTGGAACAGACTTTGATGTTGATGATGAGGTGTTGGAAAACAAATATGGCTTTTCTGTCTCCTTTGAAAATAAATTCTTCCAATTTCACTGCAAAGCACTTCAGAGAAAGGAAGGTGTCTGCAGTGCAAACATCTCCCGCCTTCAGCTTGCCCTCTCCTGAAGGTGTTCAGCAGCCTGGGACCGCAGTCCTTGCAGAAGCCACTTCACTGGGTTTGGTGGACCTTATTTCCGGGTCTGAAGGAGGAGTAAGGAACAAACAGTCAAGAAGCAGCCATTAGTCAGTACGACCCACCCCCGTGGGTGCTCACAATGGGAGCCAGAGGCCCCTCTTCAGTGTGCTCAAATAGAAAACAGTGTGCTTTGCATTCCCAGGAGTATTCAAGAGTGTCACAGGGTAGAGGCCATGTTTGGAGACTACTTAACTCTAAGGACTTCAGTCACCTTCGAATTTTGACTGCCTGCCTGTTTCTTTTCCATTTTGTCCCTCTTCCTCTGCTAGGTAGCGCTACCTGTTGCACCCAAGGCAGACTTTATTTCCTGGCTGAACACACATAAAATACATACTGTCTTCCCTGTTCCTTTAGTCACTGAGCACGTGTTTTCTATGCACCAAACATGTGGCACCTGTCTTTGTGAAGGGAAAAAAGGTGAGATGTGTGTAAACAAACAAGGATCAAAGTATAAACAGTATTGAGTCCTGTGAAAGAAAGAAAGAGCCAGAGTAAAATAGATTAATAGGTAAAATCTAGGATACATGGAGGTCTAAGAAGAGGCCATTTTGAAATTTGTTCCAAGACCAAAACCATTGATCTAAGACAAAGAGAATAGTGACAGAAACATATAAGGAAATGCACTGTGAGGATCATTAAGCTCTGCTGCCAACAAATGATAAGCAACCACACAAATTATGAGATAAGGAATAATAAGTGAGGGACAAGTGATGGCACCACATTTATATCCCAGTGGGTTACATCATGGGAAGCAGTTAGGCATTGGTTAATTTTTCACTAATGTGACAGAACGCCTGACCAAACCATGTTAAGAAAGGAAGGGTTTACTCCAACTCACAGTGTGAGAGGCTTATTAGATCATGGCAGGGAAGTCATGTCAGTAGACATGGGAGGTATGGCGGTAGGTACAGGAGATCAAATGGTTACACTGAATTTGGAGGAAGCATACAGACAATGTACAGGAAGTGGGGCTAGTCCACAAAGACCCAAGACAAGTCCCCAGTGACCCACTTCCTCCAAAAGGCTCCACGTCTTTAAGGTTTCACCACCTTTCCAAATGGCATTGTGAGCTGGAGACCATGTGTTCAAACTCATGAGCTTCTAAGGGGATATTTGTATTCAAACCTCCACTGTTGTCATTCAGTTGTCACCAATGCACCAAACCCTGGGCTGGGTATTCAAGGGTAGGTTCAAAGAGGGAAGGTCTTTTGAGTGATACAGTGGCACTAGGTCACCTCTCTAGCTTCACCAGGCCTTTCCAAATCAATAGCTACTCTCAGGAGACTGCATTAAACAGGGAAATGGGCAGAGAAATAAACAAGGATGCCAATCCATGCAAAATCTAGCAGCGGCGTGTAATTTCATCTCATCTCTCACCGTAGAAAAATAATAACAAAACAGCTCCTTATAAAGTCCTGATTTGCAGTACTAGGAGAGCATGTAACCTGAAATATTAAAATGCAATTATTGAATAACAAACTTCATTCAGCCACAGACATTAATTGATGTCACTACTCCAAAGCATACAACATGATTAAATTGGCCATGACTGGCTAACATGGTATTTTCAAGTATCCTCACAGGGAATTTTGTAAACACACCAGTTATTGAAGGGAACATTTGGTGACTACTCTGTCTGGGAGGAAGCCCCCTCCTCACACCCCTCTCTTGCAAATATCACCTGACATGCTTGGAAGGATTTGCATCTCCTCACCGCTTTTCCTACTGTCTTCGTTGGAATCGAAGGCTCACTGTCACCTTCCTGAACCTCTTCCCTGGCCACAGTAATCATCTCTATGAGCTAAGTGGAGTTGGTTCCACTTCTTCACTGTCCTCGCCCCAGCTAGCTCTAAGAAGTGGGCAAGCGATCTAAGAGAAAGCCATCTGACTGAGCTCTAAAGTGTAACCACCGCTGTAAGCAGACTCCCTTCCTCAAGAAGGCAATGTGGGTAATTTATGGTCCCAGCAGCAGCTAGTGGGAGGTGCAATTTCCCCCTAGTGGAGAATACTCATCTAGAGAGAGAAGTGAAGACACGGTGTGTGGTTACCTGGAGTAGTCCTGGTTTGTTCTATGCCTGCTGCTTATGGATGGATGAGTCTTATAGTTCAGGCATTCTTCCACCAACTAACTCCCCTGTTAAGTTTCCCCATTTTATATAAATTGCAGGTGAACTCTGTCCCTGGAAACACATGGAATCTGCTGAAAAGCATAAACCATCATTCCCTGCGATAAGCCCAGTCACCATGCCATGACCTTTTCTGTTCATTAGCAATTACAAAGCACACAGCTCCTGCCCTTACCAGCCATAATATGGAAGTGAGAGACACATCTCTTTCTGTCTCTCTCTCTAAACCATTGGAAACATTTTCAGAGGTCTCTTTAAGGGAAAAACAAAAATACTTTAGAGTACAATAAAAAGTGAGTGCAATTGCTTTAGGAGATAAAAGGTGTCTCATGAGGTCTAGAATGGTATTACTTGATAATCCATCATCAAAGAGGAATAGAAGTTTGCCAAGCATTCTGGGTAGAGGGAAAAATACTCATAAATCTTAGAGGTATGAGTTGGAAAGATGGTTCACATAGCAAAGAGTTGGTTATGCAAGCAACAGGACCTGTGTTTGGCTTCCTAGTACTCATGTTGAAATAAATTC
Organism: Lophiomys imhausi; assembly: GCA_907164525.1. Classification (NCBI taxonomy): domain Eukaryota; kingdom Metazoa; phylum Chordata; class Mammalia; order Rodentia; family Muridae; genus Lophiomys; species Lophiomys imhausi. The sequence continues at coordinate 896,126 of CAJQZJ010013540.1, forward strand.
CCGGGCACAGAGACATGTACTTGCAATCCCAGACAAGAGATGCAGACACAAGAAGATGCCCAGAGCTTACTAGTCAGCTAGTAGAGCAGAATCAGTGGGCTCCAGGTTCGATGAAATATTCAAAAGTAAGATTGAGAGGAATTGAGGAAGACAATGAACATCAACTTCTAGTCATCCATCTCTCTCTGTCTCTCTGTCTCTGTTTCTCTGTCTCTGTCTTTTTTCTCTCTCTCTCTCTCTCACATATATTGATTAGAGGCATAAAATCTATGAGTCTTATTTTATAAACTATATTTGTACATGGGATAAAGAAGGCAGACTGTTGTTTTAAACTGATACAAAAACTTACATTAGGATAAACAGTAGAATTAGTTGGGCCCCTTGAAGTTTACAAGGTATTGTTTGTTTGTTTTTGAGACAGGGTTGTTCTGTGTAGCCCTGACTGTTCTGGAACTCATTCTGTAGACCAGGCTGTTGTGGAACTCAGAGATCTGCCTGTCTCTGCTTCCCAAGTGCTGGGATTAAAGGTGTGCACCTCCACAGCCTGCATGAAAGCTATTCTATATGGAACCATTAGAACCATAACCAATTTGATTCAGCTCACATAAGAAAGGATTTGTGCCAAGGCACTGCCTTCTTTACCTAAGTAGTAAAAATGTGGCTGAGATCCAATCCCGGGAGATTCCAAGGAGACAGTACTATAAAGCGTTCCACGAGGCTATAGAGAGACCTCAGCCTCAGCAGTATCACTTGCCTAGGACAAGCAAGGCCTCCATTCAATAGCTGGAACTCAAAAAACAAGTTAAAAATAAAATAGCAAAATAAGAAGAGACACCAACATGGTGGCATCAGCCAAGATGTCATGGTGAAGATAGGTCTTAAAGTAGAACTTGAAAGTATTCAAGTATTTGTAGAATTTCCCCAAGCAAAGATGGATTAGAACACAAATCCTCACAGTGTGGTTTGGGGGCCTAGGAAGGTGTCTCAGTGGGTATATAGTGTTTGCCATATAAGCATAAAAACCTAAATTTGGATTCATGTAATCTATGTAAAAAGGCATACAATAATAGTACAACAGTATAATAGTTCAAGCCCATTTATTACCCAGTGCTGAGGAGGCAGACACAGAAAGAGCTTGGAGGCTTTGGTTTTCTGGTCAGTGAATCCAGGAAATCAGTGAGCTCCAGGTTTAGTAAGATACTTTGTCTCAAAAAACAGGGTGGAGCATGAGAGTGGAAAACACCAAAGGTGATTCTGTCTTTTACATGCACACGAATATAAGTGTACCTGTGTACATGTGTGGTTACACATGCATGTGAGCATGTACACACACGCGCGCACACACACACACACACACACACACACACACGTAAGTACTACCTTGCTGTGCTTTTCCCCTTCTCATTCTTGTATAAGGATGCAGTTTGGCTTCCTCCAGTGCATTTGGAAAACCTACATAACTCAGGGAATCAGGGTTTTTTTAAATAACCATTGCATAATGTGACATAATTATGCATTGGAATACTGATGGATTTTGATCCAACCAAAGAGAAATCTATTGACATGCAATAGCATGCCATTAATCCCAGTACTTGAAAAGGAAAGGCAGGCAGAACTCTATGAGTTCAAATTCAGCCCATTCTAGATAGTGAGTTCAGGCTAGCCAAGGATACATAGTGATACTTGCCTCAAAACACAACAACCAACAACAACAACAAAAACAAAAAACCCAAATTCCATATAATGATAACTTTTAAGAAATTACTGAATTCAAGAAGTTGTGGGTGCACTGAAGGAGCTGGAGGGAGGTGAAGGAGTGCAAAGAATACAGATATCATGTACTCATGTATAAAATCCACAAACCTGAATAATAAGTTTGTTTTCTGAGGCAGAGTTTCTCTGTGTAACAGTCCTGGCTGTCCTGGAACTTGCTCTGTAGACCTGGTTGGCCTTGAACTCACAGAGATCCACTTGGCCTGTGCCTCCCAAGTGCTGGGATTAAAGATGTGCATCACCACACCTGGCTAAATAATACATCTTTTTCAAAAATGAAAAAGAAAGAAACTACTACTTGCCAAACTATGGAGTAAGGTAAAAAAAAAAAAATATTCTGCCATTAGCTGAGATAGTTGCTGAGATCTACCAGTTAAGAAGGCTACATTTTCTAAAGATACTTCAAACAAAGCAATATTGTCCCAGCAGACTGAGAAACTAACTTAATTTGACTCTATTAAGGCAGGTGTTAAAGAGATTTATAAAATATAAAGTGATGCTTATCGCTAAATGAATTTATTTTGAAAATAGAATTCCTTTACATAAGTATGCATGAGCAGTTACACACCAAACTATGTTCCCAAAAAGATATGTAAATACCACCCTGTGAATAGAATCTTATTTAAAAATAAATTTTATACATGGTCAAACTGAGATTAAGTTATTTGAGTTGCTCTTAATCCTGGATGAGTGATGTACTTATGAAAACCAATTAGGACACCTCGTTGACGCAGATAACCGCATCTACAAACCAAGGAAAGCCTGAGACTACCAGAAACAGGGAGGGGGCTCAAGAATGGAGCTCCCTTAAACCCTTCACAATTAAGTCTCCCATGAATACCTCCATTTTCAGTATGAAACTTCCAACAAAACTGCCAGACAATAAATATGTGCTACTTCCACCACTCAGCTTGCCCTTCATTACATTTTATTACATTTTTTATAAATAGCGTGTGTGCATGGGAGTGGGAGGAGTATGTGCATACAACATCCTGAGTATGTGAGGTCAGAGGACAACCTGCTGATGTCAGTCTTTCCATCTACAGTATGGGTCCTTGGACCCAGGACCAAATTCAAGTTGTCAGACTTAGCTGGAAATGCTTTTAACCACAGAACCATCTTGCCGACCCAGTTTGTGACACATTTTAAATGACTGTAAAAAAAAAGAAAAATGTGATTGCTTTACTGTTCTTAATAAACTCACTAAATATTTTAAATTTCATATGAAGAAAATACAAATTAAGTAAAAAAGAAAAACTCTTTGGGATTTTAATAATTTTTAAGTATAGAAAGAGATCTGAGACTAAAACTTTGAGGAAATCAGGATTAGTGGACCCCTTCCTCTGTGGTCAGCAGAAACCAAGCCAGTAGATACCAAAGACAGTCTTTTGCATTGAGCACCAGGGAATTTGTCATACTAATCTAACTGAAGTCTCCAGAGTTCTCTCCTAGAAAACTGCATTTTATTTTACAAGCTTGCCAGACAGTCCTTCCACTGACTAAGGACTGGAGGTAGAAATACCCAAAACAGGTATTCCAGCCATCAACTTGGGATTGCAGGAATGGAGACACACTCGGGTTACGTGTAGCACTAAAAGAGAAGACTAGAGACGTATGAGCTAGGATGACCCGGTCGGGTCTTACAAGAGCTCACAAACCCTTAGGAGAGCAGAGGCCTGCCTTCTGCTCTTCACTCTGAATTCTGCAGTCTCTGTAACCAACCTTCTTCATTGGTTACTTCAAGGCTCTCTGCATTCCCCAGTGGGCTCCCCTCTGACCCTTCCCCAACTAGCTCCAAACTCCTCCAAACTCTATCATGCAAATGGCTTTGGCTGGAAAATGCCTCAAATTCACCTCAAGGCAACTTTGCAGTTTCTGTCTCATTGCCAATGGGCAGATTCTCTTGTCTTACTTCATTTCACTTCCAGAGATAGAAAATCTGAATGGTCTGGTTTTTCTCCTAGAGCTAGTCTATGCTCAGATTTATTGGACAGCCCAGGTCTCTGCTGCTCTGTAATCAAATTCACATATCTGCCCCAATAATCTGAGTACAGGGCCTAGATAAACAAGGTATAAGCAGCGGGCACTGTGGGCAAGGCATCGTTCCCTTAGAAGGGGCTGTAGAAGAAGAGTTATGGTGATTATCACCATCAGACCATTGTTTTGTTTTGTTCTTATAGTTCAAAATAAAAAAATAAAGAAGAATCCATTTTTAACTATGTCATGTTTTTAGCAACTCAATTGTCTTTTGATTGTGTATGTCTTTTGTCTGCATAGGTATACATGTGGTGATGGATTAGATGACAGTTCCAATGGCAGTAGGGCATGAACAGTCTAGAAATATAGGCTATGTAATTCTTTCTGCTTCTTTCACATAATGAGTATTCATTTGCTAAGTAATATAACTCTAGTTACTCTTTTTAATCCTCTGTCATCTCCATGGCATTCCATGTGACCCTCTCTCTCCTCCCTTCCTACCTGACCCCACCTGTTTTGCAGTCTTAAATTAAAACAAAAGGAAAATAAATTATGCTTTCTGTGTGTTCTAATTCACTGGCTTTACATGAGGGTTTGCTTTGGTTCTAGAAAACAGTTTTATGAACTGTTTTTGTCCTTTGATTGTTTTGAAAAGAAGGAAAAGCATGCAAATATTAAATTATTTATTGTAAATATAACAACCAATGCATACTTCAATTTTTTGGGTTGTCACTTTAGAGCATGTGGGAAGTGTTGAGACAGAGCAGAGACCCTGCCTTTGTGTATCAGTACCCACAGATTTCAGCATGTGTGACGGTTTAGTTTTGTGTTTGGGTAAATTATTTGTGTGTGTGTGTCGTTGTATAATTTCTTCTGTGTTTCTGTATGCATGTTTGTAGTTTTCTTGGTATGTGTGTGTGTTTCAATGGAACAAGATCACATTGTTTTCTTATGTTGCCCTGTATATTTTTCATTTGTTGCTAAGAATTGAAAGAAGGCAGCTTCTATTTTGACTAAATTGTTGGACTGCTCAAAAGAAAGGAAGAAAAAAAAAACAAGCAGAAACATCTCCAAGATTTTGTTGAATCCAATTAGTCCTATGCAACTTGTAGGACATCTGATTCTTATTACAAGTTTTTGTGTTTTCTCCAGTAAATCAGTTGAAACTAAGTGACTGTGGCATTTGACCTACATAGTGAAGGTGTAGATTTGAATTTGCATGTCTTATTGTTCTCTGTCCTTTAGAATGTTGCTCTCTGGACACTTAAAAATTATGATGGCATCCAACAGAGCAACACTTCAGCTCTTCTCCAAGGAGTCCTGTCGATTCAAGTTCACTTTAATCAACTCATATTTCCAACTCTACTGATTCATTTGTTTGCAAAAGAAAATACTGGTTCACAAACTCAAAGTTGAGAAAAGAAAAAAAGCTTCAGGACAGGTTTGGTCAAGATCTCAGCTCTGGCTTTCTGCAGTGGTCCACACGCTGCCTACATCACAGACTCTCTTCCACTGTGGCAAAGTGGCCAGTATACATCCAGCCTTGGTCTTGTTGTATTGCTTTGATTTAGAGATGGCGTCTCGGTATGTAGTTCAGGTTAGCTTTGAACTCACAGTCCTTCTGCTTCAGTCTCTAGCACGGAAGGATTACAAACAAGTACAACCATACCTGGCATTTCCTCATTCTTCCATCCTGTTGCCCAAAGGAGATAGAACTTATGGCCTTAAAAGTCATTGCTTCTCCTTAGGGGAACAACTCTAATCATGTGACTACTTCTGAACTCAGCAGTCAGAAAAAAAATACTTGGTTGGCTTCATTCTAGGTAAATTAAAACTGACTGACTTTTTTTTTTCATGGTAACAAAATGGCTACAGCAATCTCAGTCTTCACATCCATACATCATGTCATTTGGAAGAGAAAGAGAGTACCTTTAACTTTGTAAACACCAAATAAAAGGGCTGAGTTTTGCCCACAGCCACTTATGTGCCTTCTCCATCACAGCCAAGTGAGGCAGAACACTTCTGGTGTCCAGCCTTCCAGGTCCCTATGTAGAAAGATGATACCAGAGACCAATCTCACTATCATCAAACACAGTATATAGAGTGGACATTCAGGAGCCTAAACCTATAATTCCCTCCACATCCTCATTTACCTTACCAAACTCACTACATACAGGCTGATCCTGTCTTCTTTCTACTCTTTGCCCTGTGGCAGCCATAGATCTCCCAGCCATAGATCTCCCAGCCATAGATCTCCCAGCCATAGATCTCCCATACCTTCCTTGAAGAATGCAGCCTTCCTAAGAGTGCAAGATTATCTATCAAACTTAGATGACTTTAAGTTGACTGTAAAGAACCCTGTTAGGAAAATGTCACTGTCAATTCGTTGTTTTTTTTTTCCTCCAAAGCCCAGGAAACTTTCTGAAGACCATAGGACAGCCTAAGACACACTCCTCACATGGCCTGTTACCTAGAATAATTTTTTTCATGTTCCTTTTCAAATATTTCATTTCTACCTATGCCCAGCTCAATTTTGAACACTTTATTTATTTGTGGACTAAAACGTGGACCCTGGTAAGTATATCATAACACCCCCAAAACATCCCCAATCAGGCAAAGCTCCAGCAGCCATGTTTTAGAATTGGACTGTTGTGAATTCTCCAAGAACAACTGTGAATTGCTTCCTTGAGCAATCCCACAGGTGCACAGGAAAGAGTCCTGGCCAGCAGGCAGGGAGGTGCCAGGGAAAGGGACGAAATCACAGTCTTCAACATAATTGACATTTTTGTGGGAAAACAACAATCAGAAAAAGGCCCAAAAAAGCCCTCAGCACCAAGACAACAAGATAAGGCAACCCCCACTGGACTCAGTGTTTTTAGTGTCTCTTCTATTTTCCAGGTACTGAAAAGGGTTGCCAGGAGTGCTGGGAAAAAGAAAATATTCTCCCGGCAGCCATGTAAAATATTTTTGAGAAAATGCAAAGGTTTTAGAAACTCTTTCCATTCTCCCAGATCTTCCTAATTACACAAAATATCAAAACACTTGGGAAACCAGTGAAATTTCTGATGATCTTAAGTTTCTATTTCCCAAGTGGGCCCAGGGGTTGGACTTTCTCAAAGTCTCTCAAGGTTTCACTGGAAAGGTCTCTTCCAGACTCTGGTTAGCTGGCACATTTCCCACGGGATTCAAGGAAACAATTACACTACTACTAAAACAAAATATTTTGTGGCAGTTTCCACTGCTAAAAGACAAATGCAAATACCCAGAAATGAGTACATATTGTAAGTAATTATGGGAGATTGACAGGGCGCTCCACCAACCAACTGATGTTCAAAAGAAACCCTGTCCAGCCTTCTCCACTGCCAGGCCAACGTGAGTTCCCACCCCCACTCAGCATTCATCATGTTTTCTCGTTTCCCAGAACAATCCTGCGTAATATCTTTTCATGTTTGTTTTGAAAGCTAGAAATGTTGTTTTCTGTATGCTATGTTTCCCACATGGCATGCGTGTGGTGTGGTGTGCAATTTGAAGCTTTTCAGCTAATCCTTCCAATGCACAGGTGGGTAAGAGGCTGGAAAACTGCACCCCAAGAGGACGTGTGTTTAAGCAATTCAAGATTTCTGAATGTGGAGATTATGTCATTATTCAAATTTCCATTTCGGGAGGGATGATTAAATCATTGCATCCTGATGATTGTTGTGTAGCTAAATAAACTTCCCAAGTGTCCTCGGTATTTGCCTAAATTGGTTGTGAAAGGCAGATCTAGTTTCTATTTGTAAAGAGTTTCTCGAAGTTTCTTTCAATCTCACAAAACAATCCAAAAAGTGGAAAATTAGGAGCAGAAAGCTCTAAAGGTCTTTAGACTTAGAGATGGCATCAAGGGGTGAGAGCAATCAATCTGTGCCTTTAATAGAACGAAGAACAATGGAGAATACAGGACTGAGACAGTAGGAAATCCAGATAGCAGGTTAACTGCTCCAAAAGAAAGGGGAGCAAAGGGAGAGAAAGGCTAAGACATGGAAGTCTGTTGCTGTGGGTTCCTGTGGGGAAATTGTCAGCCTGGTCCCGTATGACAGGCTAAAAAGGCCCAGGCAGGAAAAGCGTGGAACATAGACCAGGAAATCAGTATCCAGTTTGGGCAGAAAAGGGTAGCTGGGCCTGACGGATGGGAGATCTGCTCGCAGAGCCGGGCTGGGTGGCCAGGCAGGTGGCACTCAGGGAAAGCCATACTTCCACCCTCTCAACAGAAATCCCCAAATGTTCCTTTAGAATTATGACTGAATTTGTCACAACTTTACCATTGGATTTACAGCGAACGCACTTTCATTTGGCTGGTCGCCACAAGTAGGCAAATGAGAACCCACTGACCAACAGTAACCAGAAAGCATGGTATCTGGTCTCTGCAGAAAAGTAGATATAGGTGTATGGGGGGACAGGCAATGGTTACACTGTGTCCCTTCTCTCGGACTAACCTTTCACATAGCCCCTTCTCACTTCCCCACCGCCAGGAGTTGAGTGAAAGGAGAAGCTGCTGGGAAACTCTCTCCACATAGCCTCCTGTATCATGGAATCAAGAAGAAATGGAAAAATAGACCCCCTCCATCTCATCCCCTACAAACAAAATCCAGTTTATCACAAGAGATTGGTGATGTCTCCATATCATCAAGCTGACACCAATGCTGGTGGCTCGCTAACTTTGAGAGATGTTTAATAAAACAGAATTATGAAACAGAAGAAAAAACTCAAGAGGCAGTAACACCAATTTACCAAAAGGGGAAAAAAATCCAAAACCACCAAAGAAGTCACAGAATTCTTTGATGGTCCCTATAAAATGACATAACCTATCCTCAGATCTCCCACTTGGATATTTAGACTTAATGTTTCAGACAAGGATCATGGAGGGCAGAAATCTTGATGCCAGTGTTCTCTCTCTCTCTCTCTCTCTCTCTCTCTCTCTCTCTTTCCTTGTTTACTTGTTCACTAACGTTCTCTCTCGCTATAGCTAATTAGGAGAATAGGCCTTGTGTAAGAGGGAAGACCAAGGGAAGCAGACTCGACTCCAGTTTCCCTAGAACAGATCAATCTTAACAACAATTTACTAGCATGGATTAAAATTCCATTTTTTTCTGTGAGGGACTGCTCAGTCAGAAAGCCATGTGGCCCCAATTTGAAAGAAATGGGAAAAAGAAAGCAACCCATGTCTACTGAGACCTGAGGAACAGGCTGTCCAACAGCAGAGGGAGACCAACATGCACTACACTCCTGAATTTTATAAGGCTTAAAAAGAGCAGAAGAAAACGGTGAAACAGTAATTTGGAGCTTTGGGACTGTGACTCAAAAAGATACAGTATTGAATTACAGAGATTTGGGATATTTGCTCAAACTATGTTGCTTAATTTTTTTTTTAATTTGACCTTCAAGCCATTTAATGGAACAATTACTTTAAAATAATTTGGGCATAAAAATGGAAGCTCCCTGAGCTCTCAGAGCTGAAGAGTACACAGACAGAGGAAGCAACTGAGCTATTGAGTAAGTCCTGACTTCTGATGGTGCCTCAGACTCTTGAGGTCTGCAGGGCAACTGCAAAAGAGCGCCCCCTCATGGACTAAGTGAGGATGCGGCCGCTTCTGGAGGCATGTGGGAATGCAGGATTTATCAGCGTGGTTAGAAAAGTGTCTACATTTCACTTAAGTTTTCAAATTTGGTGGAGTATAGATTTTTAAAGTAGGATCCAAATATTCTCTGGATTTCCTCAATGTCTGTTGTTATTTCTCCCTTTTCATTTCTGATTTTGTTGATTTGTGTTTTCTCCCTCTCTCTTTTAGTTAATTTGGCTAAGGGTCTGTCTATTTTGTTGATTTTCTCGAAGAACCAACTCTTGGTTTCATTGATTCTTTGTATAGTTCTTTTTGTTTCTAAGTTGTTGATTTCAGCCCCAAGTTTGATGATCTCCTGCCTTCTGCTCCTCTTGGGAGTGTTTGCTTCTTTTTTTTTCCAATTCACCCAGTTTAGCTGTTAATTCGCTAATATGAGCTGTCACAATTTTCTTTTTGAAGGAAGGCACTTAGTGCTATGAACTTTCCTCGTAGCACAGCTTTCGTTGTGTCCCATAGGTTTGGGTATGTTGTGTTTTCATTTTCGTTGGATTTTAAGAAGTCTTTGATTTCCTTCTTTATTTCTTCCCTGACCCAGTGGTCCTCTAGTAAAGAGTTGTTCAATTTCCATGTGAGTGTAGACTTTCTGTTGATTCTTTTGCTATTGAAGTCCAGCTTTATTCCATGGTGGTCTGATAAGATACAAGGGGTTATTTCAATTTTCTTGTATCTGTTGAGGCTATCTTTGTGTCCAAATATATGGTCGATTTTGGAGAAGGTTCTGTGAGGTGCTGAGAAGAAGGTGTATTCTTTTGTGTTTGGACAATTTTCTTGATATATTCCACCTACCGAAGCTAAATCAAGATCAGATAAATGGATTAAACAGCCCTATAACCCCTAAGGAAATAGAAACAGCCATTAAAAATCTCCCAACCAAAAAAAGCCCAGGGCCAGATGGCTTTAGCACGGAATTCTACCGGACCTTGAAAGAGGAGCTAACACAAATACTTTTCAAACTCTTTCACCAAATAGAATCTGAAAGAACATTGCCAAACTCATTCTACGAGGCCACAATCACCCTGATTCCTAAACCACACAAAGACCCAACAAAGAAAGAGAACTTCAGACCAATCTCCCTCATGAACATAGATGCAAAAATACTTAATAAAATACTAGCAAACCGAATTCAAGAACACATCAAAAGTATCATACACCATGATCAAGTAGGCTTCATCCCTGGAATGCAGGGATGGTTCAATATACGAAAGTCTATCAATGTAATTCACCACATAAACAAGATGAAAGAAAAAAACCACATGATAATCTCAGTAGATGCAGAAAAAGCATTTGACAAAATTTAACACCCCTTCATGCTAAAAGTTCTGGAGAGAATGGGCATACAAGGGCCGTACCTAGAAATAATAAAGGCAATATACAGCAAGCCAGTGGCCAACATCAAAATAAATGGTGAGAAACTTGAAGCATTTCCTCTAAACTCAGGGACAAGAAAAGGATGTCCACTTTCACCATATCTCTTCAATATAGTACTTGAAGTTCTTGCTAGAGCAATAAGACCACTAAAGGAGATCAAAGGGATAAACATCGGAAACGAAGAAGTCAAATTATCCCTATTTGCAGATGATATGATAGTATACATAAGCGACCCCAAAAATTTCACCAGAGAACTCTTACAGCTGATAAACACCTTCAGCAAAGTGGCGGATACAAAATTAATTCAAAAAAATCAGAAGCCCTTCTTTATACAACAAAAAAATGGGCTGAGAAAGAAATAAGGGAAACAACCCCCTTCACAATAGCCGCAAACAACATAAAATACCTGGGGGTAACTCTAACCAAGCAAGTAAAGGACCTGTACAACAAGAACTTCAAGCCCTTGAAGAAAGAAATGGAAGAGGCCTTTAGAAGATGAAAAGATCTCCCATGCTCATGGATAGGTAGGATCAACATAATAAAAATGGCCATCCTACCAAAAGCAATATATAGATTCAATGCAATTCCTATCAAAATACCAACACAATTTCTTATAGACTTGGAAAGAGCTAGTCTCAATTTCATATGGAACAACAAACAGCCCAGAATAGCTAAATCAATCCTGTACAATAAAAAAACATCTGGAGGTATTACCATCCCAGATTTCAAGCTGCACTACAGAGCAATAGTTGTAAAAACAGCATGGTATTGTTATAGAAACAGACCAGTAGATCAATGGAATCAAATTGAAGATCCAGAAATAGACCCACACACTTATGGCTACCTAATTTTTGACAAAGAAGCCAAAACGGCACAATGGAAGAAGGACAGCATCTTCAATAAACGGTGCTGGTCCAACTGGATGTCCATTTGTAAAAGAATGAAGTTAGACCCATACTTATCACCTTGTACAAAACTTAAGTCCAAGTGGATCAAAGACCTTAACATAAGGCCAGTCACACTAAATCTACTAGAAGATAAAGTGGGAGAAACCCTCGAACTAATTGGCACAGGCGACAACTTCCTGAACAGAACACCAACAGCTCAGGACTTGAGATCAACAATCAATAAATGGGACCTCATGAAACTGAAAAGCTTCTGTAAGGCAAAGGACACTGTCATTCGAACAAAATGGCAGCCTACAGACTGGGAGAAAATCTTCACCAACCCCACATCTGACAGAGGGCTAATATCCAAAATCTACAAAGAACTCAAGAAATTAAATGCCAAGAAACCAAATAATCCAATCAAAAAATGGGGGACAGAGCTAAATAGAGAATTCACAAAGGAGGAATCCCTAATGGCTGAGAGACACTTGAAGAAATGCTCAACATCCCTAATCATCAGAGAAATGCAACTCAAGATGACTCTGAGATTCCATCTCACACCTGTCAGAATGGCTAAGATCAAAAACTGAAATGACAGCACATGCTGGCGAGGGTATGGAGAAAGGGGTACCCTACTCCATTGCTGGTGGGAATGCAGGCTTGTGCAACCACTATGGAGGTCAGTCTGGTGATATCTTAGAAAACTTGGAATAGCTCTGCCTCAGGACCCAGCCATACCACTTCTGGGTATACACCCAAATGCCTCTTCACGGAATCATAATCCTCATCTATGTTTATAGCAGCCTTCTTTGTAATAGCTAGAAACTGGAAACAACCCAGATGTCCCTCAACCAAAGAATGGGTTAAAAAACTGTGGTACATCTATACAATGGAATATTATTCAGCTATCAGGAACAATGAAATTATGCAATTTGCAGCCAAATAGATGGAACTAGAAAAGCTCATCCTGAGTGAACTAACCCAGACTCAGAAGGACACATATGGCATCTATTCACTTATAGTAGGATTTTAGCTATATAGTAGAAGGTATCGATACTACAACTAACACACCAAAGGGAACTTGGACATAGACTTCTTATTTTTAATTTTTATTCTTTATTTATTTTTTATATATTAGTTATATTTTTTCTATTTTTTAGTCTTTTTTATCTATTGTATGCTTATTGATTTGTTTGTTTAGTAGTTCTCTCTCCCGGGCAACGAGACACTTTTCACTGATGGTACTGCTTCATAGATCCCCAATGAATGAAGAGGCTCTCGTCCCTCATACGACCTCTCAACTGAGATGAGGGACTGTTATATAAGGACACCCCACCCCAGAGAAATGGGATGGAAGGGTTAGGAGGTAAAGAAAAAAAATGAAATGTGATGTTTCGGCCTTTTACTACTAATTGTCCTAAACTCTTTAGGGTAATTAAGAAATGCAAATTAATGGTTATGCAAGCCGGTCATTGTGTTAGGTACTATGACAGCCTATTATAGTTACTTTCTAAGCTAATCAGAAATAAACCTGCTAAGAGACAAGCAACATCTGCTTACCCTAATATAAGAGATAGATAGGGCCTCTTCAAAAACCTCAAGAGATCTGCAGAATATGGCATTCAAAGATGTTTTAGTAACTTTAGATTTTTTTATATCAAGACATATCAACTCCTGACAGCACCCCCTATTCTCCTCCAAGTAGAAGATGAGCATCAAAGAATCTCCAGTGGGAGATGATTGAATTAGTCGCAAGCCTATCTCTTGGTAGGAAAAGCCCCTTGCCCCAACTGTAGACAGAATGCTGTCCAAAAAGGACAAAACCTGGAAGCAGGTAAGTCGACAGCCTAGCTCTGCCAAGACAGGGTAGGCAAGTCCTTCATAATCCCTGCTCTACAATCAATGTCTGTCAGAGAAATGGGGCCAAATGACTGAAGATCGATGCTGTAATGTATGGAGAGAAAATGGGAACTGTCCAGGCAGCCACAGGTATGTCATTTCTTAGTTTGGGAAGCTGCAGGCCCTGTACTTCCTGTAAAATCAGATATATTTATCCCTCTCAGGTCTCTGAGGTGGTTGAAGAACAGATAGCTAGAGCCTCATAATTAAATTTTGAGTTGTTTAGGAGTCAAGAGAGTGTTATAGATCTAAGAAGATACTTTTAAAATTGTGTTGCAAGTTAGTATGAATGTTGAGTCAGATATAGACCTTTAAACTCATGGAGATGTTTAGATAGTACAATGTTAAAGTCAGGTACCAAATACATATGGACTGGTCATTGGGAATGTACGCTAAGCCATATAACCCTCACAACTGTGGCCTAATTACCTCTGTTGTACTGTATTGTATTTGTTATTATAAGAGAAAGAGCCATTTGTTGGACTGAAAGGGGAAACTGTAGGGGGAAATAAGATATACCTTAAACTTAAAAGAAAAAAAAAGGGAAGAGTATGGGGGGTTGAGGGTGGGAGGGTGGGACTGGAGAGGGAATAGGGAAGGAACTGCGATTGAGATGTAACTTGAAGAAATAAAAAATAAAGGAAAAAATAATTCAACCAAAAAAAATAAATTAATTTTTTTAAAAAAAGTGTCTACAAACTCTAAGGCAAGGACCACACAGTGACGGCAGCCATTTCTCCCTGTAAAAAAGTAGCTGGGAAGGGAAACAGGATATTGACTTAGTGAGCCCACTTCTCTTCTTTCTCTCACATGGCTTTGAGATATTTTGTTTTCTCTGGTGTGTGTCCAAGGTAACTGCACCAATTTCTGCAAATAGCATTGGAAAGGCGGCCCTGGGACTTTGCAAGCCTTGAGTTTGCAGAGGGCTTATGGAAGCTGCAACAGGTGGGTCTTATTGAGGTTTACAGAAGCAGTACTAGAGAGGCAGCGTGCCAAGACTCAGCTCTGCATTCCATAAACATGCATACATTAGCATTTAAGATCTCCCTGCATGAACCAGGGTTATTATATTCTGAAGAACATAGAATTTCATGTGAATTCCATTTTTGTGTGACTTGAAATATACCGCTCACTGACAGTATATCTCTCATCTTACACCCACAGTTGAAATTATCTAGTTAACAATTTCATGACTGACTTGTTAATAAAAGCTATCATATTTCAGATAGGTCATAAATCAGACTGAATCTTTGAAGAGCGTACAAACAATAGGCTTAGGATACAAGATGACTAGACATTTCTAGTCTCTTCTTACTTTGGTCCCTAACGGTGGCATGTTAAAATTTTGGGAAGGATTTCAAAGTGAAAAAGTGTCCATTGGCTCATTTTACCCCCTCCCCCAAAACGACAAAATTTCAAGTTCATAATCTATCTCTTTAGTTTCGTGTACTTAGTGCATATCAAATGCACAGGCTTCAACATTGTCTGTGACCGAAACAGGATTCTGCCTAGGATAGTGAGCACTGATCAAATCTGAAGAAGAGGCGATCAATCTAGGAAAACATATTCCTCCATGCTGTGGTCCCTCACTGTGCTGTTCAACATTCTTCAAGAAACAACGGGCCTTCATGGCAAAATGGTTCAGTAAATACTGTGTTGAAGAAAGCTGAAGAGCTAAAGCATTTCTTCGTCACTCCTTAGAAATCTGAGGGCTGTAGATGATCCCCAACATGATCTAAAAATTCCCTTCCTGACCCCCTTTTTGGGGGAAGCCATTGTCAACTGTTTCCATGAAAATCTCACGTACAAAGAAATGGCATTTTAAACTTAACTGTAGAGTTTTGTTTCCACGATTTTTTTAAAGATCTATTTTATCTTTATCTGTGTGAGTGTGTGTGAATGTGTGTGTGTGTGTGTGTGTGTGTGTGTGTGTGTGTGTGTGTGTATGCACATGCCTCTGGACATCAGAAGAGAAAAAGGGTCCATGTTCCCTGGAGTTGACGTTACAGTGTTGTGAGCCTTTTGATGTGGGTGCTCTTATCTGGTGAGCCATCTCTCAGCCCCAATGTTTTCATGTTTCTAAACTACTCTTCCTGTCTGGATTGTACCCTTTTCTCCCTATTGTTATTTGAATGTGAAATTCACACACACATACCCCAGGCTACGGTGTTTGTACATTTGGTCTCCACCTGTTTGGGAATATTATGGAGGTAGAAGTTTGTGGTAGGAAGTAGGTTACTGGGGGCATACCTTCAAGTCTTATGGCCTGGCTCCATTTCCTGTTTCTTTACTGTAGATACCATGGGAGTAGCCACTTCACGCTATGCCTTTGCCGCCATGATGGATTTGGTTTCCTTAAACTGCAAGCCAAGATAAACCCTTCTTCCCTTAAGTATGTTTTATCAGGGATTTGGTTGAGAAAACTTTTTGGACAGCAACGTATGCATTACTTTAGCTCCATGCACCTACCCTCACTCATGTCCTCCCTCCCCTTCAGTCTACTCAGACCCCCTTAGCTCCACCCTGGCCTTTTGCTTTTCTCTTTCACATGCTTTAAACCTACCTTTCAAACCACACGACTCTCCTTTCATCCAAAGTTCTGATAATATAAGTTGTTCTCTTATTTTCAACTTACTTTTCCTACATAGCATTTTAAGTCAGCCTGACACCCCATCACCCATCTATGTATTTGCTGCCTGTCTCCACCTTCACTTTTTTTCACGTTCAAACGGAACAACAGAGAAAGCAAGCCAAATGCTAGCATTCATGCCTTTCTGCTTCCTAACGGTGGATATAAGATGACCAACAGCCTCTCACACCTGCTTCCAGGCACTATCTAAATTTCTTGTTCCTTAAGTTTCATCTTGTTGAGTGGAAACAGCAATAAAAAAATGAATGTAACCAATATGAATATCTAAGTTTTAATTGAATTATGGATTAGTCTTTGTGAGCAAGATGGTAATGGCAAAGAAGCATTGTTGGGAGACTGAGTGTGTATGCCATCAGCTGGATCTGAGAAAGAAGAGGTATTTGGATAGCAATCAGTTGGCGGAAACAGAGCATGAACACCTAAGCCTTACCTGCTTTCTTTTGTGTTTAGGCAGAAGCTGTAGGCAACATGCGGGAGCTTAAAATAGTGAAGACCAACATGGTAGAAAACTACATTCTCCACTCACTACCATGAGCATATCATTTACCTTCCTGGGCCAGTTTCCTCATTGTGCAGCCGTTAAGTAGACCCACAGAAAACATTTGCCTTATAAATAAGTTAGTGTCACTAGTATGAGATGAATGTGGACATGATCTGTTCTAAGAGAGATTTAAGTAGATTTGGGGGTAAGAAACTAACTGGTTGTAATTACAGAACTTCTCAGAATCTTAGTACATGAACATATGTTAGGACCCTCCACTGTAAAATTTCTAGAGAGTGATTCCCAAAATTTCTTTAATCAAAAAATATTCTTTGCATCTCCTAAAACATTCCTCCATGAATACCAGTTTAGGGAATACTAAACTGATCTCTGAAGCCAATTAACATGTTGGCATTGTCTGGCCATGACATCATTGCATGTAGGAGAAACTCAGGGCTGTAAAAAAATAAAACCACAAGAAAAGAGATTTTTAAAATAGTACATGGCAGGCAAATTGGTAAAAGGGCAAAGATACTTGCTGTTGTGCCTGCAGACCTGAGTTGTATCCCCAGATTCCATGACAGAAAAATAAATCAGATTTCTGGAAATAGTCCTTTCACCTCCATCCTTATACCAAGGTATGTGTGCCTAAGTAAATAAATGAATAAATGTTTTTAAAGGATGATCTAATAAGAAAGAAACCAATAAAAGGTGGATTTTAGTAAACATTTTGCAATAAACAGACACAAGATGATCAATAAACATGGTAAAAGACAGAGAGCATCGTGAGTTCTGGTGAAATGCAAATTTAAACCCACTGGATCAGCCATGATCAAAAAGACTTCAACAACAAGTGTAAATAAAGATGTGGAGAAACTGGAACACATACATATTGCTGGGGCAAAAAGAATACAGAAGGCTTCATAAAGGTAAACAGGGTGAATATGTACCAGCAATTTCACTATCGGGTATCTACTTATGGGAAATAGAAATAGAGGACCTTATAAAAACTTGTGCATAGATTTTCATGGCAGCATTATCTAATAATACTAACACCTTGGAGAATACGAACATCTCTCAACTGGAGAATGGAAAAAGGAGGGATATAGAAAAATAAATACAATAAAAAGTAACAAATGACAGATCCATACAACAGCATGGGTGAGTCTGAAAACATTATGCTAAGCGAAAGAAACCAGACACTAAACTAATCAAAGCTAAATGTGTATGAAATGTCTAGGAAAGGCAGAATTAGGAGACAGAAAGCAGATCCGTGGTCATCTGGGATGGAGGTACAAATGGACCCCAATGTAAGCAAGAGTGGGAACTCTTGATGGGGTGAGACAAAAGAAAAGGCATTGACTAAGGGGATGGCACACACTGAGTAGTTGCTGAATATTGTTGAGCTATCCACTCACAATGTGTGAACAGCAAATTTGTGACATGTGCACTGTATTAAATTATCTTCTGGGGCATGTTCTGAGCATATCAGTCTCCAGTGTGATTAAGCTTCAGTGGTACAAAGGGACATCCAATCCTGACTCTCCCTCTCCTGCCTCTCCTGTCCTCTATGTCTGTCTTCATATATGTTTCCTGGGATCACATCTGTTGCCTTTGACTAATTCCCCCTTTTCTTAACATGTTTTCCTAGAGGGGTCTCTAGGACCTGACCCATGTCTTTGTATCCACATGTTTTAGAGCAATCCCAAAGGCGGCTAATTAACTGTGTGTTATTGGGTGATCTCAGCAGACCCCCTTAGTAGAACATCAGACAACTGGAGAGGCAACATCCATAATTATAAATCCTATCTATTTGGTTCATATTCCACTCAGGTCTAATCTAAGTCAGTAAGGATGCTTTCTAAAGACAAGTGCATCACTGCCCCTCATCTCCCATACAATACGCATCACCTCATCAACCTCCATTGTGAGCAGAATCTTGCTCCCTAACTGGAATTCATGCAGGCTCTGAGTGCCTTGGCTAGTAGATATAATGGGAATGTCCTGCTTCCCATTATAAGCATTAACTTATTTTGGGCATTAACGAAGCATTAACTAGCCTGCCAGTATCCTCTTCCTGACTTTCAGAAGACAGGTCAGAATGGAGGGTGGCTGTCCAGAGACTTCCATGCAGTATGAAACCTCAAGTACTCAGAAACAATGTAAGGAGAAAAGAGCACCAGAATGAGTGAAGAGGGCCCTGCTGAGTCAGATCCTCCAGGTCCTGCTGGCCCACCTATGCTGGTCAAGAAGTGACAAGCTGTCCCATAAGCCCTCCATGAGTCCCAAGCCCCAAAGTCATGAGAAAAATGGATGTCTGGATTGGGGGGAGGGGGAGGCGGCTCAGTGTTGAGGCAGTTTGTTACACAATTAAAAAGGTAATAGAAACTTGAAAGCAACAATTGAAAATCACAAAATTAAAAATTTATGAAACGTTATTTCCTATGATTAGTTTGACTCTGGGAGAAGGTTATAGATATGATTTCAGAAAATGTGTTGAAGGTCCTTTTGGGGAAACAGAAACAATAAATGCAGAATGCTATTTGAAGTCTCACTTTTTTCATTAGTTGTAGAGTAATGAAAAACAGCCACACTGAATATCCAATTTCCCCCAATACTTTAATTCTTTTCTTAGGCTGGAAGCTTTAACAATTCATTCTTTACTACAACTAGAGAAAAATACATAATGATTTTTGAAACGTTTTTGTTTCTGGACAGCAGACTTCGAAGGTGCAGCTTTAATCACACCCTCGTCTTATAATCACTGCTGGTTTTCAACTGAAGTATTACAAATTGGGCTTTGGTTCAATTCAAATTGCATGGGGCAAATCCCTACCCTTAGCTATTGGCAACTCCTATTGAAGTCATTAGGACTTGTACATGTGTAACTGAGGAGATAATGTGGCCATATGGGCTTTTGTACCCATGTGTCTCTACATGGTGCAGGCATAGAGGCTGGGCTGCACAGGGGAACCATCTTGGGCAATTTGGACTAAGTTATCCTTTTGTCGTATTGCATTCATGTCAACATGATGAAAAGAAAATGCAAATTCAGGAAGAAGCAGCAATTCTTTCCATAATTTTCAGCATCCTGGTGGTTTCTGAGAGC
This sequence comes from Lophiomys imhausi, assembly GCA_907164525.1. Taxonomy (NCBI): domain Eukaryota; kingdom Metazoa; phylum Chordata; class Mammalia; order Rodentia; family Muridae; genus Lophiomys; species Lophiomys imhausi. The sequence continues at coordinate 915,927 of CAJQZJ010013540.1, forward strand.
TCCGACTGTTCAGTCACCGCTCAAATGGTAACCTTAAGAATGTCCTCCTTGTACCTTCCTCAACACCCTCTCCTGAGAGACCCTGCTCCTTCTCCAGCTGAGGCGAATGAGCAGTTCTTAAAACCAGTTCCTGTTTCCAGTCCTTCCAGGGACAGCTCTGCTCCATGGCAAGGTATTCATATTCGCTGAAACAATCTGTTGGCGCACATGCAGTCCAAACCACCATCTTGAACGTTCTGAGACAGGGGTGTGTGTGAGGGGGGTGGTAATGATAATTTCCATTCCCACTGTGACTGGACTTAGGAGACAGGCCCCTGGGAATGTCCACGGAGGCATTTCTGAAGGCTTAACTGAAGAGGCAAGACCCACCCTAAACCTGCCTAAGGCCATTCCATGGGCTAAGGGTGGGAGAGAGAATGAATTAAATAGGGAAAATAGGAAAGCCTGGAAAACACCCGGATTCATCCCTGTCACTCCCTAGTCTCCAGAGCTGTAAACAAGCAGACTCACATGCTAGTCACTGTATCTTCCCTGCCATAAGAACTGTGCCCTCAAATCATGAACCGAAGCCAACACTTTCCACTTATGCTGCTTCTTCACAGGTATTTGGTCACAACAACAAGAAAACTAATCACTACAATGGTAGATACTTTACACTCATTCAATGGCCCATCAATCCCTTCAAGCATCTAAAACAGCCTTACTCAGTCTTCAGCTTGCTTCATAATCACCACTGGATTTGTTGAAAGACAGAGTGAAGGTCCCACCCATCCCACTCCTGAGACAGCAGGACTGGAATGGAAGTCTGAGAGGCCCCAAATCCAATAAGTCTGTGTGAAATGCTAATGCCACTGGCCCAGAGATCACATATGAGAAACACTCACCTAGAATTATAGTGTCAGATGAGACATGGGTTTGAATGTACAAAACACAAATGCTAGCAAAGCTGATAAGATGAAGAAACAATTTGCAGTCACATAAGCACTACCACAGAGAAAACATAGGCTTCCTGGTGGTCCGTGGGTTCGTTTAGATAAAAAGGAAGAGACTGTATAATATTTAGTGATCGGAGAAGCCACCTGGAGTGAACATTCGTTGTTTCTCTCCGCTAGGATCATCTTTACTCTTCTGGTATCAAAGAAATGGTTTTCCATTCAGGAACTGACTATCCCTGTGTCAACATATGACCCAGACTGGCCAACCACAGTTCTTTTCTTGGGATTGACAGTGCACTAGGAGGGGGAGTATTCCTCTTTCTGAAAAGTTAAGAAATAAGTTTCAGGTCTGCCTGGGGCTTCTGCCAACCATCCTTTGCACCATGTGTGCAGAGCCAGGCTGAGCGTGAAACCGTGTTTGATTATATTTTGCGAGAAGGACCACAAGAGTGGTGTCTGTAGTCCACAGACTCTTCTTTGACATGCCTCCTATGAAGGTGGGTCTCCACTCCCTTCCCTTGACTCTGTGAAATGCAGAAGTGACACTGTGTGGCATCTTATACTAGGTTATAAAAGGCAGCCCATGTTTTTACCTGGCTGTTGCAAGAGTCCTACTCATGGGAACCACCCATCATACTGTAAGGAAGCCCAAGAAGCCACGTGGAATTGATGTAGGTAAGTATTCTACCCAATAAATCCTTAGTATCAATTCTCATTGATGTAAGTAGATGAACATTAATATCTTCCCAGCCTTCAGTCATCACTAAATTTTAAGTCCTTCCAGATGAGGTGTCAGACATTCAAACAATGCAATGCAATCCTACTGTGTCCTTTGTGCTGTCCGGAATCACAGAATACCACGAACACTATGGATAGTTTATGGTGATGTTATACAGTGGATTTGGATCCTCTTCCAAAGGCACACAGGCCCATCCACATGTTAAAGCCTTGGAAAATAGCTTGTGGCTATTGAGAAACTTTAAGTGGTGGTATGTGGTACTCAGGTCATTAGACAATGTCCATACAGGATCTTTCTCTCTCTCTCTCTCTGTCCCTCTCTTCCTCTCTCTCTCTCTCCCTCTCTCTCTGCCCCCTTTCCCCCAGATCCATTTTCTCAGAATGAATCCTATCACATGGAGGCCTTATGCTAGGAGACTGTAAGGATGCTCCAAAGGAAAAGTCACTAAAAGAGGGGGAAAAAATCCCAAAAAGAAAAAACTCATGAAGTAAAAGGATTAAAGCAAGGAAATTATCATAGAACATCTTTTACAGGCAGAATTTTGAAAAAATTTTAAAATATTCTATAACTTTTGAGGAGTCAATTATTCCCCATGAAATAATTTTTTCCACTCATTTTTCTTATCCAGGAGCCTTTTAAGCCTTCCAAAAAACTAGTCATATTTCCCCTTTTGTGGATGATTATTCTCAATCATATCAAATATGGAAACAACATGTCCAAAGAAGAAAAAAGGAATAGTTTTTGTTTATTTGGGCTTTTGGTGTCTCACTGTGCCATTATCAGACAGGTGTCCTGAAAAACAGGCAAGGGAATGATTTTGAGAGCTTACAAATAAAAATAGAAGACTTACAGTGATCATTTCCCCTTTATCCTGGGAAACCCAGTTAAGCCAGTCTTTTTAAAACATGGTGTGTTAATTATTGTGATTAGCTAAAAAAAAAAAGAAAAGAAAGAAAAAGAAATGCTTTCTTACACAGTAAGTCAATTAAAGGAAATGGCTTGGTTCTCTGCATGAAAAAGGAAATAGAATGGTAAATTTGAACCCTCATCAACAGATATATTACTTTGGACAAATCATTTAACTTCTGGGAGAAAAAAAAATGCCTTCATTTATGAAATCCTTCATCCCACTCCTATGAATGCTAAATGTCCCAAAACAAACAATAACAAAATTCTTTACCAACTCTTAGTCTTTTACACTGGAAACACTTATTCAAGTTCAAGTTACACAGGGAAAGTCAAACATATTTACATTAGATGACCTGAACATATCCCATGACTAACCTTCATCAAAGGGAGAAGTATTTAATGTAAATATATAGGTCCACATACCTAAAAGTCACTCTTAACATAAATCCTAAGATAAGTATCTGGAAGCATTGCTTCATGGAAACTTCACATCAGCAACTGGTTCAGGAATGGTGATTGCTTTAGACCTTCTTTAAACTTGTAAATTGAATTTTTTAACTGACATATTAAAAACAGAAATTTGTATATGCTCATGAGACAATACATGATGTTTCAATACATGTATATGTATTATTGTTAAGGCAAGTTAAACATACCTATTGCTTCAGACTTGCACATCTCTTTATGGCAGCGGTTCCCAACCTGTGAGTCATGATCCCTTTGGCAATCCTCTATCTCCAAAAATATTTACTTTATGATTCATAGCCGTAACAAAATTACAGTTATGAAGTAGCAAGGAAAATGATTTTATAGTTGGGTGTCACCGCACATGAAGAATTGTATTAAAGGGTCAGGGCATTAGGAAAGTTGAGGACCACTGCTTTGTAGGGGAAGCATTCAAGTTTCTTCTACCTTTTGGAAGTGTTCATCACACTTCGTTGTCTATAGTTACCCTAATATAATGCACCAGAACTTATTTGTTGTTGTTTTCACCTATTTTTTTTTTTATCCATTTGTCAGTTTCTGGGAGGAGAACTTGCCAGAGTTGGTTATTTCCATTTTCAATGTAGGGAGGAGAGAAACACGAGGATTGAACCCAGGCCATCAGGTTTGGCAGAGACTGACTTTACCTGCTGAGCCATCTTGTTAGCCACTTAATTTTTGCCATTCATGCGGGGAAAATCAGAAATTATATTTGTAATAATATGATATTCATCCAGCAGAGTTTATTAGACTGTCACTCAACAAATTTTGTTCAGTAATTGCAACTCAATTATCTCCAATTGCAATCAAAAGCAAATGACATTTTTTCAGACTTCAGTCTCCTGGTAGCAGGTGTCTCTAATTCCTGACTATACCAAGGGTTTTAATGATGAATTAGACCAAATCATTCATTATGGACCTACATTTATTTTATTCCTCTTTCTTGAAATATGGTTATCGGCATCTTTTTATACCCTCTTTGGAGGTCCTCTGTTTCCCCATACTTACTTTATAGAATGTGGTGTTTGTTATTAGCTTGTATTTTAAATATTTCATTCAGCCTTTAGAATGTGACAAAGGAAACCACAATGACTCTAATCCCTGAAAGAATCCATTTCTAAAGACACCACCATTGCATCAAAGAATTATGCTGCCTTTGTTTGGAACATTTCTAAGTACGGTGAAGTGGGTTTGGGTTTTTTTGTTTTTTTGGGGTTTTTTTGACAAGAAGTCAGAAAACACTGATAGTTATAAACATTGATAGTTATTAAACAAAAGCAGACAGTGAGAGGTCTATAGTATATGAAAGAAACAATTTCTTCTTTGTGTGTTTTTGTTTATTACTGACCATGGAATAAATGATTCAATCCCTTTCCAAACTTTAGCAGAGTTGATACATGCTTATTCCCAGAAAGATAAATCTGTACCTTGTTTAGCTCTAGGTATAATGTGTCTGTTGAGAATTAAAAATGTGTTGGCACTCTTTAGGAGGAAAACAAAGAAAGAGTGTTTACTGTGACTTTTAGCCTCGTATTTCCTTTTGCCAACTGCCAACCCGATCATTCTTGCACAGCCTCATCTGGCTAGGATAGAAAGCTTCAAATAAATACCTTTCTCCTGAGTTACCAGCCTGGCTTTTTGCTTTCTTTCAGCGTCCATCAACCTTCTTCTCTTGGCTGATTTCTGCTGAAAGATCCTGCCATACGGACCAACTTCAATTACTTTCAGAGTTCCTGGTATGTTAAAATCTTCAGAGAAAAAGAGAGGATAACGCTAGAGTTTTTACTACTGTCTTGTGCAGCAGCTGCTGCACCTCAAGAAATTTATGGCCACAGTATCTTCTACTGTGTTGAAAGGAATCCATAAAAGGGCCTTAACTTTACATGATGCCAGGCACTGGCATTAATCAAAACCACGGGCAGGTCATTATCAACAGTGCAAGTGTATCATTAGGACTCTCTCTGAGTTAAAAATAAGCCATTATCCCATGGCCTTCAGTAAACCACTGTTTCTCCATGAGCTGCTGCTTCCTGGTTTCTTTAGAACTTAAGTTGAATTTCTTTAGAAGTTCATTTCCAGCACAGAATGCTAAGATTCTGTGACCTAGTGAATCACCTTTACTTCCCATATATAAACATCAACGTTGGTATCTTAATTCTGGAGTCCCTCTTCTCTCTATTTGCAAGGTTGGAAGTGTAAGGAGATCTGATCAGAATTAGTCACTGCCTGGGAACAAAGGAACAGCCAGATGTGCAGCAGGACCTTAAACTGAGACTTTATAACCAAAGGCAACTCTGAAAATGGTTTAATGCGCATACCATATGCATAAGCGTATAACCAAAATTTACCAAGCATTCAAATTAAGCATATACAACTCATTACAAATCTCTTACACAACCATATCTACAAATAAACGATGCATATGTGAGTTTCATTTAGATTACCCATACTTCCCCCAGCTCGGAATTAGAAACAGTCGATAAGCTCTTTGTTTGGCACTGTTCTGCTTGCAGGAGTCTAACTCAGTTGAATGTCAAGTCTATTAGGTGAGTTCTTTGTGCTCAAGATACAGGCAAAAACACCAGCTTCCAGCTAGTTGGCAAACATGCAACAAGGTGTACTGATACCAATGTGGTAGCCATGTCCTATGATCCATGGTGGGGATCATTCAAGACATACAGAATACATATTTGGGAAACATAAGTTATTCTCAGAGTCACATTATTTAAGTATTTAGAAAGCTTAAACTTCAGTGGGTAACTGCACATTTCCCCACCCCAGGCTTTGGCTTTTCCTTTCAGTGTTCCCTCTGCCACTCAGCTCTCCCTCCCGATGGAAAAGGCCATTTACCACCTTCCCAGGAAGCCCAGATGTAGCCTATGGTGGAGAAGAGAAATCCAGAAAGATAACACCTCCAGGAAATAAAGTCTCCATCAAGAATATTTTCTAACTAGAAAATATTTTCTTCTAAAAAAATTCAATCTCTTCCAACCAGAAGGAACAGGCACTTCTAGTTGGGTCTTTTAAACTTGATTGTTAAAAATTTGTGTGATGAGGGCTGGAAAAGACAACTAAGTGATTAAAAGCCCGTGAGGCTCTTGTAGAGGACATGGGTTAGTTTCCCAGCTCCCAGGCTGGGAAGTTCACACCACCTGTGACCCCAGTTCCAGGAGATTCAACAACCTCTCCTGGCTTCCATGGACACCTGCATTGACCTGTGTATAAAAACATACACATAGTTTTTTATAAATAAAATTTTGCTTAAATATGGTATGATGAAACCAACAGATATTTTGTACCAGACATGAATCACTTGGGAGGTCACCTACAACATAGTATGCACTTTCTGAACTTGCCTGTAGTTTCTCAGTACTTTTTATTCTGATTTTTTCCACAGACAAGTGCAAAAGAGAGTCTGGATAGTCTAAAGTTAATGTCTAGAACTATGACCAGGCTCAGCAGGTGAAGGTACCTATTGTCTGAACCTGACAACCTGAGTTGAATCCCCAGAACCCACATGGTAGAAGACCAACTCCCATAATTTTTTTCTGATGTCTATACATGTTTGTGACACACACACACACACACACACACACACACACATACACACACATACACACACACAGATAAATGTTAAAAAAATGAAATAAAATCTAGAGTAATTACCTAGTTAGGGTCAAATCTCAAAGCATAAGAGATAATTGGTGGGTAAAGAAATATTTCTGCCTTCATGCCCCCTAAGTACTAAGTATTTGCTCCACAGCTCTCATAGGGTCCCCCAAACACTAAATCCACTTCCTACAATAGTAACCCCATCATTAATATCCTTCCTTCCCTCTCTCCCTTTCCTAGTTCTTTCTTGTCTTTCAGAGATCATCTTGCTAATTAACCCATGTACCCGCATCTTTGTTTCAGATTTGCTTTATGGTAACTTACAATAACCAAAGAGCCATAGTAATGCTCTAATTGATTGTGAATCTATGAGAATAGGATAGAGAAAGGAGGATCTGTTCCAGGGACTCATTGCTGAGTCAAGACAGAAAATAACTGGCTCATTGACAGTAAATGCCAGGTACAAAACTTGCCAAGGACACAGCTGTAGTGACAGAGATGGGCTTTCCTAACACACAGGGATTGGGGCTAAGACGTTAGAACTGTCAAGAGGAGAGTGAAGTTATAAAAACTAGTTTTAAGTAGTTGGGACGAGCAGGAATAAACTGGAAGCAGAAGTTAATTGAAGTGGATGAATTAATGGACTTTCTGTCTTCATGTCATAAATTAATGACACTTCCAGGGAATCTCAGCCGAAAGCAGAATCATGAAACTGGATGTCCCCCAGAAAGCCAAGTTGCATCAGAGAAACTTAGCGTGTGATTCTACTTTGTCAGCAAGATGAAGCCAAGCTTCCCAAGTGTCTCAATTATACAGTTAGACATAGTTCCTTTGGCGCTCACGAGATAGACCTAGAGTCTAGATCTTCAGATTTTCTGAGTAAGGCATTCTGTATTTACCACTAAACAACTAGTGTTGTACATACATCATTCACACACATCTGTTATTTCAGGAGCCTGGGTGTCTTATCTCAGGGTTATATTAAATGAGGTGAAATGAAAGAAACCCAACAGAACCAATGTCCTTTTTCACTTATTCTCACTTATGTAAGAGTGAGCCTTTACTTCTGAAAGACTGTACTTCTATTTCTGTTACTGTCCTGTTTAGAAGATAATAAAATAGAAATATTGATTCCATGGGATGAAAACAACACATTGCTTTGCTGATTACGTCAGGGGGAAGGGGCCGCCTCTTTCCAAGGTTTGCATTCTTTCTATTGAGCTTGATGTGCCAGGTCCCAAAATTGGGAACTGCATCAAGACAAATATTTTTTAAATAAAATATGTATTGTTGGTTTCAAGTATGATTGTCTCAAATATAAACAACTATGCAAATTCAAAACATGTTGGGTAAAATGGTAGAAGGAAAACAGAGGAAGACACAGAGTAAAAAATAGAAGCCATATACATAAGGGCATGGTGCATAAAGCAGATGGTTTATCCTGGAATTATATAAAGTCAGAGAAAAAGATATCATTTGGAACACAGTGCTGTGCAATTCTAGTCAAGTCAGTGCAAGAGGCAATCAAAATGTTTCAAGGGGGTTGAATGTTTGAAACATGAGGACACGTATTGGCCCATTCAATACCTTAGAGAAAAGAAAACTATGGGAAAATGTTTTCCAAGAGTATATACATGAGCCAAATTATTCACTCACATACTTGTACATGGGACCCAATTCTGCACTCAGTTATTTGTGGCAACTTTGCATTCTGCAGACTTAGAGCTTGTGTGAAACAGGAGTTCGGCATATGGCAAACTTCAGCTCATGTGGAGACATAGCTTCTGTTAGCCTTAAGCTGCTCATTAGTATGCAATGGAACTTTTTAAAAGGAAAACAATATTAATGACTATGTGGCATTTGTAAGCTATTTCAGAAGTTGGAATTTAAAGCAATATTGAAGAGTGTAAAGCAATATGGCCATGATCCCCAGTCCATCCATCATGTCCCTCTACTGGAGCATATGCTGCAACCAGAATCACTTAATCGAAGAAAGCATAAGCTTAATTTAGCATCCTGGGTTGTGTTGCGGGGGTGGTGAAGCAGACACACATGGGAAGACCTAGGGACTCCACTCATAATCTAATCCCATTAGCTGAAAGCTATTTTTCCATTGGAGATGAGGAGATGCTGTCTGGCCGGGTGGTACTCTACTCTCCCTTCACATCCCAGGTGGTGAGCACTTCCCAACCATTACAGAAAGAGATTTCCCTTTTCCTATAAATCAGGTTTGCTTCCTCACTTTCCATACACACCCACCATCTTCAGACTACAGAGTACAGGAAGGAGCTCTAATGTTAAAACTCAGAAGGCTTTGAAAAGAAAGCAGACTACTCCTCAAAATCATTTGGCCATCCCTGTGTTCTCCATGTCACAGTTTCTCAAGTGGGTGGGGTGATGACACCTGTGTCCCCTTCCTATTTTTCATGTGTTTCATTATATTTGACCTTAACCCATAAAAAGGCATTTGTCTTCATTGAAAAATGATAGATCTCTCCAGACCTGTTCTTCCTCCCTGCCTCAAAAAAATAATTGATTTGACAACTGTGGAGTATGCAGCAATCAATGAACAGAGAAACAGAAAAAAAAGCAATTGATTCAGGGTGGTATGAATCACAATAATAAATAAAAATGGATTTTTATAATAGAATGACAACTAAGGAAATCTTTGGTTGTCTTCATTTTGGGCTGTTTGTTTATTTGTTTGTTCTTAACAACAAAAACAAAAGTATGGAACTTAATGCTTCAGTAGAGACATATCCCACACCACGGGTAGAGAAGGGAACTGGCACATTTGGCTGAGCCCTGGGCTGGCTGCAAAAGGACAGAGTGTGAAATCAGAACAGAAGTTCAGCTTGAGACGCTTAGAGAGGAGCAGACAAGGAAAAGACAGTTGTCCACTGGACAACAACAAAACCAAACACTCTTCATTTCAGAGATGAAGGAAGGAACACACGTGCACTAAGAGCATGGTGGGCAGAACCCCAGAGCCTAAGGGGAAAATTATCCAAGGAGGGAGTGCTAAGCTGCCCCACAAGCCACAGAAAAGCTAGATTATTTACTCAAGAGAGGGAGCTGAAGAGGGTCCACGGAAAAGGCAGTGGGAACAAAGAAACTCAGTCATTGAACTTGCCAAGAGAAATAAGTGGTAGCAACAACATTTTAAAACCCCAATTTAGGGGAGAAAGAAGAAAATGATCGGTCTTAGCCAAGAAAAATAACAGTTCCACATAGCTTCAGCCCTTGGATTTTTGCATTCCTACGTGCATGTCTGTGGTCTGTGATTCCCAAGTCATTTTGTGAGCGTGAAAACTGACCTCCTCAAACTTCTCACTAAGCCACTTTTCTCCTACTGAAATGTGGATGAGGTGTCTACACTCTTGAGTCAGCTGGTGTGCTTGGTCTCACAGTGGCAACATCCTTCTCTGTGAGGACCTAGAGGTCCTTGCAGCCCAGGGCCATTTTCATCATTGTAAATAAGTCTAGCGTCTGGGCTCTTAAAAAGGAAAGTGGTATGGAAGGCAGGAAAATGACAGTCTGTGTGTCCTTTCATCAGAACAGAGAAAACCCTGAAACCAAACAGGAGCCCCAAGGGGTGTATTTCAACTTCATCTGGAATTTCATTTCAGTAGGACTCAAAATTGCTCCGTAATGCTGAATGGTAGATTTTGTGTGTGTGTGTGTGCAGTTATGTATGAATATGTGTTCCAGTGCATACGGAGGGAAGACCTTAATCATTCCCCATTCTCATTCTTCAGGTGCTACCCACCTTGTTTTTTGAGCTAGTGTCTCCTGTTGTCCAAGTAGGCTAGGTTGGTCAGTGAGCCCTAGACCCCAATCTCTCTCCACTTACCAAGTGTTTCTGTGCGAGCACATGCTCCATGACTGACTTGTTTTAAATGTGGATTCTGAGGGACTGAACTCAGGGTTTCATACTTGCTAGGGAAGTACTTTAATGACTGAGGTGCCACCCAGAGATAATTTTGTAAACTACTATTCGCTTTAGTTTTGAGGTAGTTAATTTTTTTAAAGAATGGCTAGGAGTAGTGGTGCATGCCTTTAATCCCAGAACTCAGGAGGCAGAGGCAGGTGGGTCTCTGTGAGTTCAAGGCCAGCCTGGTCTACATGGAGAGTTCCAGAACAGCCAGGGATACATAGAAAGACCTTGCCTTTAAAAAAAAGTGTTTAAAATATTTTTTAAACATTAATTGGGAAATGTAGGGGTGCAAAGTTAACAAAGAATGTCTGTGGTCTATACCACCAAGATTTAAGAAATTGAAAAATGAGATGCATAGAATATCAAAATTACCAAAAACTATCAGAGGCCTTTACCTCTAACCACAAATTTCCATAATGTGAGAAGCAATTTTTAAGAATATTAACCTTGTACAAGTTCCTCTAAGAGAATTTGGAAGGAGAACCACTGAATATGGGGCTCAGGTGTATTTTTCCCAACATGCCATGGTAATTCTGACATGTGGTCAGAGTGAACAATGACTCTCATCTTATGGAAGGTTGCTTCCATTCTCCTTAAATGACACCAGAGAACACACAAATGAAACCAGAAGAACACTGGCACCCAAATCAGGAGAACTGGGCTCTACACCAAAATGTGCTAAAAGCTGAGATATTTCAAACAATTTATTTAATTTCCTTGGAATCCATGACCTTCTAAAAAAAAAAGGGGGGGAGACAGAGACAGAGAAAGGAAGGAAAAGAAATTTGTTTTATTTATTAAACAAATAAGAAGGTCTGATCTTTCCCAAGTTCTATCAGTTAAGTATAAAAAGATGGAACAGTTCATGTGGGGTCTGTTAGTTAGCAGTTTCTGTAACAACATTTTCAACAGAACATTAGACTATGCACTTCTTATTATGGTGAGCTTATACTCAGCTTACCTCATGAACAAATAAGTTGTATGGCTAATTCTAGACTCTCATTTCAAACCACTGTTGCTGTAACAGAATACTTCACCATTTCCTCATCAAGAACCAGTGGGACGATACATATGAATCAAGGTGGTCAGTTGGCCTTAGTGGAACTACATACACATCCTCTGGTAGATAAAGACACATTCCCACATGTCACTAGAAAAGGGGATTTCTTATAAAATTAATTTGTTTCTAAAGCATCTATTGTCTCAGTTCATAGCTGTAGAAACATCCAAACAAGATTTGGAATTTAGTGATCATCAAATCACTCTCTCCGTTGCTTCAATTCTCAGCCTCTTATTTACAGTTCAAGTCTGTCACCTCCATGAATATGACCAGTTTGCCCACATGGGCTTTATACAGATCTTAACAACACAAGGGTAGAGGAAAAAAAATGGTCAGTTTCATTGGATAAAAAGGAAAACACTTTCAGTTGCTTAGTTTACTTAGACCTCAGATGAAGTAAGAGGAACTTTTTCTCCTTGGCATGTGTGTGTGTGTGTGTGTGTGTGTGTGTGTGTGTGTGTGTGTCACTCATGCAGGTTTTAAATTCAAAGGGAAAAAACATGACCTCAATAGCACATACAAGTCAACATTATGGTGCCTTGTGACATGACCTGGAACAAATGGATTACCAGCAGGGGGTTGAGAAAACTTAAGAAATGCACTGAGAACTAGAACTGGACAACGGATGAGAGGGAAGGCCTGCCACTACCAGGCTGACAGTCTGCTTTCTACGGAGCATGATAATACCATCCTGCTGCAACCGCAGCTGGAATCAGGCGCAATCATCTCTTCCACTCTGCTGGAAGGTAGTTGCTTCTTGTCCTATGAGACCTGGCAAGCTAGGCACAGCATCCCGATCAGGATTTGGGAATAAGGGAATATGAAAAGAACATGGATATATGGCCACCAACCTTCATAATGGAGCTCCGGAACAAGTTAGAGAGAAACCCAACTACAAGCCCTCCCCCCCCCCCCCCCACCCCGTATCACAAAGCTAGAATGGGGCCAGAAGAAAGTATGTCTAGCTGCTGATTCAAATGAGAGTCGATTTAGAGCCATTAAATCATCTTCTCACTAAGATGAGTACTGGAACCTCAGATCTAGGTGGAAGTTTTAGTTAAGAGGCCTATCTAGCTGGATATGGTAGATTTCCAGTCTTAGCACTAAAGAGGCTGAGGTTAAGAAGACTGTGTGTTTGAGGCCAGTCTAGACTGCCTAGTAGGACCCCATTTCCAGAGCACAGTAGATTTTTCCTATGCAAACAGGCCAGTAGAAGGATAGCTACCTTATAATTAGCTTATTTGTGTCTCCTTGCTTGAGGAGGGTGAAGATAAGAAAAATTAAGTTGAGACAATATATAGTGAAAGAATTACATAAGGCTGTTATTTAAAAGACATTGAAGAAAGTGAGAGAGAGAGAGAGAGAGAGAGAGAGAGGACACACAAGCCAAAGTATTAGAATTTGTAAAACTGAGGACCAGAGACAATACTGAAAAGATGGAGAGAAAACAAGAGAGAGGGATGAACACGCCTCACCCAGTCAGCGTGGTATCCCTGGAACATGGCTAGCCTAACTTCACAATCTGTCCCTTTGGCTTTTTTCTTTAGTTTTTAAATGAATTGATTGTAAGTGTGTGGGAGTGTGTGTGTGTGTATGTGTGTGTACATGCTATGTGGAGGTCGGAGGACAACTTGTGGGAGTCAGATCTTTCCTTCCTCCATGTGGGTTCTAGGATCAAACTCAGGTCATCAGGCTTGGCAACAAGTGCCTTTACTCACAGAGCCATCTAGCCAGCCCATGTTTTCACACTTTGTTCTCTGCCTTTCCCACTGAATAAGCAAAAGGAAACTTTGGGGTTGTGGTGGTTTGAATGAAAATGGCCCCCATAGGCTCATAGGGAGTGGCCTTGTTTGAGTATGTGTGACCTTGTTAGAGGAAGTGTGTCACTGGAAGTAGGCTTTGAAGTTTCTGAAGCTCAAACCAGGCCCAGTGGCTTAATCGCTCTTCCTGATGTCTGCCAGTCTGGATGTAGAACTCTCAGATACCCCTTCAGCACCATGTCTGCCTACATGCTGCAATGCCTTCCAACATGACAATAATGGATTAGACCTCTGAACTGTAAGTCAGCCCCAATGTATGTTTTCCTTTATAAAAGTTGCCACGTTCATGTCTCTTCAAAGCAATAGAAACTGTAACTAAGACAGGGTGGGTAGGTTTGTTAGAACTTCTCATAGCCCATCTCACCACATCTTACATCAACAATTCCCACATATGCCCCTAAGCTGATCTATACCTTCTGGAAAACTTTTTCTCCTCTCCCTCCATTCAGTACCTTGTGTGCCCCCCCCCCACACACACACACAGCTTCACCCAGCATGGTTAAGCTAAATAAGCCTCTGACAGAGTTCACCATGCCATTAGAGCCATCTAGGAAGATATCTGTGTTGTAGACATATAATCTTTGAAAATATGTATACAAGTCAAACTAGAAATAAAAATAAGACATTTTGTATCAATATATAAAGATCAATACCTATGTAGGTACTATGATAGTCTATCATAGTAATTTTCTAAGCTAATCAGAAATCAAGTTGCTAAGAGACAAGCAACATTTGCTTATCTAAATATAAGAGATAGATAGGGTGTCTTCAAAAACCTCAAGAGATCTGCATAATATGGCATTCAAAGATGTTTTCTTAACTTAGAATTTTTTGATATCGAGACATGTCAGCTCCTGACAGCACCCCCTGTTCTACTCCAAGTAGAAGATGAGCATCGAAGAATCTCCAGTGGGAGATGGTTGAATTGGTGGTAAGCCGTTCTCTTGGCAAGAAAAACCCCTTCCTTCAACTGTAGACAGAATGCTGTCCAAAAAGGACAAAACTTGGAAGCAGGTAAGTCAACAGCCTAGATCTGCCAAGACAGGGTAGGCAAGTCCTTCATAACCCCTGCTCTACAATCAATGTCTGTCAGAGAAACGGGGCCAAACGGCTGAAGATCGATGCTGTAATGTATGGAGAGAAAATGGGAACTGTCCAGGCAGGTACTGGTATGTCATTTCTTAGTTTTAGAAGCTGTGGGCCCTGCACTTCCTATATAATCAGATATATTTATCCCTCTCAGGTCTCTGAGGTGGTTGAAGAATACATAGCTAGAGTCTCATAGTTAAATTTTGAGTTGTTTAGGAATCAAGAGGGCGTTCTGGATCTAAGAAGATGTTTTTAAAGTTGTGATGCAAGTTAGTATGAAAGCTGAGTTAGATATAGAACTTCAAACTCATGGAGATGGTTAGATAGTAGAATGTTAAAGTCAGGTGCCAAATACATATGGACTGGACATTGGGAATGTATGCTAAGCCATATAACTCTCATGATTGTGGCCTATTTATTTCTGTTGTTTTGTATTGTATTTATTGTTATAAGAGAAAGAACCATTTGTTGGACTGAAAGGAGGAGTTGTTGGGGGGAAAATATACCTTAAACTAAAAAAAAAAGGGAAGAGGATGGGGGGTTGAGAGGGAAGAGGGTGGGAGGGTGGGATTGGAGGGGGGAGTAGGGAGGGGATTGTGATTGAGATGTAACTTGAAGAAATAAATTATAAAAAATGGCAAAAACAAAAAAAAATAAGACATTTGCTCTGAGTTACCATTTTCAAACAACCATTTCCAGGTGTTTCTATTTCTGTCTTTTGTTTGCATTGGTAAGGATCACAATTATTCCTTTTGTGTGGGGCTCCCCTCCCATTCTCACTCTCTGATGGTTTCTTACTATGTAGTGAAGCCTGGCCTTGAAATTGTGATCTCCTTGCCTTGTCCTTTTCCCCACTGCTGAGAATTCATTGTGTGCCATCATGTGCAGCCAAAAGCATATAGTTTCAACTGGAATATTTTTTTTTTTAGGAGAGTCTGCTTAAGCTCTCAAAGAAAGACAAAGAGAAGACAAAGCAAAGTCTTGTAGGTCTCAGTTACATGTGGTTTCTTCTCAGCGCTCACTATTCTAACATAGATGTGGAACTGACAGGGGATCAGTAGAAATGATATCTTTATGAGATTATCTTTGGACCTCATAACAGCTAACATTAGCCCTGTCTTTGTTTCAGCATCTTAGTGTGTTTCACTAATTCTCTCTCCAAGCCTTTATAATAATTAATCCATTATATTGATCTTAAAAAGATGATAGAAATCCCTGTGTTTATTTATATAGATTTTAATTTATGTGATGAATTCATGTGGTATCAACAGATGTGTTTCCTATATTAAAATTTTTATATCAATGTTTTTTTTATTTGATAATGTCTCATGCAGTCCAGGCTAGCCTAAACTTTCTGTGTAGGCAAGGATGGCCTTGAACTTCTTCTGATTGTTCAGCGCCTCAACTGCTAGGATTATGGGCAAGAACCACTATGTCTAGTTTATTTGGTGCTGGGGAGCTTACGCAGGGCTTTGTGAGTGCTGGACTGGGCACTCTCCCAACTGAGCTTCATTCTCAGCCTGTACTCATTTTTATAGTAAATCCTACTGCATAGTCTAGTCACTGCACAGCGCATTTTCCTACAATATAAGCTTGAATATGACAGAGACATCTGTCACCTTGAGTAAGGGCACTGTCTCCTTTTGCTTCTCTTCTGTGAACAAGACATCCTTCCTTGCGAGAACAACATAAAACTTTATTCAAGTTTAAAGGGCATCTTCTCTGTTCTCTCACTAACAATACTAGAACGTGTTTGACTTCTAGTCCAAAAGTCCCCTCCCCGACACAGAGGAGCCAGCTCTGGTGGCGGGTAGGGTGTAGTCTTTTCTTTACTCAATTCCAACAGCATCCCCAGTGTCTTAGTTACAGTTTCATTGTCTGTGAAGAAACACCATGACCTCGGCAGTTCCAATAAAAGAAAACATTTAGTTGGGGCTGGCTTACAGTTTCAAAGGTTTAGTTCATTGTCATCATGACAGAAAGCATGGCAGCATGCAGGCAGACATGGTGCTGGAGAAGGAGCTGAGAGTTCTACATCTAGATCTGCAGGCTGCAGGAAGAGAGAGAGAGAGAAAGAGAGAGAGAGAGAGAGAGAGAGAGAGAGAGAGAGAGAAACATTGGATTGAACTTCTGAAACCCCAAAGCCCACCCCAAGTGACATACTTCCTCCAACAGGACCACATCTACTCCAGCAAGGCCACATTTCATAACAATGCCACTCCCATGAGCCTATGGGGGCCATTTTCATTCCAACCACCACACCCAGGAAGAGGTCCTTGCTTTCTTTCCACCTCTCTGTGGTGGGCTACCTCTGGAAATTTATCATAAGGAAATAATGCTGACATTGATTACACAAGCCAACAAACGCACGAGGTTTAAAAGCCCAAGAAACAAAATAAAATTGAATTACACTTAAATCCAGTTTTAATTTTTTTCTCACTCTAAAAGCTTCCGACAGTTCCATAAAACCCAGAAGACTTATAGAAAAAGGGTAAAACACTAATCAGAAAAGCAAATACATATACGGCCATATCCAGGTAAAGAACACTGAGGATAAATGATAAGCAAAACTGTAATTTGTTATCATATAAAGACTTTAACACATCCGTAAGAAAATTGTGACCAGCCCAATAGAAAAGTGAGCAAGTACTATCAATGAATTACAAGATAAATTATGAAAGGAGCTTAATTCTATCTGTGGTTAATGCATCCAAATAAGAGTAATTAGATTTGTTTTAGATGAAAACTAAACATTCCAATGTTTAAAGGTTTGATAAAAATGTAGTATGTCTGATGAGGTCACTGACACAGGTTGCTGGTAAATATACCAAACGGTAATATTTCTGGAAGTCAATTTAGTCATTGCATTCAAAGTTTTAGATGTCCAATCATCTGGCCTGCCAAGTACAAGTATGGTCTTCTAAGTAGATGTATGCGCAACCTCAAATTAGAAACATAAATTTTTGCACAGAGGAATTATTATGCTTCTGCACAACAGAATACCAGGATGGGAACTGGATTTCCTATGTGCTGTTTTGGAATATGCTTCTTAGGAAGTATGTGTGCATGCATATTTGTGCATATGTTTGTATGTATGTATATATGTACATGTGTGTATATATGTGTGTATGCATAGAAAGATGGAGGTGGAGGAAAGAAAGAAGGAAGGAAAAAGAGAGAAGACTTCAATCCTATTTAAAGAAATAAAAAAGCAAGTAGAAGTAAGTAGAGATATGGGGGGAGAATAGATAGATAGATAGATAGATAGATAGATAGATAGATAGATAGATA
>CAJQZJ010013540.1:933811-1002454 GCA_907164525.1 Lophiomys imhausi
GATAGATAGATAGATAGATAGATAGATAGATAGATAGATAGATAGATAGATAGATATTGATAGATATAGTTATTCCTATGTATTCATACAGTCACTGCATTTGCATAAGATCTTTCTAGAAGGAGAGGAAAGAAGCAGTTAAGACTGTTGCAGATCTCTTCCCAGATAAGCCACTGCCTTTCCCTCCTGTGTTTGGCAGGATTTGAGGAGAAGGCTTTCCTTGGCTTTTCAAGCCCAGAGATAACAGGTTATCTAAAACTGTCCCCTCCACTTAATAAGAAATCACTGAAGTTTGCACTAGTTGTCTTTGACCCCTTTCTGAGGATCCTTTCTATTGCTACCAATTCCAGGTGACAATAGAGATAGGCTATAAATTTCGCAAATACCTGTATCACCCAGTAAGCTCCAGATGCTTCAGAAACTGTTGTACAGATGTAGGAGGGAGTGTCCCCAAGCACCTGGAGATGGACAACTCAGGAGTGGCGAGTGGCATTGTCTGGATTTTGGTGGTCACAGACATGGTCCTGTCCGTCCAGGGCAAATGAAGGCACAGAGCATGCAGAGAGCATGCACAGAGCTAGATGTGCTCAGTTCACACAGCAAGTCCTTCTGAGATCCTAGACTCTATGAGTGGGAGTTAAAGACAGGCCAGAGAAACTCCAGCTCACAAACAAGGAGCATAAACTATTTCCCTCACCTTTATTGGCTATTCATTGTATTCCTCTTTCTTTAGTTACTGATATCTAGCTCCTCTCATTTCCCTCGGCATACAATCTCCTCCTATGTTTTTATTTTGAAAATAGTTATTTCTTTATCCTTTGTCTGTATGTGTGGATGAAGACTCCCTGGTGGGTGGACAACTCTAGCTAATTTACACATGTAGCGCCCTGAACACTTGCTAGACATATTGTCATTAAAAAAAAAAACTATGTTTATATTATGTTCTATCATTATTCTCAGGCCAACTTTGTTAACTTCCCACTCAATGGTGGGAAAATAACTGTTGTAACGTGCATTTTAACTCATGTCCTATGAAAATACTAAAGATAAAGAATTCTCCAAACTGGAATGCTGGTGACTGAATTGGAATTTTCTTAAAGAAGACTGTTTTTTTCCAGAGTTTGCAGAGAAACATTCCTTAAAGGACTGAAAATTTTACACAGCATTAATTTCATTGCACAAGGCTATTTTGGGTGCACATTGTCAACAGATCTCAGTGGCTAGTCTATTCCAAATGCACAGTTAGCATACTTCACATACTAGGAATTAATGCCAAGAGAAATCATAACCAAGTCCAGTCTCAAGACTTGGTATCCAGGAACTGAAGAACTCAAGTTAGAAAGCAGATTCGGTGTGGTAGGGAAAGCACATGACTACAGAAGTCCAGAATTCCAGGTTCTAGTTTTAGCCTTGCCCAGAACCCTTTCAGACCAAGCGTGACCCAATTAAACAGTTCAAGCTTCCCTAGGAAGTAAAAGGAAAGGGCCTGATAAAGTTGGAGAGATTTTCCAGCCTTTCAGCTTTGCAAATGTTGACATAGAGGTTACTAAACTCTGTTTTCCAATAAGATCTTTTGTTTCAAAGATTTATTTTATATTTTATTATGTGTATCTATGTGTTGGTATGTACATGTGAGTGCAGTGCTCACACAGGCCAGAAGAGGGTGTCAGATCCCCTGGAGATGGAGCATCTGACCTGGGTTCTGATAGCTAAACTCTGGTCATGCACAGCCTGAAGCTCTGACACCATACTTCTGGCCTCCAAGAGCACCAGGTAAACACATGGTACACAGATGCACATGCAGTCACTCATACATATACAAAAAATAAAATTTAAAAAAAAAAACAAACAAAAGCAAGAAGCCCTTTGGTAAGTGAATGGATAGAGTATATTGCATCCATAATATTACTCAAGGCTAAAGAGAGCTGATATAAGAAGCCACGAAAGAGAGATAACATTAATACACTCACAAGATGAAAAGATCCTCCCTGAAAAGGCCACATGTGTTACAGAGATTCTCGGGAAAGGCAAAAGTATGGATGTCCTTAAACAATCAGGCAGTTCTCAGGGTCTGGGATGAAGAAAAAGATAAATAAGTAAAATACAGGGAATTTTTAGGTCCAAATAAATCCTGTCATACAGTAGTCTCATAATGGGTCCTTGTCATCACACAGCTACCTGAACCCACAGAACTTACTCTGAGTGTGCCTTAAAGTAAACTATGGCCTTTGGGAGATAGCAATTTGAGAAACCTGTGATCCACTCTAGTGGGGGCTGATGATGATAGAGGGTGCATATGCAGCAGTATATGAGAAGTCTGTTCTTAACCCTTAAGTCTGCTATAAGCTTAAAACTTCTTTTAATAAGTCTTAGTTAGAAGAAAACTTTAAAACATTAGGCTGCAACAAAAATTATGCCACACTATGCACGTCTAAATGATATTATTTTCTAAAAGCATACCTATTGCCACCTTGACCCAATTCCAGGAGTACTCGTATTTTTTTAATTGAATTAATTTTTAGTGAATTGATGAAAGGTACATACAGACAAGTGTGCATAACCTTCATACAAGCCAATGAATTTTCCCAGAGTGGATGCCTTTATGGAAACAACAATCAGTAAGAATCAGAACGACAGCCTCAGAACTCACCTTAGATGCCCATCCCATTCAGGATCTATGTGCCACCCCCAAGGAAGCTTCTATCCTGATTCCTCTCACCCCATCAATCATTTCCCCTGCTTATGAACCATATACACAGAGCCTTGTAGCCTATGTGCTCACTAAAAGCTGGTTTCTGTTCACCGTTGTGAGAGTCAGCCATGCTATTTCATATGCTTGTGGTTAATTCTCAGTGCTATAGACTGTTTCATCTTATGAATTTATTCACTCTATTTTAAATGGCATTTGTTTTGTAGTCCAGTTTTCTGCTGTGAAATTTTTGGTATGTGTCTTTCAAGAAACTTATATATAGATTGCTGTGCATTTATATCCAGGAGTAGAACAGAGGAGGTATATACCTAGCTTGAAGGGATTCTGGAGTTTTATAAGGTGATTATTCAAATTTATAGTCTTGGCACTGGTATATGAGAGACTGGTGATTCGTGACTTTATACACACTTTGGTTCCACTTTTACTTTAGCCTTGGAGGCATGAGATTTTCAATTTGCACTTGGAATACACACAGGGCAGGGGAGGGATGTATCAGCTGCTTCCCAGTGCAGAGCTAAATGAAACAGCTTGAAAAGAAGACACTGTCAAGCAATGCTATCCACTTTAATTGACTTATACAGTTAATAACCATATGCGTACATATATAGAGAGAAAGAAAGTGCTAGCAGATAGATGGGTGGGTAGATAGATAGACAGATGATAGATAGATAGACAGACAGACAGACAGATAGATAGATAGATAGATAGATAGATAGATAGATAGATAGATAGATAGATGAGAGATACTTTTTCATCTGTGGAGACTTCTGTAATAAATTACTATAAACTATGTGGCATACAAACAGTAGACATTTATTTCTTAGTGTTGGTAGTTTCGATGTCAAATAAGAATCACTTCCAGTGGCGCCATCTTGCTATACCCCCACCTGGTAGAAGGGGCTAACAAACTGCCTGGAGACTTGTGAAGGCACTGGTCTTGTAACCTAACTTCAAACAGCCCTTACCCACCCCCACTGGGAACGTGACAGTTTAGAGTACAAGGTGAAATCTGAAGAGCGCTGGAGACTGGAAAGCATGTGACGATTAACAGCCACATGTCCTAATATTTCTTTTTTTTTTTTAAATGATCACTTGGGGAAAGAACTTGCTTTTGAACTTGAGGTATCATGTGATGCTAATAATCATAATTACAAAATCCAAAGCTATCTATAATTCTGGCCCAAAAGCATTAGAAATACTTTTAAGGATTTCTATTTTAGCACAGTCTGCACAGTGCTCCTCTGGTTTTAAGAAATGTTTTTGTCTGTATCTTTTTTTTATTCTTCCCTCATATATTATATCCATATCCAAATGCAGTTTCCTCTCCCTGTAACAGAATATTTTTATTTAACAACACTTATTAACACATCTCTATAAAATACCTATATCCTATATCCTAAAACCTATAATCTAAAATCTATAATCTAAGAATACCCTTAAACCTAAGAGCACTCTAATACTTCTCTAAAAACACTTAACTAACACTATTTAAACTTCCTTTTTTGTTTTTAATAATTTATTTTTTATTTCTTCAAGTTACATATCAATCACAACCTCCTCCCTACACCCCCTCCAGTCCTATCCTTCCACCCTCAACCCCCCATCCTCTACCCTTTTTTTTTTTTTTAGTTTAAGGTATTTCTTTTTTCCCCCAACAGCTCCCCCTTTCAGTCCAACAAATGGTCCTTTCTCTTATAACTATAAATACAATACAAAACAACAGAAATAAATAGGCCACAATTATAAGAGTTATATGGCTTAGCATACATTCCCAATGTCCAGTCCGTATGTATTTGGCACCTGACTTTAATATTCTACTATCTAACCATCTCCATAAGTTTAAAGTTCTATATCTAACTCAGCTTTTAAAAGCAGTTTGGGAGGACCACTAACATGGTCCAACAAGTAAGCTGCAGGGGAGCTACAGCCCCACCCAACAGTCTGTGGCCTGACAACCTTCACTGTCATCTATAGGAAGACATCCCACCACAGCCCCTCACCTGAGTCCCCAACTGGGACAAAACAGGAAGGGGTGAGCTCTGGGAGACACACTGAGAACAAACCTCCACACAAGGCCCCCTCCAGCCTGTGGAGAGCTACAGATCACCAAGCTATACGACTTCTACACCAAAGCGCCCCTCTTGGCACCAAGCCCAGAAGGCACCAGGAACAAACAGCTAAAAACAACCAAATGGCTAAAGGACAGCGAAAGAAGAGATCCAACAAAAGTCAGGGAATATGACTCCAACAAAATGCAGCTGTGCTAGGACAGCAAGCTCTGACCTCTCCACCACAGCTGAAACACATGAAAATGATGACAAATCTATATTCTGGAAAGTGATAGAGTCCTTTCAGGAAGAATTTAAATCTCTGAAGGAGTTCAAAGATTCTATTTTACAAGCGAAAGCAACAGAGAATACCATTAGAGATCTCCAAGCCAATGTGGCCCAACTTGAACAGGAAAGAGACAAGGAAACAAGCAAATTGGAGCAGGAAACATATAAAACAAATAAAATGTTTCAAGACTTGAAATTGGAAGTAGAAGCAATAAAGAAAACACAGATAGAGATAAGAGTGGAAGTGGATATTGATATTCTTAGCATAGCTCCATTCAGGATAGCTTGGTTTATGGCAGTCCCGGAAGGCAGTCCCTTTCAAAGCTGAGTGTTTTTTGGGCCTTACTTTGTAAGCTCACAATGCCAGTTTATTTCCACCACCAAATTGTGGACAGTTTATAAAGTCAGTCTACTCTAGCCACCAACTGGAGGCTTGTTCATCAGCTGAAACTTGCCTCTAATGGTCTCCTTGTCCCGGCCAAACCTCACAGACAAAGGCCTCTCCAAGCGGCTTCTGAATTCTGCTTGCCTCATACACTTTACCAGAGCTCTGGGTCCCAAGACAGACAGATGCCTTTAAAGAACTCTCTGACAGTAAGTTTTATGCCATGCCTTTGCTTTAGGCTCTAACGGTCTAAATTCTGTTAATGGCATATCTTGCTGTGTGCTTATCCAGTGCGACTTTTCAGTTGCTGAGGGCAGGAGGAAAAGAGAGAGACAGCATGGAATTCTCACCTTATATATTGTATTATCTCACAATACTTGGAAGTCTCAAGGGTCCACGAGATTTCTCACAATGTCTAACAGTCCTGTTGCTTCTCACAATAACTGACGTCATCGGTGTGGCTTGCACAGTTTCTTAGCCACGCCCCTTCAACAAGGCATATCGTCCAGCCACAACTGACTTTTTGTCCATATCAGCAAACCAAAGTGATGCCAAGCTCCTCCTTATGTGCTGCCAGATGCTAATCTGAACTGCCTACTAATTTTACTATAAAGACTTAACTTCTACAACACCTCCCCCCTCTCTTAATGTGGTAGAAATACTTACCCAGAATTCCACAGTCATATTACACCATGCCTTCACCCATAGATTCTTAGGAAACACCAGAAGGCTAGTCAGATCTCCCAAACAGGAAAAGAGATATGTAGCTTCCCAGCTTTCATATTGGGAAATGCCATTAGATATCTGAATTGTAAAGTCTTCAGATACTGTCTGCTTATTCATGCCCCACCAACTCTGACAGCTGGCTATAAAGAGGGTGGAAAGCTGTGTCATTGTTCTTGTATAGTAGGGAGGGTCTTCTGGATGATCGCTTGAGTCTGGGGGCAATGAGATGCCCCAGGGTGTGACTTGTACCTTTCTGCTACTTTCTCATGTACTCTATTTACCTGGTAGAAAAACAGGAACTTCTACTACACCTTCATGAGAGAACAGTTTCCTACTAACAGGGGCTTTTGTTTTGCACTCAGGAAGTCCTGCCACATCCAACTTTGTTTCCATCCTTCCTTCTTTAATTGGAAAAGAGCACATCATACCTTTTCAGCAGAGGCTATCTATCATCAGACACTATATCAAACACCAAAAAAAAACCTAAATTCTGTTCCCTTAAATTCCAAAGGGTTCAAACTAACAGGGAAAAAAAGTCTTTTTTGTTATTTGTCTAGGCTGTTGGTTTTGATATGGATGTGCAGCATCGTGAGACAAGTAATCATCATCCATCCTTATAAAGCTTATCACACCTGCCTATGCCCTGTGAAAGAATGGAGACTCCATGGACTGCATCAGGCAGGTCAGACCTGCAGATGGTATACCACTTGAGTCCTGGGATAACTATGAATGAGGCCTAACAAATTTGCAGGTGACACTGTTCTGCCACAAAGTCAAAACATTTGATACCTTGGGCTACATCCATCTCTCTGGGCCATGTTTACCCTTAGTGGTATTTTTCTAAGATGGCCTAGGTAAACGACTTTGTGTTATAACCCACACCCTCCACGAAACTCTCTCTACCTAGCAAGGTGATGCTATGTTTCAATACACCGTGTTAAACCAAGATACAAGCTCTCTCATTTAGGGAACCCACCATCTTTTCCCTTCCTCCCCCATCTCTATTGAACACTTCACGTGGAACATTCCACATTCTATTGAGATCAGAGAGATGCTTTCTTTTTTATCTTTTTTTTTTCTTGAGTCTTTGTGAATTTCACATCATGCACCCCAATACCATTCATCTCCACATCCCTCTATATCTGCCTTCTACCCTTACAACCAGCCCCCCTAGAGAAAACAAAACAAAAACATCTCGCTGTGGAAGCTGTAGTGTGTCACATTGTGTCACACAATATACTCTTTTGTCTAAACAGCTTCACCTGCAAATGTTCATTGCAATGAGTCATTGGTCTGGTTGGCGGTTGGAGACCACGAGTTTCTGCACACTATCAATACTGGATCCTCGCCAGATCTCCTCTTGGATATCTTGTTGTTGCCCTGTGTCATGGAGATCCGACAGCTTTGGATTTGTAGGACCAGCCCTTTCATTCACTCCAGCAGTTCATAGATGGAGATGCCTTCTATCTGAGAAAGCCTGGCTACCTTCTACACACACATGCATACACACAGACACACACAGATGCACATAGACACACACACACCACAGAGAAAGATGGGGGAGAGAGGGAGAAAAGGGTGGGGGCGGTAATAATTCTTTGGTTGACACTAACACATCAACAAAACGTGAGAGTTTTCCAACAGATAATCCTTTCCTATTCACACAGTATACACTGTATCACTGATACAGTTTATGCTTCTTCTTTAACAGGATGGTGAGCCATGTAGACTGAACAGGTTGCATTTATATATTTAGGGGAATGTGTGGGTGTATGTGTGTGTGTAGTGTGCAATAATTACTAAAGAAATAGAGGCCATAAATTTGAGAGAGAACAAGGGGTACATGAGAAAGGTTAGGGAGGAAAATGATGTAATTGTATTTGAAGTCCAAAAAATACAAGCATTTAAAATGAAATAAATCAAGAAATTGGGAGGAGATGTGTTGGAGGCCATATACGTGTATGACATTTCAAATAATAAAAATATTATTTAAAAGGGAAATAAAAATCAAATGCAAAAAGGGGATAAAAATAAAACTTAGAAATGGGTAAAAAAAAAAGAGCAAGGAAATATGAAATCTCAGCAGCAGTAAGAACCATCTGCACTATACAAGGTTCTGTTGATGTAACACCAATTACTAAGTCTTCCCTGGTCCTTGCTCCATCAGAACCCAAGTTTCTAGAGAAAGAGACCAATGGCCAAGCTTAGAACATCTGTCTTTAACTTAGTCCATAAAGATAAGTTCTATAGAGTGACTGAGAAAAACAAGCTTGTTGGATCAGGGTCTAGGAGAAGGTCCATTGTTGGAAAAGTCTCTAGCCATACAGATAAGCACAAAGCTCACCAGGCTAGGAAGCACTTCCACTCCAGCCTTCTGGGCAGATAACAGGTATTGCATTACTTCCTTGAAGGAACAACTCTGTGTGCTTGCCACTCTAGTTTCCTCTAGTGTTTACTTGTGAGCACAAAGACCTCCATGCCTCCAATAGAGTTGAACTCAATAATATGTAAGATTCCTTCCAATACATACAGCCTCTGTTTTCTGTTGTCCTGATTCTCCCTGTGACAATTGGTTGTACCCCTGAAGGTTGACACAAGAGGCAGCTGCAGACAGGTAGCATCTAACCAGAGGTGGAAACAACATAAGGGGAAAACGAGAGCTGGGGATGTAGATCAGTTGGGCGTGGATCCTTGTAGAACACAAGAAGCTTTGAACATGATTTCCAGCACCACATAGGGCATGGTGATGTATGTAATTCCAGCCCTCCAAATGGAAGCAAGGAAGCTCAGAAGTTTAAAGTCATCATTGGCTACACAGCAAGTTCAAAGCCAGATCCTGCTGAAAGAAGAAAGGAAGAGAAAGAGGGCGAGAAGTGGGAGGGAGGGAGGAAGAGATGGGGGAGGGAAACCATTCTGACATCCCACAGATGTGTCGCCATGTTTAACATCTACATTCTCAAGAACCATATTTTTTTTAACTCAATGCCAAGACAAAATGCTCCATCCTGCCTCTTCAAATGGGTTTCTCAAAGCTGCCTCTGTTCTCTGGTCTTTTTTATACCAAAATATTTGTTTTCTGAACTTTTCGCCAAATCCTCCTCTTCACGGCCTTTTGCACTTGAATCACACATCTGACCAAAATCTAGAATGCTAGTTACTAACTGAAGTTAACTTTTCCATGATGTTTGTGCATTTTTTCCCTTAAAGAGCTAACCTGACTTTCCAAAATTAACCATTTCAGAAAAGCAAGGCTTTCATTTCCTTAAATTTGCCTTTCTGGGTTTTATTTTTGATTCCAGTCTTACTCTGGATTAAAAACTCGGTTGTACATCCCATCCCCAGAAGGTGGGGAGGGTGTTCCCCCTCCCTTGGTTATTTGATGGATAACAGAAAATTTCGTTGTTTAGGGGAAGAGATTACAAGCTGTTAAATAATCTTGTTAAATGGGTTTTGGAGGTTAGACCCAGGGACTTCTCTCTTTTTCTTTTCTGTATCCTTCTTTCTCTCCTATGTAGGAGTGAACACACTTGAGAAAAAATGGGACATAGACATAGTATAGGAAAGATCAAGAAAAAAGGACAGATTATTGAATATGGCCTTATACCTTTGTATATTGATACAAAATTAATATTATATTTGGCTAAATTGGTATTGATCATTGTATATTAATGCAAAATTAAGATTGTATTGGACTACATCAGTATTGATCTTTGTATATTGATACAAAATTAAGATTATATTTGGTCACAATGGTATTGACCCTTGTATATTGATGCAAAATTAAGATTGTATTGGACTACATAGATATTGATCTTTGTATATTGATACAAAATTAAGATTATATTTGGCAACATTGATATTGATCTTTGTATATTGATACAAAATTAAGGGTAATGCTTCTTAAAGGTATTGTACCTAGTAATGC
The DNA here is from genome assembly GCA_907164525.1 of Lophiomys imhausi. Classification (NCBI taxonomy): domain Eukaryota; kingdom Metazoa; phylum Chordata; class Mammalia; order Rodentia; family Muridae; genus Lophiomys; species Lophiomys imhausi. The sequence goes on from CAJQZJ010013540.1 coordinate 943,894, forward strand.
TTAAAAATGAAATGTAAAGTTTTGGCCTCTTGTTACCAACCAACTGTTTAGGATAATTAAGAAATGGAAACTAATAGTCATACAAGCGTGTCATTTTGTTAGTTACTATGACAATCTATCACAGTTATTTTCTAAGATACTCAGAAATCAAGTTGCTAAGAGACAAGCAACATTTGCTTATCTAAACATAAGAGATAGATAGGGCATCTTCAAAAACCTCATGAGATCTGCAGAATATGACATTCAAAGATGTTTTCTTAACTTAAAATTTTTTGATATCGAGACATGTCAGCTCCTGACAGCACCCCCTGTTCTACTCCAAGTAGAAGATGAGCATCGAAGAATCTCCAGTGGGAGATGGTTGAATTGGTGGTAAGCCTTTCTCTTGGCAAGAAAAACCCCTTGCTTCAACTGTATATTCAAAGACTGCTGTCCAAAAAGGACAAAACTTGGAAGCAGGTAAGTCGACAGCCTAGCTCTGCCAAGACAGGTCAGGCAAGTCCTTCATAACCCCTGCTCTACAATCAATGTCTGTCAGAGAAACGGGGCCAAATGACTGAAGATCGATGCTGTAATGTATGGAGAGAAAATGGGAACTGTCCAGGTAGCCACTGGTATGTCATTTCTTAGTATGGGAAGCTGCAGGCCCTGTTCTTCCTATAAAATCAGATATATTTATCCCTCTCAGGTCTCTGAGGTGGTTGAAGAACAGATAGCTAGAGTCTCACAATTAAATTTTGAGTTGTTTAGGAGTCAAGAGAGTGTTATAGACCTAAGAAGATGCTTTTAATATTGTGTTGCAAGTTAGTATGAATGTTGAGTTAGATATAGAACTTTAAACTCATGGAGATGGTTAGATAGTAGAATGTTAAAGTCAGGTACCAAATACATATGGACTGGACATTGGGAATGTACGCTAAGCCATGTAACCCTCATAACTGTGGCCTAATTACCGCTGTTGTTTTGTATTGTATTTATTATTATAAGAGAAAGAGCCATGTGTTAGACTGAAAGGGGGAGCTGTAGGGGGAAATAAGATATACCTTAAACTTAAAAAAAAAGGAGAAGAGGATGGGGGTTGAGGGTGGGAGGGTGGGGCTGGATGGGGGGAATAGGGAGGGGACTGCGATTGAGATGTAACTTGAAGAAATAAAAAATAAAGAAAAAAAAAACTCGGTTGTAATCCTTGTCAGAGTCACGACTACAAATGACCACTCTGGGTTGTTTCTGTCCATTTCTTTAGCAGGAGCTCCAGGGGACTCTCCATGTTCACGTCTCCTCCACACAGCCCTCTTGAGCCCTGCTGGCATTTTGACCCAGAGAACAGGGCAATCCTCGCTGCTGTTTGGGTTCCCCTCTCAGCTCCGTGAATAGCTTGCCCTGCATTCTCTAGTGTAACCCACAGACTATCTGTACTAAGTCCTTATTCTTTTTCAGGACTGTCGTCCTTTGAGCTTTAATTATGGTGTCTTGGATTCCACAGCTGCTTTCATGCTCATGAATTTTATACTTCCTCTTACTGCACCTTGCTCACTAGATTTCTTAATTCCCCAAAATTTACTTTCTTGAAACCTGACACTTTTGTATAGCTGCATTGTTTGGAGCCTACATCTCCCTATTCTCTGCCCAAGTCATCTGGACATGGAAATTCTTTTGCTGCCTGTCTTAGCTACCTATCTGCTATCTTAGCGTACTTGTTTTTATGCAAAAACTACCGCCCCAAGGTGATGTATATTATCTCTTTCCAGCAATTTACAATTTCTGAAAGTACTGGAAAATCTAGGATATCGTTGAATCCATATATTTTTCATTTGACATTAAAATGCTTTAACTGTCACCTTTGCTAGAAAGATCAGGCCAGAGCTACCAAATACAAGACTTTAAACAGTTAGCAATCATTTCATCGATGAGGCATAACAAGTTCAGAAAGAGAGAAATGCATGTACAGTCCCACTCCCTGCTTCAATAGGGCAGAATTAGGAGGAAGGCTAGGCTTCCAGACAACTTGAGAATGCCTATGAAATGCGCACACCTCTATCTTTTCAAAGCAGAAAGTTGCAGATTAATACAGACTTCGAACATGGAAGAATGGAGGTTAAAACCACTTCCTGGAACAAACTTAGTTCTTGGAATTCTTTTGGCTCAAATGTGGGGTTATTATCGTAAAACTGGTCATGTAGTGGAACCCTGAACCAACTTCAAAGTGAAGTATCAACAAAGACGATCACTCTCAGACAGGAGAAAGGATCGCCTGGTGGGAGCCAAGTAAATAACATGAATTCCCGTTGGTTTGCATAGAAAGAGAACCAGTAATTGAGAAAAAGGCTTTAACCAAAAGGATTTGAATCCATTTGATTAAAAGTATTTTTAAAAGTCTCATATAAGCATCCTGACTATTAGAGTCTCTGAGGTTTATGCACCACTAGTCATTTTCCAATTAACTGTACATCCTAATGCCCTCATCTTAGTTCAATGGTTTCAGGCACTGGGAGTTTCTGCTTCTTTTTCAGAATAGATATTTAACACTGAAGCCTTTGGACTGTGGTTATTATCATTTTTGTGGGCTTGGGTTTGCAATCCCCCAAAGACCTTATATTTCTTCCAGGTCACTGTTCTGACATCAGTACCTTCCACTAGGTATATTTATAGATCTACTGATAGGTTTTCTTCAATTCAATCTCAAAATAGTTCACTTAGAATCTGTCTGTATACTAGACACTGTGATCATCCATATGCAATAGTTACCCACAGCTCCTATATACCTGCCCATAAAATATTGCACATATTATTTAATGGCTATTTAACAAAAAACTATAAAATATACAATATGGATGATGAATTGAATTATATCCTATTTAGAATGAAGAGGGAATGCTTACTATAACAGTCAATAATGTGATTATTAAAGGACATAAAGGATAAGGGAACACTCCAGACAAAAGAAAGCTAAAAACAAATGATAAAAGAATGCCTCAGTTGACTCTAAATGGGGTTCTATATTCAAAGGACAGTTTACAGGAAGAGAGACCACATAGTAAGGGATCATCAAGTCAGATTACAAAACGGGATTCTAACAGTAGATTTTATTTTACCCGTGTAATTTTATTAAGTTGACAGCTGTACTGTGGTTATATGAGAATATCTTTATTCTTTGGAAATACACATTAAAATATTTGTGAAAATGTTATGATGTCTATAATTTAGTTTCAAATTGACCAAAACAATTATATGTATGCATATGAAGAGAGCACATAAATAATAAAACAAGTGAGATGAAAATTTTTAAATTGATAAAATCTTGGGGGGGAAAAAAAGCACCAGGTATTCTTTTCATTATCTTGTGTTCATATAGTTTTAAATTTTAAATTAGTTTCAAAATGTCCTTCAGTGATATAAGGTTAGTCAAAGTAATTGAGACTAAATATATTCTTTCATGTTCCATTTATAGAAGATTTAATACCAGGCATTAACTTACCACAACTGGCTGAAGTCAATGGAAAAAGGGTGGGTAATGGTAAACACCCAGATCTTATACATGTATGTATACAGGCATACATGTATAACTAGGTGTTAAAACTGCAAGGAAAGAGGAGGAAATAATGCTGTATAGTACATAGGCAGTGTAATCCCATAATGCGATATCATAATAGGATCATGGCCATTTCTAGCAGGGATGGAGGAAATTACATAAGGAAGGGGCAGACTAGGAAGGTCAGAGTGCTAGCAACATTTTGTTTTGCATCTTGTATAAAGACAACATGCGTACTGGTTTTGCCATGACTAAGTTGAGCCTGAACACTTTCTGATCTTTGTGTGATTTTTTTCTAAAAGAATGAGAGAGGAACAAGAAGGGGGAAACAGGGAAGAGGGGAGAAGCAAAGCGAGGAAAAAGGGCAGAAAAGATACAATGTATAGATCTGCCTCTATGTTCTTTCTGCTGAGTGTTCTAGCCGTTGATTCCTGAATCTCAGTAAATGCTCACTCTTACTCCACGCTGCCTGACACACTAGGGGCCAGAGCTTCAGAACCGTTATGTATCCTTTATCCCTACAGGTAAATCCAGCACCCCCAGAAACAGGCCACACATAGGAAGGAGCAAGGTTGCTATGACTAAACTTCTGTCCTGGACAAAGGCAAGGCAAGCGAGAGGCCATGCTGTGAAAGGGAAAAGACGAAGAACCAATGGTGACCCAAGCCAGATCTCCCACATCTTCACTTTAAACTGTCTCTTTTCCCCTGGTGAGTAGCTTGATATAAGCTCAGAGAAGTGTCTTATGGCTGTGCGTCGCTGTCAGCACGTCCAGGAGACATGTGGTCACCTTCCCAACTGCAGCTGTGTGCCCCATCCCACTACACACATCTGTAGGCTCCAACACACAGTGTCCCTCGGTGCCCAAGTGAGTAATCCCCTTTCCTGCCTCTACTGCTCATGTGGGTACCGCCTCTGCCTCACAGCCACTCATCTGATAGGTCACAGCCGAAAGCTTGCTTCACCTGACTGCCCAAAGGGAATCAAGTCTCCTTGCAAAAGTTTTCGTGGCCTACCAATATTTTCCCAAATGGCCTTTGTCACTATTTCTATTTGCTTGTGGAATCATTCACTTTCCCACCAGCCTGACCTTGTTGAAGACAGTGAATCTCCTACTTGCTGAAGCACTTTCCTTCACATTCTAGCTCCTGTCGGGGGTGAAACACTACTGCACTGGTTGACTCATGACATGGGCAAAGGAATAACCCATTTGACAGTCAGTCTGTCTATTAGTTTCTACCTTCTACCCCATGGTGGCAAAATGACCAAAAGATGGTTTTAAGAATCCATTAAAACCTCTTCAGTAACTGCATCAGTTTTGCAAGAAAGTTGGAATTGCCTAGAAGTGACAGTGGCAGTTGGCTGCCTCATAAAACACACACTGAGTGGCCAATTAATCTTCCTCAAATAACTGAAATTTTAGTTTCTTTAGCCAATTACATTTTCATATTCTTTCATTCACTTAATGTGTGTATGTGTGCGTATGAAGATGATACAGTGCTGTGTATGGAAGTCAGAAGTCACCTTGCAGGAGTCAATTCTCTCCTTCCATCATGTGGATCCCAGGGATTGGATTCAGGTCATCCGGCTTGGTAGCAAGTGATTTTACCTACTGAGCCCCCCTGCTAGCCCAGTAATTACATTTCTAAGGAATATTCTAATAGATATATGAACAAAAGAGGAGATTAGATAGACAAAGTGAGGGAACAAACCTTTTGGCTTATACTTTCCCCCTGAGTAGTCTTCAAGGAAAAAAGATCTCAAACTCTCAAATTATATTCAGAGAAAATAGAAAAGTAAGTAGACTATTAGTCCACGGTTAGAAGGCCCAGCCTTCATTGCTGACTAAGTCATCACCTACTCAGCCTACAAGCCCAATTGACCTCATGATTTCCAGGATATTGGAAAAGTTTTACTATGAAATCAATAAGTTCTTTAAAGGCTATTCAACTATGAAATTAAAATATTGTAACCAGGAATAATTTTTGAAAGATGATAAGATGGGGGGCTGGGAAGATAACTCAGATGCCATACAAGTCTGAGGGCTGGAGTTTGGATCCACAGCACCTACATGAAAAGCTAGGCACACTGGTGTGCACCGATTATCATGCAACTGACTAGCAGACATAGGAGAATCTCTGGAATTTGCTGGCTAGCCAGACTAACCAAGTCAGAAAATTCCAGGGTCAGTGAGAGATCCTGTCTCAAAAAATAGATAAAGAGAAATTGAGGAAGACACCTAAGGTTAACCTCTAGCCTCCATAAGCACACACACTACACACACAGATTATAGACAAGAATCATTTATTCACTATTTGGATGTAAAATCTACCTTTGAGAAGTTTATAATCCAGTTCTTGCATATTAAATGAAAATTACCCTATGAAAAGATCTTTCGTGATTTTGCAGATTTATGTTTACATAACTTGTTACTAGGAGGAACTGATAGAGCACAGTCAATTTCTAATACAGGCATTTGCCCTGTCACAATGACATTCAAACGCAGAGGTAACAACATGCAGAAGAAACTGGATTGCTTTCTGAACACTGCTGTCTGGCCTTCTCTGCTTACAAAGCTAATTGAAGAAAGGGGTTCAAACAAACCAAGTGAGGACTTAGATTTTAATTTGTGCAAATGCATAAAGAAACCATGAAATTCATCTGTTCTGCATTGGGTGTTGCCCAAATCCCTAAAATTTTAAGTACTAGATGGCCAACATTTTTTGAAATTATATATACATAGCACACAGTTGGATGACAGGTGCTCTGCTTACTGACTGGTTTTAGAAAACACATTTTCTGGCTTCAGTTTAAAATATGATTAAGAATTATCATCATTTCTAAGTTGCAGTCCTCCCTGAAAGGAAAAGTGACCCACTCGTTCTGGTTCTAACAACATCTGATGTGTAGTCAAACCAAATGGCAAAGTGAAGGTCGATAAGATGGCCCACTCGTGGGAGCACTTTAAATACAGACAAGCCAGATGTCAGAGAGAAGGTCTATAAGATGGCCCACGCATGGGACCATTTCAAGTCTCCTTGAAGTACCCTGGAAGCACCTGGACAGCAACACATTTTGTACTAGAAAGGTTCTCTTAGGCAGCATTTAGTGATACCTTGAAAACAGCTAGAAAAATGATCCACTGAGACTTCTATCTTCTGGGTTTCCAAAGTGGAGCAGTCTAGTATGTGGTTGGAAAGCCATGATTCAGAATCTAACATAAAAAGTAAAAAAATGTTTTTGCAAAGAAATGGCAGTAGAGAACTTGCCTACCATGTGCAAAGCCCTGGGTTCCATCCTCCAAACTCAAAAGTAAAATTTTAAAATACTGAAGTCAGTAATGTGTTTAGTATGTACAGCTAAATCCATATATTCAATGTTTTCAAAGTTCAAAAATACATGACTTAGTTTATCAAAGTGATTAATCCATTCATGTAAGCTAACTACTTCTACTTAAAGACTCATTGCTTATATTTTTGCTTAAAATTCTACAAATCTAAGAACACTTTTATGTTCTAATTAATCTATTTCTTGATAGAGGTGGAGTGATATTTTTCATGCTCTCAGGGGTACTGATTTCATTGGTGATGTGAGAACTGGAGAATAGTCTCAGTATTTCAAAGACTCTCACATATCAACTACAGCCCCAGGTAAGATAAAGCAGGCTAACTTAGTAGCCACATTCCTAAGCTTTGGACCAGAGTCAATTCAATGCAGCATTAATTATGATCCCACTGTGTTCAAAAGTCTAATTTGGAGTACCATGAATGTAAACATGCTTTTAAAGCCACAAGGCTGAGCTTATCTCATAAAGGTATATGATCCCAGACATCTGTATTTACCAAAGCAAATGTGGTATAAAAAGAGGGAGGAAGAACCAGGACACTCATCCACAAGGAATGAATAAGTTCAGTCAGTCCATAAAATAACACTACACAACTATAACAAAGAACAGGATGGATGCATTTAAGGTATAAAGCAACTGGCAGGAAAACATGTATGATCTAGTTCCTGTGTGCCTGACAGTATCACCCAGTTTACGCGGGTGTGGAGAGGAGGGTGTGAGTGTATAGACTAGGCTATCCATTTCCGCTGTTCAGTTTCTAAACATTAATAGGGAAAAACAACCCAGAAAACCTTCTATGCTGATAGCAGTGGATGACAGGAAAGAAAAGAAGGTGAGGAAAGTTGCTTTAGCTTTTCATTTTAAGTCCTTACATGGTTTGAATTGGAACAATGATCCCTCATTGTTTTGAAGTTTCTTTTGTATTTCTTAGTAAATGTATGGAAATTGGTTGTTTGCCAAGCTTCCCCATATATGGATTCAATATGGAAACCAAAAGATAAGTAACTCTTACAGTTGAGCTTGGTGTAGACATGACCTCCCACTGTACATATGTAGTTCACCCCTGCTCTACCTGCCAGTGATAAGCCCTTGAGGCATTTGCAGTGCTCTATTTCTTGTGGCCAGGAATCTTCATCATGCAGCAACTTTGTCTTCTCCAACATTGAAGACAGTGCAAGCTGTAGTGAAGTGGTGTAACCATCTTAGGGGAACAGCATGAAGAACCCTAGAACCATGTTGCCTACTTGAGACTTGGAAGCAGCTGTAACTAGAAGGGAAATTGCTACGAAATCTACACCATGAAGAACGGAACATCTATGCCATTCCTGCCAAAGGAGACACAGATCAGGGACCTGCTCCATCCCCTGTAGTGGGATCATCTCTCTGCTCCCCACCCTACCATAGCTCAACCTAAAGCATGAGAGGGGAACTTCATTTTTCTAATTTATCACGCTTCTGAGTAACCAAAATCCTGTACTTGACATTGACAGTTTTTCCCTAAAAGAGTCTTCATCATAGCTTGCGAAGATATATTTCTTGGAGCAGTTCAGAATGGCTAGTTCAGAGTGAGTTCAAAATGATGCTCCATGGTGCACTCGGAGAAGGGGGTATTGCAGAGACTCTTCTAACCCCATTTCACATCTCACATTCAATCTAAGTCTTTTACGCCAAGAATCTAGGCTTCTTCAGAATGACAGCACCGTGTGTGTATGTTTGTACTACTTCCATCTAAGCTAGACAAGTACGGAGCTGTGCCACTGGCTAGATACTCAGTTGAGGGGAAGACTCCATCACATAAGATACACAAAGACAGGGAAAGGAGAACATGAAGCAAAACCTCCTCCCCACCTTTTCCAGGACTCACCCCACAGCACATCAAAGGTGCCGAGGAAACCAGGTGAGCACCATGTTCAGTTAGAAAACACAAACTTAACTACAGAGCCTTCAAGTGGTTGGTTGCACTAGGGTTCCTGCACTGGAGAGTAAATTTGGGGCCAACGGGGCTTTTTCTTGGACACTTCCACATCTTTGATGCCTAGAGGTGTGGTACCCAAAGCGGCACGTGACGTATAGCTACATGGAGCTCGTAGGAGTGCCTCCTCTGACCAGGATGCACTGTCATCTCTCCAATGCACCATAACTTTTGAAACGGAAAAGGAATGCACGAGAACTCATCAATGATTCTCTTATTGATTACTTATGGAAATAATAATCTCTTTCATACGTCAGGCTAAGTGAAATATTATTTAAATTAATTTTCCTGCCTCTCCTTATGTTTTTAAGGTGGCTACTAAAATTGTAAAACCATCTGTGTAGTGGACAGTCCACTCCTATTTGGAAGCTGGCAGCTTGGACCTAGACTTTGCCTGCCACCCTGTAGCTGGCCAATACTCACTTAAAAAGGACATAGGCACAAACGCTGGCTTCGTGGCCATTGTATTGAAACTTACTGAGTCTCTTTTCATTCTTATCTTTGCTGTGAGAACTAAAATATCTATCCCGTGGGACTTGTAAAGACTAAATGAAATAGTTCTGCCCAAAGGCAAAAACACTACCCAGAGATATGTTTCTAGCATTTCAAGTTTGTTGAAGGCTTGAAAAACGGGGAAAACAGTGCAACTGAATAATCCCCTAATTGTTGGGGCAGTCCTATTATCAGAGCATGTAAACACTGAGAACAACTACCATGAAAAATGAGATTAATGCCCTGAAACCACATTCATTATCCATCTTACACACTCAGAAAGCAGACCTCAGCAGAAAACAAAGAGTCTGCCCAAATTCTGATGGAAACCCAGATTCCTCCAACAGCTTAGAGAAAATGTAAGAACCTGGTTGTTTCCACTTCTAGAGTTAGTCAGGGTGGGTGGGGTTTTGGAGGGAGTGGGGCAGTAAACCTATTGGTTTACTAAAGTCCATTTTCATATCAAGTGAAAAACAGAATTCCTTCAAATGGAAAAGTAAGGTAGGGATAATGAATTTTTTTTGAGTCAAATTAAGTCAAGATGATGCAAACTGACTGAAGAAAAATCACAGCTGTTTTGACTAACGCTACCAAGTGTAATTTTATTTTCAACTCTCTCTAATGCAATTAAAATACCTAATTTGGGGGGATGGGGGAGTAGCAAAACCAAAAATTCACAGTCTCTTTTCTTATTTCTGGCCTATGCTCTTCAAATATAAGTGCTTAAGGTTGACAAAATGTGCCTAATTTGCAATCCAGTTTGTATCGCATGAAGTTCAAGGAAAAGTGGCTTTTAATCTTATTTCATGCTAAAAATTTAGTCAAATGAGCCCCATTTTTAAACACTAGCCTATCGGTCTTCTTTAAGGTATGTCTCAAATACTAGGTCTATGTTTTATTGTGGAGTTAGACGTCTTAGTTCTTTTTCCTCTTGGTTACTCATGTCTGTGGGAAACCTCACAATGTCTAGAAACATTTTAGTCTCCAAATGGAGGGAGTGTGCTTCTGGCATTTCATGGATAGATACTGAAGACCTTGCTAAATAGCCCACAAAGCCAATCATACCATTGTTGGGGGACACTTTGCTAAAATAAAGGCAGTCAGTAAGATGTTTCCTTACTTGGTTTTTCTTCTCCAGTGTTTTGTGCTTTGTCCAACAAAAGGCCAAAGAGAATTGAATATTTCTCTCATTACCTGCTGTATCTATGGACACATGATTACAGTTTTAAGAAAGCATGAACATTCTGCTTACTCTGAATAAGATAACTTCTTATAGAAAAATTTGGTCATGGATCAACTAACTAAATACAAATCAACAGACTAGATCCAAACTGACTAAAGGAAGCCATGCTGCATTGACTGATACTACCAAGAGTAATCATATCTAAAATCAGTATATATGAATTTATCAAGAAACAAGTATTGCTGGCAGTAATGTTTATATAATGGAAGCACATTTTTTTTAAAAAGCCACTTTTCTTTATGTTCTTTTATCCAAGAGATATGCATTCATTAGGCCTCTGGAATCTCAGAAGTGTACTTGGGAGGACATACAAACAGAAAATCCCATTGACCCAACCTGCAAACTTGAAGAACTAACTCTTCAACTAAAATCCATGTGCTGTTGAACATAGAAAATAAGAATCCAGACTTTGGAAATATGGAAGGATAAACCAAGATTGTAATCGAGACCTTCTCTGAGAGATAGCTTTAATCCTCTGGGCCTCGAATTTCTCCAATATAAAGTGGGTTGATAACATTCACTTGGTGAGGTGGCTGCAAAGATTATATGGGATTAGGTATGTCCTCTCTAGTGTGATATACCTGTACCACAGCAGTTACTCTTTAAATACCACGTGCTTCTTCATTCCCCTGCTGGTGCTTTCTTCTTAACTACAGCGAAGTAATCATGGTAGATAGCACGAGAGGAGAGAATTCCTGGAGGTTGTACCAAAGCGCCTTTCTTTGTTTGCTTTTTTCTTTTCTTTTTTTTTTTTAAAGCAAAAACCAAACTTAAAGTAAATAACAAATATATCCTTAACTCCGAAAGGCTGTTATACAAAAATGAAATTGAGAAGAATATAGAAGCTAGATTACAATATTAATGGATGGCACACATTAGAACAACGGGGTTTGAAAAGAAATTCCCAGTTGAAATGGACATCACTCAAGAATGTAAGATACTAATATTGTGTAAATGAAATAAGACATGATCTGGAATTTTAAAAAGAATTTGATGCTATGGATGAGCAGAAGTCCAGAGCTAGTTGTTGATATCCTTCAGGTTAGAATTCATTTCTTAAAATCATATAAGATCTATAGTATAGCCACAGACATCCAAGAATCTGAATCATAGATTTAGATTTTAAAACCAGTAAATAGATTTACATCCTACAGATATCCTTCTTAATCTCATGGGCAGTACCATCAACAATATTTTTTGAAGCATTCTCAAATCCATATTGCCTTTGTTATCATCCTATAAGATAAATGGCTCAGGAATGAATATTTCCATTTTGTTGTTAAGACCATGAAATTAGTTTGAAGGCCCAGACTAGAAACTAGTGGCAACATTAGCTCCAGCATCCTGACTCCTCCTAAGTTTTCTGGTCATACAGTAACTGTCTCGCCACATCATTAATTGCACTTAAATACTTAACAACTTGTCAACTAAGATGAGAAATCCACACTGCAGGTCACACATCTACAACCCAAAATGTAACCAACTGCAGAACTGGGCATGATAATGACATAAGGAAGCACAGAAAGTATGCTCTGTGCTTTGAAAGCAGAAGTCACAGCAGGTAGGCGGGAAAGCAGAGGTCAAGTTCCAAGTAGGCATGGATGTATGAGCAGCATTTCAACAAGAGGCACAGAGAATGGGGATCTGCAGGAGAGTAGAAAACAGAATACTTGAAGGCAATTTCAGAGATCTCAGAGGAAAAATTTGGCTGGAGCATGGGCTCCATATTTCCAGGAAAAGTAGTAGATTAACATGGAAAGTTAGATTGATTCCATATTGTGAAAGCATTTGAATGCCTGGGTGAGGAGCTTTGCATTTAATTATGTAAACGCTGTGGAAACTTGGTAAAGTGGGGGAAATCAGTTCAAATTTCTACAGCCCTCTGAGCAGTGGGACAGTCCTGCCCTCTCTCTCCCATTAAATTCTGAGAGTAGCTCTTTAGACATTGGCTGTTCATGTCAATTGATCTCGACATTCCTTGAGAACAAAAACAGTATTGAATTTGATCCCAAATTGATAACCAAAATTTCAGTGGCAAGACTGTGCTGCCCACCACACACTATCTGCAAAGGTCTCCAGAATAAATACAAGCAGACTCTTAAGACAGGTGATTGAACTAAGGAAGTAATCTTGGAATGGACAAATATGGGAGGAAAACATGTGGGGATCTGATCGACTGGATGAGAAGTAGTGGAGAAGAAAGTGGAAACATGACTTAGAGGTTTTGCTTTAGGTAACTGGATGAAAGGTAGATCTCAACAAAAGGAAAGTTATGAGAACTGGTTTAGGGTAGTGAGCGGTAAGGGTAGAGAGATCATCAAAAGAGTTCATAGGAGTGGCTGGACACTGAATTGTTACAAACCCAAACCCAACTTGGATTGAATGTTTTGCAAGAAACACTATAGGACATATTGTATATTCTCGGAAGTAGGAAAAAAAATGTTTTTCCTAAAATTGTTCTTTGATAAAGCCAGAGGTCTTAAGGGTCAAAACTAATTGCCTGTGACAATGTGGAGCTTTGATAATACTAGGTATCAGATTACTGCCTCGGGAAGTCGGGATAATTTATCTTTGTACCAGTCCAGCAACTGAAAAGCATAGCTGACCATCAAAGAGGACCAGTGCACAAATGGTACTGCTCAGTACAATGTGACAGAAAAACAACTTGACTTATTTGCCAAACATAGTCAAGAGATGCTTTTCAGTGCTTGAATGAATGGATAGATGGATTGGCATATGACACGAGATCTTGTCTCAAACAAAGTGGTAGGTGAAGTGCAGATTGATAGTCAGGGTTGTTTCTGACCTCCATATGCATGTTATGTCACATAGATACTTGTACCAGGTTTTGTTGAGGCCCATTAAGAAAAAGCTGCTTTCTCCTACTAAAGAATGACAATTTTTTCCAGGTTTCTAAATTTTTTTATTAATTTTTAAGTAATCTGTCTCTGTCTCTCTGTCTCTGTGTGTGTCTGTCTCTGTCCACCCTCCCCTCTTGTGCATGCATGTGTGTGTGCATGTGCGCCATAGAGCTTGAGTGGAGGTCAAGGACAACAAAGGAGTCTGCTCACCACTCCTTCTACTATGTGGGTTCTGGAGCTCAAGCTCATGTTGGTAAGCTTAGTGGCAAGGGCCTTTACCTGCTGAGCCATTATTATTATATAATATAGAGATTATTCTCTTTCCTAACTTACATTTTTAAAAACTCAACACTAAGTGCTCCAATTCATGATCGCTTAAGAAAGCAAAGCCAAAGGCTGCAGCTAACACAAAGCAGGGGTTGAAACAATCCCACAAAAAACCCACCACAATTGTTAAAAAGTTCCCAGACACTTAGGTAGGTCAGGTATATGCAAATGAACCAAAAGAAATTGGATAGAATTACCCTGGACCAAAGAATAATCTTAGTAGAGAAAATTTCTTGTAAGTAGCCCACAGAGTTCCCATCCTTGAAAAAAAAAAGTCATCTCCAGATTCATATAAAATCTCATTACCATATTTTGTCTTCCATGATATAGAGACAGAAGTTTTTGAACTTTCAGAAACAGAATGCATTCAGACATACTTCAGTGATTATATATTATTGGATTTTTTGTTTTGTTTTGGTTTTTAGTTATAGAAAGAACCAAAAAAGTACAGAAAGCAATTTAGGATTAACATTTCTGGTGTGACAACATTTTCATTTAATTGGGTGAGATGGGTATAGACGTGCTCATGTAATTAAGAGTTCCAAATAAAAGAATATACAGCTGTGGTTGCACATGTATATGCAGGTAGCATCTCATCTCAGTTTTCCTTGACTTGTATACCATTAGACATGGATGTATGTGTGGCTGTGTTCTTGGCTGAAAAGACGGTGATTCAACCACTCAGCAGATACACAACCCCGGTGGGAATTACAAAACAAGTAAATCAACAACAAACAGTGGTGAGTTTGTATTATTTAGTCTTTGAAAAGAGAAATTGCAAACGGGTAGAGATAAGGGGAAGAGAGAGAGAGATTATGGAGGAATGCATAAAGACTGGAGAATATAGACTGGAGATTTCAGTAAGTACTTAAGAGGCTGTGGAGATGCCCCAGTCAGTAATGTGCTTTGCATGACATGGAAGCATGGGAACCTGAGCTGGGGTCCCCAGCACTAACGTAGGTTAGATGTGGTGCCACACAGTGCTGAAAAGTGAAGACAGTGAGTATCCATGAGGCTTGCTGGCCAACAACCCTAGCTGAACTGGCGAACATGAGGTTCAGTGGCAGAGCCCATCTCAAATCATAAGGTAGAAAGTGTTTGAGGAAGGTTGATGTCATCTGACTTCACCCTCCGGCCTTTACACACATGCACACGTAGTCATGTATGACATGAGAGTGCACACATTAACAAGCATGTGCACACACACACACACACACACACACACACACGAAGGCATACACTTAGTGGCTAACAATACAGATCCTTTACTACAGGGCTTTACCTATTATGCTCAAAGCCCTCGATTCAGTTCCCAGCACTGTATCTACTAAGTGTAGCGCTGCATTCCTGCAATTTCAGCACTTGAAAGTTAGAGGTAGGACAGAAGTTCAAAGTCATCCTCAGACACATAGCAAATCTGAGGTCAGCCTGAGACACATGAGACCCAGTCAACATAATAAAGAAAAATAACAACAACAATAGAATTAAAAGGCACTGAACAATGGGTACTGAATTTCAAACAGACAAACTCTTAGCATTGAATTATTTATCCTAGCAAGAACATTTGGCACAAAAACATTTGGTACTGTAACCCCGAGGAAGGAGATAATTGGTTTATGGGTAAAACTAGAACTTTACAAAATCAAATGTCTAGAAGTCAGAGACCACAATTCTACAAAATAAAAACTGACCCAATCAGGACATAAAATCAAACCAAGTGTAGTTTGAGGCTTGTTTGCTTGTTTGTTTGTTTCTTGTGCAGGTCTCAAGCAGTCATTCCACAGTTCTACAGTGCTACTCTACCTCGTTGGCAGTGGAAATTTTCTGTCCTACTCAGAAACAGAAGGTTGACCCAAGGAAGGACTCTTTGTTCCATGAGAGAGGATGATCATGCTAACCACTTGGCGTCTTACCACTTAGAATTTTCATGAAAGGTCTAATCAAGCAGACACCAGCTGTCATGCCATCCTAATTGCTGTAGATAATCATGGGGAGCTTAAAGGCGTTGTGTGTGCATTCAAAACATTTGCTGGGGGGCCTGGTTCCCAGGCAAGTACGTGAAAACAGCTGTCCCTCTCAAGTCTAAGCTCTATGGTTAAGGGAATATGCTATAAGCAGATCAGATGAACCAACTTCTAAACTAAAACTTGTCTTTCTGTATCTACACAAAAAGAATGCTTTAATTAGTTTTAATCAAACCAAATACTGGAGATAGAGCCTCACTCAAATCAAAGAATGTGAGTTTATATGTCCCTATGCGTGTGTGTGTGTGTGTGTGTGTGTGTGTGTGTGTGTGTGTGTAACGAGAAAGGAAGAAAGGAGGATAGTTTTTCATTTGTTTTAAGCACTTTGTATGATATTATTAGATGTTCTTTTTCTTTTCTTTATTTTTTTTTTTACATTTTTGTTTTCGGTATGACAGTGGGGAATATGCCACAGCACACATGTGGAAGTCAGAGGACAACTTGCCTATAGGAGTCAGTTCTCCCCTTCCACTAAGTGGGTCCCAGGGATGGAACTCAGGTCTTCAGACTTGGCAGCAAGCACCCTCACCTCCCAAGCTATCTCACTGACTCCTTTGGTGTTTCTTACACTTAGAATTTGCTGCTCTTTTCACGTGTTAAATTTATAGTTTTTCTCACTTTTAGGAGATTTCTGGTAATTATTTAGCACATATATCTTTTCTTGCCCACCTGAGCCCCATATCTTTTCCCACAATCAATATAGTGCATGTATGTTTGTCCCACAGTCCTCTGATGCTCTTGTCTTTCTCAGTCACCTTTCTGGCCATTTTCTACAACTTGCATTACTATTTCTTTCCATTCATTATTCTCTTACTCTATAATGTTGACTCTTCGTAATCTAATCTAGGGTATTTTTCATCTCAGATACCACAGTTTTTACCTTTACATGTTTTAGGTGAGTTCTGTAGCTTTTCTATCTCTACTTAACATGATCAGTCCTTAATCTAAGATTCTTGACAATATGCAAGGCAACAATAACTTTTTCAATGTTCTTGTCTCTTAACTCCATAATGTGTATCATTTCTAAGTCAATTTTGATGGTTTGGTTTTCACCCTCATTGGTGGTATTATAGGCTTGCTTCTTTGCAAGCCTAGTAAATTTTTATTTGATGATAAACATTTTGAACATGATCTGTGGGGTAATGATATTTTTGTATTCCTGTAATTAATCTGTGGCACAACTGAATTATTTGAAATTGATTGGAGCCTTCTAAATCTTGGTTTTAAGTTTAGTCTGAGTGGAAGTAGCATTTAATCTATAATTTTCCTCTGTACTGGAGAAAGAGCCTGTCAGGACTATATCTGATGCTCTGTACTTTATGAGATTTTTTTCACTGTGGTTGGGGACAGGTGTAATTGCTGATACTGTGAGATCTTCAAGGAATTCTCCTGCCACTCCTTTGGAATGGTCCCTCACCAGCTGGGGTATCCCTCCATTCCCCAGTGCCAATCACAAGCCCACTGAACATCAGAGACTTTCTACAGGTCTCTGGACAGCCTCCTTTCTTGGCATCCTGCTCTGCCACCCCTAGCTGCCTCGTCAACAAAGAGACTAGCCTTCTGGGATCCCCTCTTTAATCTGTAGCCTGGAAACTTCCAAATGAGAAAGTAATCTGGGTGAATTCCTACTAAGGATTATCTCCATCCTTTGTTTCCTGAAGAATAGGAATAACTAGTTAACAATGCATGCTACAGTATCTTGATCTTTGTTATTCTGTTGCCCAGTTTTCTAGTTGTTTTTAACGTGAGGAAAAATCCTATCCCTCAGAATTACTCTGTCTTGGCTGAAAGTAGAATTCCTCAACTCTAGTCATTAGGATTGCTACTTAATGCATATAAAGTAAAACAAATACTGACTCAGTCAGTAAAATGCTTGCTTCACAAATATAAGATCCTAGGTTCAAAGCCTAGAATCCATCTATAAAGTTAAGCATGTTGACTCATGCTTGTAATCCCAGCAATAGGGACAGAAGTAGAGACAGATTCCAGGAGTTATCCTAGCCTTCTTGCCAAAGTCCTAGATCAATGAGAGACCCTGTCTCAAATAACAAGGTAGAAAGCTTGTTGAAGAATATCAGAAATTGTGCTCCAACTCCCATGTCCACAAGTAAACAGAGGGTATACACACACACACACACACACACACACACACACATACACACACACAAACAAACAAACAAACACGCACACATAAATATATACACACATATATCAAGTAAAACATATCAAGGCATAATGAAAAATTGAAGAAAAAAAAATCACAAAACAAGGAAAATGAAATCTACTAAAAAACAAATCTAAAAAACTTGTCATTGTTTTAGTCACTTTTCTATTGCTAAGAAAAACACCATGACCAATGCAACCTGGTTTCAGAGGGTTAGAGTCCATGATAGAGGAGCAGAGGCATGATGGCAGGAATAGCTGAGAGCTTACATCCTGATCCAATAATGGCACAAGTCTTTCAAAACCTCAAAGCTCACCCAGGTCACATACCCTCTCCAGAAAGGCCACACCTCCTAATCCTTCTCAAACAGTCCCACCAATTGGATTCCAGCTATTAAAATATATGAGGCTATGGAGACTATTCTCATTCCAACCACCATAGTCATCAACTAAATAAAAATTTCTTTTATGAAAAAAACCCCACAAAGATAGAGCTATAGGATGATGTGACTTTTGTGACCATTCTGTGACTATTATAAAAGATTTGCTCCTCTTCATAGTAATCTAGAATTCTAAACTCTGGAAGATCATATGAGAAACTACAAAGTGTGATTTAGTTTTAAGCTTTGAAATGTAAAGTTGAAAGACACTGCCCCTGGAGGAATTGCAGATGTGACTGCTATGTCACATATGTATCAGTAGGTGGCAGAGAGGAGAGAGGCTATATCAACATTCAGTGTTCTGACCTATGAACATCAGAATGAATACTAACCTAACAATCCTGGAAAAAAAATCAAGCCAGAGACCAACACTAGTTCAGTGTCATGGGGCCTGGACAGGGAACTAGCCTGTGATGACCACCAGTCCAGCACCAGGCAAGCACCAGATGGGCTCTCAGGAAAAGAAGCAAGCCAGATAATAGAAGAACCCTGCCTGGCCCTGGATGTGGGGGATATGGGTGAGCCAGCCCAGAGGGTGTGGGAATACCAGCCCTGCCTTTTGTATGGTTTTCAGTGGTGTTGGCAAGGGACAGATCTCCTACACTCTCTGATGTTTAGGTAGGTAGCAGGTGGGAAAGTTGGCCCTGATGGACTCATCAGGACAGGAAAACTGGTCCAACCCTTTACCTACGGTAGCACTCAGGAAAGGAGGCCCTGCACCTTACTTGACTAGCATAGTAGAATTGCCCCTGGATATGCGGGTTGCAGGACCAGAACCAGGACTTTGAGTTGGCCCACACCAACATATACCTTGTGTATGAACTTCTGGAGTACATGAAGAAGCCAGTTCCACACACCCAAAACTACAGGATCTCCAGACACAGGACAATAACAGCATATCTGAGAAGAGTCCCAGTGAGGTTCCAGTATTGACAAAGTAGCAGAAGCCAGAGGCCTTGTACTAGACCAAAGAATCATTATAATGAACATTTGCAAGCAAAAAATGTATGGACAAAATGGAATATTGTGGGACACACTGAGACACACTGCAGTTTTCATGATGAGATTTTTTTTCTGATGGGAGAGATTTCAAGAGTGGAAGGTGGATCTGAGGGGAGGTGAGAGATGAGAGGGAACAGGATGCATGATGTGAAATTCACTAAATAATAAAACAAAATGTTGAAAGTCTATGTTCTACATAAGGTCTCATCTGAATACATCAAATCTATGTACAAGTATAATAAAAATTGATAAATGCAACACACTAGAGACAGAAACAGGCAGATCTCAGAGCTCAAGGCCACCTGATACAAAACAAGCTCTAAACAGAGAAAAACTTTAATCCAGGAGTGGAGGAGCACATCTTTAATCCCATCAGTTGGGAACCACATGTCTTTGATCCCAAAACTTAGAATGCAGAGACAGGCACATAGGATTTGGAAAGATTTAAGTTTAAAAGCTACTTACAAAAGGCAGGCTGCAATTCAAACAAATTGTCCTTTGAGATCTCAAAATATATACACTAAAGATTTGTTTAGCTCCAAAATATCAAAACAATTTCTTCTTTAATCCGGATTGAAAGGTAATACTTTATATATTATCAAAAAAACCAAATTTGCTCCAGGAAAAATATTACTTGACCCCCCCCCTACCCAAAAAAAAGGTAATTGTCCCAGAGTTAGGATTAGGGCAGGGCTCTGTTCTTATCTTTCCAGGAGTTTTAAAGCATCCATTCAAGGAACCCAGGGACAACTGGACAAGGGAAACCTCAACAGAAAACAGAATCAGACACCAAAGAAGACGAGTGGCCCAGATGATTCAGCCTTACAGACTCCCTCAATAGCAGTTTCCTCAAAAGTCTACAACCACAACAACTCAAAATCGCTAAGATCGTTCAGCTCCACAGACTACTACAGCCAGATCTTCAGTAAAGCTCTGAAGATTAGCTTCTGTCTATGAACTTCTTAGGACATCTAAATAGCTGAGCACAAAAGGACTGAACATCAAATTATTATATTAACATTTTTAACCATTTTTCCATTCTTATTTGGGCCCCAAACAGGTTTACTACGTCCCAAATCAGCAGAAAGTCATTTTAAGAGAACGTCCCATCCCCAGAAGGTGGGGAGGGTGTTCTCCCCCTTTGGTTATTTGATAGATAATAGAAAATTTTGTTGTTTAGGGGAAAAGACTACAAGTTGTTAAATGGTCTTGTTAAATGGGTTTTGGAGGTTAGACCCAGGGACTTCTCTCTTTTGCTTTTCTGTATCCTCCTTTCTCTCCTATATAGGAGTGAACAGACGAGAAAAATGGGACATAGACATAGTATAGGAAAGATCAAGAAAAAAGGACAGATTATTGAATATAGCCTTATACCTTTGTATACTGATACAAAATTAATATTATATTTGGCTAAATTGGTATTGATCATTGTATATTAATGCAAAATTAAGATTGTATAGGGCTACATCGGTATTGATCTTTGTATATTGATACAAAATTAAGATTATATTTGGCCACAATGGTATTGACCCTTGTATATTAATGTAAAATTAAGATTGTATTGGGCTACATCGGTATAGATCTTTGTATATTGACACAAAATTAAGATTATATTTGGCCACATTGGTTTTGATCTTTGTATATTGATACAAAATTAAGGGTAACGCTTCTTAAAGGTATTGTTCATAGTAATACTTAAAAATTAAATGTCAAGTTTTGACCTCTCGCTACCAACCGACATAAACTGTTTAGGATAATTAAGAAACGGAAACTAATAGTCATGAAAATGTGTCATTTTGTTAGTTACTATGACAGTCTATCACAGTTATTTTCTAAGCTACTCAGAAATCAAGTTGCTAAGAGACAAGCAACATTTGCTTATCTAAATATAAGAGATAGATAGGGCATCTTCAAAAACCTCAAAAGATCTGCAGAATATGGCATTGAAAGATGTTTTCTTAACTTAAGATTTTTTGATATCGAGACATGTCAGCTCCTGACAGCACCCCCTATTCTACTCCAAGTAGAAGGTGAGCATCGAAGAATCTCCAGTGGGAGATGATTGAATTGGTGGTAACCCGTTCTCATGGCAAGAAAAACCCCTTGCTTCAACTGTAGACAGACTTCTGTCCAAAAAGGACAAAACTTGGAAGCAGATAAGTCGACAGCCTAGCTCTGCCAAGACAGGGTAGGTAAGTCCTTCATAATTCCTGCTCTACAACCAATGTCTGTCAGAGAAATGGGGCCAAATGGCTGAAGATTGATGCTGTAATGTATGGAGAGAAAATGGGAACTGTCCAGGCAGCCACTGGTATGTCATTTTTCAGTTTTGGAAGCTGCAGGCCCTGCACTTCCTTTATAATCAGATATATTTATCCCTCTCAGGTCTCTGAGGTGGTTGAAGAATAGATAGCTAGAGTCTCATAGTTAAATTTTGAGTTGTTTAGGAATAAAGAGGGTGTTCTGGATCTAAGAAGATATTTTTAAAATTAAGAGGCAAGTTAGTATGAAAGGTGAGTTAGATATAGAACTTTAAACTCATGGAGATGGTTAGATAGTAGAATGTTAAAGTCAGGTGCCAAATACATATGGACTGGACATTGGGAATGTAAACTAAGCCATATAACTCTTATAATTGTGGCCTATTTATTTCTGTTGTTTTGTATTGTATTTATAGTTATAAGAAAAAGAACCATTATTTGGACTGAAAGGGAGAGCTGTTGGGGGGAAAAAAGAAATACCTTAAACTGAAAAAAAAAAAGAAGAAGGGAAGAGGATGGGGGGGTTGAGGGGGAGGAGGGTGGAAGGGTGGGACTGGAGGGGGGAGGAGGGAGGGGATTGTGATTGAGATGTAACTTGAAGAAATAAAAAATAAATTATTTAAAAAAATTGATAAATGGCTTTCACTTACATTATTTTCTTATGGATCGAATATGAAAAAATATTTACCTTCATGTTGTAGATATAGAAACTGATGATGAAGAGGCCAAATGAGTTGTCCAAAATTATACACAGTATATGAACTAATGAACCATGCCATAACTATTGTATCAGAGACGTATATTTTAACATAGGATGTGAAGATACTATGGCAAGCACTGCTGACCGTTTCCAAGCATTCATTATTCAAAATCTTTCCCCTTCTTAAAAGAACCCACATTTTGTTCATTCCTAGCCATCTCCTGAAAAGAATTTGGGGGATACCCATCCCAGCCCAAGAGTTAATTTAATTTAAGCCAATCATACTAATTCGCCCCCCCTTTCCAGTGAACTTGGTTTACAAACTGGACACATGCTACATCTTGACCAAGGAAAAGTAGGAGGAGCTTGCTGTGGGGTTGTGTGAGAATATGAGATATGAAACAGCTCAAATAATTTTACAAACACACGAATGAATTACCAAGATGACAGTTGGATGAGGGTTGTGCAGAAACATGGAAAAAAAAAAAAAAAAGAAAATCCTGACCCACTGATGATAGAGATGAACCCTGCGACCAAACTCTAAAGTTATCTCTTACCTCTGAACCTCTTACAACCAAATCCTAAAATTCTCACTATCTCCAAACCTCTTATCATGTGTGAAGGCAATTCCCCTATTGACTATCTTTACCAGATTTGCTGTGACCACACCTGAGGCCACTCATACATAGTTCCAAAGTGGTTATTTGTTGGATTATCTAACATAATTTGTATTGGAACATCTATGTGGTAGAAGTTGGGCCCCTTTAATGAAGTAGTAGGCAGTTCAGATTAGCATCTGGCAGCACATAAGGAGGAGCTTGGCATTCCTTTAACTTGCTGAAATGGACAAAGCCCAGTTGAGGTCATAGCTCTGTGAGAAACATGAAATTCCCTGTTGACAGGGCATGGCTAAGAAACAAAACAAGCTGCTGATGAAGCAGTCGCCTCAAGAAGTCACTGGTACTGCTGGATATTGGGGAAAGCTTATGTGCCCTCGAGACTACCACGGATTTCAAGATGACACATTATATAAACCAGAGAGCTCCACACGGCACTTCTCTTCCTCTTGCCCTCATGGACTGAGAAGACAGCGCACAATGGAGAAGTGTACAGCAAGATATGCCATTTGTCAGCATTTAGGCTGCAGTAACCTGAGGCACATCATGTAAGCCAGCCTCAGAAGGCTGGCAGAAAAGGCATCGCATAGAATGAGGGTTCTTTAAAAATGGGACATTAAAGTCATCTGTCCCAAGAGTGCTGGAAAAGTGAGCAAGGCAAGCAGAGTTTGAAGGCCTCAGACTGTGAAGCATGCAAGGCCAAGAAGACCATAGAAGTGAGCCTCAGCTGATTGAGGAAGCTGACCTCAAGTTTAGCAGTTAAAACAGACCTGACCCTATAAGCTAGTCACAATTTACCAGTTGAAATAAACTGGCCATACAAGCCGGCAAAGTTAAGCCCAGCAGGCATTAAGCTTGAAAGGGACTGCCTGCCAGGACTCCTATATCCAGATTGCTAAAAACCAAGTTATCTTGCACGGACTTACACTAAGAATATTAATATCCTTTTAATAAAATTAAAATAGGGTTAAGTTAGGTGTTCTTAGATAGGTATTAGGCTTTAGGTTATGGGTGTTTTATAAGTATCTGTTAAGTGCTAATAAATACATTTTAAATAAAAATTTTCTGTTACACATCTATCCTGTCAATATTGCTACCAATTTTGTTTCTGGGTTTTTTTTTTCATAAGAGACCTTAAAGCTTCAAAAATTCAGTTGCTTTCCCAAGTTCATGAAGTTAGAAGAAATCCTAGTGTCTGACTGCAGAGCCTGGCATGTCACGGGATAAGCTCTGCCATAGAGTCTTTTCCCAAGGCGATGACTCAGCCCCACGGGATCCCTAAATATCATTTTCTTGCCACCAGTTTAGCTGTGGCTATTGGAGAATCAATGGCTTTTTTTCCCTTTATTTCCAGCCTTCAGACATAGCCCTTCAGGGCAAAATGCTTGTCCCCTGGTACTCAGCAGCCCATTCCACCACCCAAATTTCCTAAGAGCTAAGGGAGGGCTAATCCTTCCCACTCTGAGGAAAGGCTCTTTAACAACCAAAGGATTTTGGAAAAATGGTGAGGAACAGTCCTTGTGTCATGGGGACTTTAAAGCAAATGCAAGGTGGCTGAGTTGTAAAGATGTGGCTTTAACCCACCAGGTAGCTTGCCACAACAATCCAGTATTAATCAGCGATGCTAAGATTTTATACCAGATGTCACCATTCAGACATGGAGCTGCTATCGGTCCCTCTTAATTCTTCCTCCCTCAGAAGTATGGAGGGATGGGTAAGGTCAAAACCTAAGTAACTTCCAACTGTTCTGGGCAGAGACTTTCAAACGATTCAAAATGCAAATTAGTATTTTACAGTTTGTCATGGGGGAGCTGCTTTTGTTTTGTTTCCAGTTTGAAAATACCAGTTTGCTTTGTAAGACCACTTTGCCATGCAGTCTCTACATATGAAAATAAATTTGTGGTAGGTATCATTCTCTTTGAATACATAACAACAACTTACTTGATCGAACCCATGCACACAAAAATTAGTCAGGAGACAATTCAAGTGGAGTTACTTACCAGCAAAATTTCTGAGGAAATGGGATACTCTTTAATAAGCCTTGGAAAACAATGGGTTTTTTTTTCTTGTACTTGTGAAGAAATAACAACAGTGGGTATTTCTAACATGTTTTAACCACTATTGTATTTCACTGTGATTGTTTTTATAATAATCTTATGTATTTCACTTTGATTCTGTAGAAATAGTAACAACACTCCCAAGGGATCCATGTATCAGATTCTCAACCCAATATGAAGGAGTATAAGGCTCCCTAGCTTAGTATAGTCACCTTCTGCTTGGATTTCAGAAAACGTTTATTTCTGCTTAACAGATACATGGCAGTGTTTGTACTTCCTGACTTGTCCATTAGAGTTTTGGATTTCCAGGGTCTCTGGACACCTGCATAAAAGGTGACCAGTGGTGGTAGACAGAACAGAGATTTAAAAAGGTTTTCCTCTTGCACATCTTTTGAGCAGTTTTCTTATGTCTCTTCAATAAACAAAAGGAACATAGTTACAAGTCCCCCTCCCCCCCCCCATAGCTGCAATGCTCAGACATGATGCATGAATTCACCATGTCTGGGGTCTGGAATGTATTTTCTAGGTTTTGGGAGTCACTCCCCTGGAAATGAGTTTCTTCCGGCCATGAGAAAAAGCATAATCCTTTTCTTTCTCTTTTTTCCTTCAACTCCCTGAGCACAATTTAACCTCAGTGAACTCAGTTCTGAGATCAGGAACTTGCTCTTTGAAGAACTGTAGATCTTTATACACAAAGCGAGTAAGTCCTCTAATATGCAAACACCTTTTAAGACACACGTGTAAAACTTTTTTCCCCCAAGGCATCGAAGTTTGCATTATCTCTTTATGTTCCATTTGCTTTCTCCCAAATTAAATGTGAGATGCATTTATCTCAAAGAAATAGCATCAAAAGACCGATGTTGGCCATTTACTCCCAGGCAGCCAATTCAATTTGCTCTATCATGATGGTACCTAGGCTTTGAGGAAAGACCAAAAAAAAAAATTAAATATAAGGAAGAATGTTAAAAAGAGATGAGCACAATCTTGCTTTATGTGATTTCCATTTCGGGGGAAGTAACTTGAAAAATGACACATTCAGAAAGAATTTTGGATGTGTGGGGTGTTTTAAATTTGTGAATTTTATAAAATTCTCCCATTACAAACAGCCTCAGGACACACGTATGTACTGAAGAAAGAAAAAGGAGACACTGCCCTGAAGAGCAATCTCAAAAGAAGTTGGAGACCAAGCATGACATCTTAGGATAAAAATTTGGACTATGGATTGTTAATTTTCATGAGCTTCCCAAGCCAGAGTTTAACTATTTGTGTCCTTCTGGTTATTGGAAAACCTGATTTAATGGATAGTGAGGAAGAGTATGGAGATTTCCCCACCCAAACTCATTGCTGTACTTTGTTTCCATGCAGCCAGTCACATGAATCTTTTTTTTTTTTTTTTTTTTTAGGTTTTTCGAGACAGGGTTTCTCTGTGTATCCTTGACTGTCCTGGATTCACTTTGTAGACCAGACTGGCTTTAAACTCAGAGATCCACCTGCCTCTGCCTCCCAAGTGCTGGGATTAAAGGCATGTGCCACCACACTGGGCAGTCACTTGAATCTTAACAGGGAGGCAATGCTGTTTCAAGCAAGTGCTTGCTTCTTTAAAGTAAATGAGAGGTTTGGGTCCCAAGTAAGTATCACTGGAAATTGATTCTTGGCGCACGCCTTTAATCCCAGCACTTGGGAGGCAGAGGCAGGCAGATATCTGTGAGTTCGAGGCCAGCCTGGTCTACAAAGCAAGTCCAGGACAGCCAGAGCTGTTACACAGAGAAACCCTGTCTCAAAAAACCTAAAAAAAAAAAAAAAGAAATTGATTCTTGATACAATTGCTCTGGTAATATTTAGCATTTATCACACATAATGTCTCCTACTATACAGTTAGATAAAGTTATTTCTTCTACGAAGACTTCACTTTGCCTTGACATACAAGTATTTTAATCACAGATGTTTTTACAAGCCCAGTGTGAATACTGGGGAAAGCCAGATAGTTCCTGTTTCTAAGACACAGTGATGAACATCACAGTCTGGTGTCTCATGTTTTCAAAGACAAGTATACCAAAAAGAAAAAAAAAATGCTACAGCAACTGCTAGAGAGATTATGATTGTGGGATTGCCTTTATGCCTTAGTGTTCTTTCTAGAACAAAAAATAAGGGTTTGCCTTGAAATTGCCTGGGCCTGGGTGGAGGAGCTTCTCACACTGGATTAAGGAGACTGTCACATGTGATAGGCTAATGACACACAGCACTAATGGAAGGTACAGAGAGAACAGGCTGCAGCCCGTGCACACTTAATTGACCTGGAATGTGGCTGTGGTTATTACCATGAAATTCTCTGAGGATGAGTAATTTCCACAGTGACACTCTTAAAGCTTACAGATGATTTCCCATTTTGAGGAGATGACCGGTAAAACACCTTAGACCCTCTCCCCCCCAAGAAAAGAACTGAGGTGCTTATACTGAGTAAAATTTGTATAATGTATGACTTCAGACACAGAAAAGAATATTCCCCCCCATGTCCTTATAGCATACAAAATATAAGATGAACTTATTAATAAATGCTCATGATAAGAGACTAAAAACAAATCTTTATGCACATTTGGGATCTCTAACAGACATGCTTTAAGACAGAAATCGCTAGTAAAATACGACTTCATGTTCTTCCAAAAAGCCTTTATGCAGTTTCAAGACTGCTTCCTTGGGGCTAATGGAGCAGCTGTTTAATTGATATATTAAATTAAGGGTGAAATTTTGCTTCCCACACAAGGAAGGTACTGCCTATAAAACAAAACTAACTTTGAAATGTTTCCTAAGGAAAAATAAATAAATAAATAGTTTTCTCACACACACATAAAAATTCAAGCTAAAAGAAAATATTTTCTGGGTGGCTATAGAAGATGCCATGCAGACAATATGGCCCGAGGCTGGAAAAGTCTTTAAGGGTATTTTGGAGCAATGGACCCAAGGAGACATATACTGTTGGAAAATGTGGGTTTACAAAACAATAGAGGACTCCTTGTAATTTTATTCCCCCAAAATAGTTTAGTTCATCTCATTTTAAAGATCAGTTATAAACACTAGAAGTCTAGCATTAGAATTAGAATTCTAGAACTAGAATTCAGAATTAAACTTTTACTGGTCAGTACCAGCAAGCTACTCAATGTTCTAGGCTTCTTTTTGCTGTAAATGGAGCATGTTGGATCTAGTAGTGGGGTTGTGTGAGAATAAAATAAACAATACCACAGAGTACTTAGCAGCCCTCCTGGCTTGCAGTAGTATGTAAGCACTCAAAAGGGGGCCATCTATGATCAGAGTGTACACCTTCTTGCTGCCATTTGATTCAGTAGTGTGCCGGTCCACCTACAATACAACATAGTGAAGTGATTTACACAAGTAAATCAATGCAGAAGAAATACTTGGGTAAGAGAAAGAATGATTTGTCAGTCAGAGACCAATCCACAAACCATGTTCTGTTTGCTCTTTCTTCCATTCATTTCACAAACATTTAATGAACGCCTACTGTGAACTGCTCTTGAAGTTATAGATCACAGCCATGGAAAAGATAGGCAACCCTGCGTTTGTGGTACTCACTAGTTATGTAAGTTGAATAAAGATAAAGGGTGGAACACTGATCAGAATTAAAGCATTTACTCCACGTTTCAATGTGTCATCCTCACATCCTCAAGTGATAGACAATCAAGCGGAAATTCTCATACTTGGATGGTTGACAACACATAAGCAATGTTCTGCTAGGAATACAGGATGTAGCAACTCTTCTAAGTCATGATTAACATGGGGAGAGCATGTGTGCTTGTGCGGACATAGGCATGCGTGTGCACACGTACAAATCTTGTAAGTTTCATCTCATGTATCTCAGCATGGCATCACAGGCCCGGCTTAGCCTCCAAGGGTCAAGGTTGGACACCTTGCATCATCTGTCCTGTCACTGTAGACTCTGTTTGCTGTCATCTTTAGCATGTTGGGAAGCCCATTAGGAGACACTCAAAGTAGAGGAAGACAGCTTTGGGCATTTTGCTTTGAATTATTAAAAAAAGATGAGTTGTGCTTTACTAATATAGGAGTGGATACTAGAGGGTGACTTGGTCCCTGTGTAGCCTGAGGGAGGGGCAGAAGCCCTTGGCATTCCGAATTGGCAGTGGCCCCTGCCCTTTCTTAATACCTTCCTTCACATACAGCATCTTAGGAAATTTGGCGGTTTGCACAGTCCAGACCAAACAGTTTAAGTTAGTAAAACTGTGTGTTCTTAACTGAATCATGCAGCAAAGTGGACCTGTGAACTGAAAGAAGTGTGGCAGAGAAAGTAAACCTTGAAGGTAGCATGACTGACTGGATGGGGACTTTTCCTGTCCCCACTGCAAGTTCTTCAGTAGCACATCAGTAAACACAACGAACAGATATCAGACTAAGGGACAACCAAGCAAATTAGTCATTACTAAAACTCTTCAAACTGTTTGTTTTTGTCTGTGTCCCCAGTGTCCTTGCAAAGTAAGTGGCATGTCCTAGGATAATGTCTAATATCTCAATGACCAAGTTCCGTCATCTGATTACCATGGCATTCAAAACCCATTCCTTAAGAACACAAAATACAAACTGATTTTTTTTTTCTTCAGCAGTTTTAGAGTTTGTACAGCAGTTAGGTCTCTCCAAGATTCCTCTGAACTTAATGGAAAAGGTTCCGAAACCACATTGGAGGCCTCTTGTGTAATAGTGAAAGATACAATTGCCAAAAAAAAAAATTCATATTTGTCTGGCACAAACAATTCCAGGCTAAATCACAGAGATATCATTGCACTTGAAACTCATTCCAGAGCTATTGGCTATTTCAACAAGGAACTGAAGACAAGGAATACACAAAATTTCTCACATCACCATCCAAAGTACCAACCTTTCCAAAACATGACACTTACAAAAAATAAAATAAAATCACTTTCTCCAAAGCGTGGCAGGAACAAGGAAAATACCCATGGACAAGCTAACGTAGATTGGGGGTGGGAAGCTCAAGAGGTCTCAGCCCTACACCAAGAACTACAGGCAAACTAAGGAATGCTGGGAGTGGGAGTCAGTCTTCCTGGAAGAGCACACCAAAGGGTTATCCAGTACCACGTGGTTAGCGCTGAAAACATGCATACAAGTATCATGCATCTGACAATAAAGTCAAAGAGATGGGAGGGGGCACCTGGAAGGATTCAGAGGGAGGAAAGGGAAAAGGGAAATGATGTAATTATATTATAATCTCAAACATTAAAATAATTATTAAAGATAATACTTTCATTATAAGAAGGCTCACTAAGTTTTTGACATGAGATTGGAATAGCAATAAAGTGTTTGGGTACCAAAGAATTTCATTGGTCATATTTTAACTAAGTGATTTTTAAATTTTCCAAACTTAAAAAAACAAAACAAAACAACAACAACAAAAAAGTACCTTTTTCTTTTATAATAACAGCAGTGTTCTCAACTTGCCCCCCACCTCCCCCCACCTCACCCTACCTCCCATTTCAATGATGATTAGCAGCTCTTGGCCTTTGCTGCTCACCAGCCGTCTGTCTATATCTTCCTATCTACACATTCAAATTTCATCTAATTCTTCCAATGGAATGGTTATAATTTATCAGCAATTTAGATGTTGTACTGCTCTCAGAAATTACCTCAACCTTTAAATTTCAAGTATTTGGAAACAAAGGTTCAGAAATGTTTCCCCTGATGTGCGACTAGAAGAAAGGAAAATTACACATCCCTATAAAAATTCAGTTTCAGGCCGTCAAAGCTGGGAAAGGACTTCCGAGTCTCTTGAAATCATCCAGACGAAAGTATTTTAAGTCACTTGCTAAAGGTTCTAAAATCTGATGTCATTTTGGCTTGCATTTATGTTGAAGAAAGCTATATGACATCAGAGAGTATAAAAACATACCAGCCAAATTTCAGTTAGAATATTGCATGACTGACCGGGGGGGGGGGGGGGGGGGGGGGTTTTTTTTAAGTATTACTTTCAGCTGTGAAATGGATTATTGCCGCTACCGAGTAAGTTGAACTTGGATGTGGACTTCCAAGTGACTGCTTAAAATAATGAACATGCATGTTCCAATGCTCTTACTCAAATATAACTCATGGTAATGAGTAAGAGTGAACTGCATTGCTACATTAGTGAAAAAAAAGTTACAATAGTCCATAAACAGAACTTTAACCTTTTTGTTTGTTTCTTGTAACAGTAAATTTTTAGTTTCTTCTGTGGGCCAAACCAGAATCTCAAATTCTACCACTAAGTTACATCCCCAGCTCCAACCTTCTAAGATTTATAAAATATTCCTTGTTTCTTCTTAAGAACATTCTAATATGTTTAATTTTCACTCTTCTGTTTATTGTACAATGTAGAAAATGTATGTATAGGAGAGATTAGATCAGCTCTATAGTTTATCAATATATGTGTGTAGGAACAAAAATTGGGGAACAGGAACATTTAGCAATGGGTACTCAGGTAAAGTGAGGGGAGAGAGGCAGCTGATGTTCCTCCAGGTAAGTATGTCTTAAAATGGAATGTATGAGAAGCCTGTATCTGGGTCACTGAGGTGCTTGCTTACAGGTGAAAATTCTAGAATTTCACCCCAGAACTACTGAATCAAAAGGTCTGAGATGTGGCCCAGGATTTTGCATTTTAGGTAATCTTTAGGCATTTTATTTACAAATGATGCTTAAGAAGCAGGGACATCAGGTCAAGAAAAGGGTGCCAACGTCCAAGCCATGCACATACCCTCTCTCCAGAGACTGTGGTGTGCTGAGGACCCTTTCCTTGGGCTCCTTCATCATTCTTGGACCTGAGAAGCATTGTTTCTGGAGAACATGGCAGTGTGTGGCTTGGAGTCAGAGAACATATCTCAGTGTCTATTCTGGGAAAGCACTGTGTGTATTAAAAATTGTATATAACTTCTCTGGGACATTTTATCCCTAGAGTTTATGGTATTTTTATGGATATTAACTTTTTGAGCCACACAAGTCCCTGTGGGATAGCCTAGGAAAAAGACTGTGAAATTCTGAATATAAAATAGTACAGCAAAGAAATGCACCCCTTTAAGTATGCATTTAAAAAAAAAACAACTAACCTAGTTCTGCAGAAATTACACAGGAGCAAAGACTCCTTCTACATCAAAGTGTCAGAGAAATTACAAATACTTGTTTTGCCCATTTTAAAGATAGACAAGACATTGCTTCATCTACACAAATGCATGCACAGAGATTCCTTGACTTCCTGAATGACACTCCAGTCTTTTAACCACAAGCCATTGGGGGCCCTTGGATCTTACCTTACAGCTGGAAGGACCTTCTCAGCTTTCCTCGTCAAGCAAGAGCACTCCACATTTTCCAAGTACTGGGTTGTATCATCTGCCTGTCAGAAAGGCAGTTGCTTGTTTGATTGTTAATTGCTCTTGTTTTTTATTATAGAACACATTCAGATTTGGGTAAGTAACATGTTCTTCTTTGTAATTAGATATAGTAGTTAAAATATCTTTCAATTCACCATGGCATTTTCCTTTAATCAGCACATCAGCCAGGCTGTACAATGATGTTAGAATCATATCTGCAGTTTCACCACAGCAGCACACTGCTCAGAGAAAATTGTGCTCCCAATACATTGGACAACTGCAAAGGAACTCAAAAGCAGTATGTTTGATTCCACAGGCTGGAAATGTGGGAACCAAATCAAAAGTAAATGTCAGCTGATTCCATTAGATGCATCATAGACACCAAGCTTCAATGCCCCCCCCCACCCCCGGGAGG
The DNA here is from genome assembly GCA_907164525.1 of Lophiomys imhausi. Classification (NCBI taxonomy): domain Eukaryota; kingdom Metazoa; phylum Chordata; class Mammalia; order Rodentia; family Muridae; genus Lophiomys; species Lophiomys imhausi. The sequence goes on from CAJQZJ010013540.1 coordinate 976,716, forward strand.
TCTTAGGATATTGCTAGGTAAAATCGCCTAGTAATCATGTCTGGAGAGCCTTTTACAGAAGGCATAAGCCAGAGTTCTCCAATCAGCCCTGTAGAGGGACACCGAGGTCTAAATTAGTTTATAATTAAATAGCCATGGCACCTAGCCAAGGGGACACAAAGAGCTAAGGGACCAGGGGAGATAACATCTACTAAGCTCTTTCTCATTAAATCTTCTTCTAGGGAAATAGTGTTTGGTGTAGTTTACATAAGAGGGAATTTAATATTAGAAAGGTTGTTTGTCCAATGTGAACCAGGAAAGGGGGTTAGCCAAGCCTCAAGCTGAAACATCTTTCCATGACAGGGCACACCTCCAGAATGATCTCCCGCTACAAACAGGGCTCCATCACCTCCTCAATGCTCAACTGGCAAGCCAGTCCCACATCATCTTCCTTTGCCTTGTACCCAGCTCACCTGTAACTGACATATCAGCCCATAGAAACCAGAAGACCGAGGGATTAATGGTTCAAGCAAGGAGTGTAAGAGTTGTGGAGTCAGACTCTTGACGCTGAAAGCCATGTTCGAATATTTGCTCCCTGTGTGTTCTTGGCTAGATATTTTTCTAAGATTAACAAAAACATAATATTGATGGCCCTGGTGTTGAGGCACCAACTGCTTGAATTAAATAAAGTGCAGCTCAGCATTGTACCTACGGAGAAATCCTAGCAGCTCCAATATCTTTGTGTCTCACTTTCCACACCCATAAACTGAGGGCAGTGGTACCATATAGAGTCAGATGTGGGCTGAATAAAAAAGCAGTTCATGAGAAGTACCTACAGCTCAGTGTTGCAATAAGGCCCCAACATTCATTATCCTGTCTGTATAATGAGGGTAGAGATAAGTCATATGGGCTGGAGAGGTGACTCAGTGGTTAACAGCCTCTACTAGTCTTGCAGAGGACCCAAGTTCAGTTCCCAGGACCCACACCAGATGACTCATGACCGTGCATAACTAGCTCCAGGACAGTGGTTCTCAACATGGGGGTCATGACACCTTTGTGGTCAAACAACCCTTTCACAGAAGTTATGTATCAGATAATCTGTATATCAGACATTTATATTGTGATTCATAACAGTAGCAAACTTAACTATGAAGCAACAACAAAAGTAATTTTATGGTTAGGGATCATCACAACATGAGGAACTGTATTAAAAGATCACAGCATTAGGAAGGTTGGGAACCACTGCTTTGGGGGATCCAACATCTTCTTCTGGTCTCTGTTGGACCATCACTTGTGTGCACTCAGCCCCTACCCAACATTTAAGATAACTTTTTTTTTTTTAAGAAAAAGGTCATGGACTGGAGAGATGGTTCAGTGATTAAGAGCACTGGCTGCTCTTCCAGAGGTCCTGAGCTCAATTCCCAGCATCCACATGGTGACTCACAACCATCTATAATAGAATCTGATGCCCTCTTCTGTCATGCAGGTATACATGCAGATAGAGCACTCATATACATAGATTAAAAGTCTTTAGGAAAACAAAACAAAATAAAACAAAAACATTTCATTAAAAAAAAAGAAAAGAAAAATAGATCATCATATGTGAGAGGGGGATTTGTGGGTAGGGAAAACCTGGGTGACCTAAATGATAGCAGTCAGAGTGGTTAGCATGTATGGCATATATGAGAAAAAATTTATGCACAGACATGAATAAAATTAAAGACTTTTTTTTTAAAGAAATAGGTCATGGTGTCATTTGGGGAACCAAGTGTGATGGTAAGTGCAAAGTACGTGCTGAATGTGTGATACCGTTGTCCACTCAGAGTCAAGTCCCTGTGAGAACAGGAGCTTTCTCTGCACTGTGCTGCGGCACCTGACATGGGGTAGGTGTTTGACGATGGAGATGGGTTCATCTCAGTATACACCATCCAAGCCCAGTTCCTCCAACAAAACGTGGTAGGAAGGACGCCTCTGCTAAACAGAGAGGATCAGACTCCCTGGCTGTGACTATGAAGAGAGGAATTGGTGCTTCTTAAGTACACCAAACACACACACACCACAGTGGAGGTAAACTATTTTATTTTATGCATATACATTTTGAGCACAGACACTTCCCATATTTTCCTATGTCTTCTCAGGGAACAGAAATAAACTCAAAGGACCCAAGTAGCATATGGCTTGCAGGTCAGATAGAGCCTGCTGCCTATTTTTGCATACCAGCTAAGAATGGCTTCACAGATGAACACTGACAATGAATTTGATGAGCAGGGATGCTAACTTTGAACCCCAATTAAGTGAAACTTTATCCAACCCCCAAAGAAATCCCATTTCCTTCAGTAGACCTGCCTTACACTGAACACACTTATTCATCTTATTATGTGCAGAAGGACCAACATAAGAGTCTCAGTTTCACTCCACAGTCTGAGAAACGCAAACTTTACTCTGGCCCTTTCCGGAACATTCTCTGTCTCAGAGTATCTGGCTTGATGACTTTTCATTTTCAGCAGCTCATTAGTGCGAACTGACTACCAACTAGACTTTCCACTGATGAGGCCATTTGGCTCTTCAAAGAAGGAAGAGGCTGTATCTTAGAAAGCTTCTCAAACCAGAGGAGGAAATGAGTTCTATTTCTTCAGCGTTTTCAACTAAGAAAACTGTACCCACCCAGATCCTGCCCCCCACCCAACGCACCACACACACACACTTAGCCATGAAATGGATTTACAAAGGCATGTGATCAGAAGTTCTTCAGTCTTTTTCTTCTCGTGGGAAAGAGGATCCTCTTTTGCCTAAATGGGCCTATTCTTTGGGAAGAGGTTACCTCACATCACATGGTTAAAGTCAATTCCTAGAAGCCTCTGTGAAGGCTCTGGAGGAGACCTCTTTCTCATTTATTTGTTTAAAAAAAATAACACCTTTTGCCAAAAGCCCATAAAAGTATACATTCTACTTCAGTTTCATGCTGAATTAAGACATTTGTGACCCTTGACATTTCCCAAACGATGACAGCTTTTCATTTCAGCTAGATTCAGGCCTTAAAAGTCAATTAAAGAAAGTGTGAGCTGATTCCTATTAGGGAAAATGTCTCCTGCCTGTTCACAGAACTTAAAACTCAGGATCCAGGGAGCAAGAAGGGGTAAGAATTACATAGACGGCGCCTCCCACCAAGAGCTTTCCGGTTCAAGCAGGTTCTTTCCAGAATTGAAAAATCAGGGCCTGAACAGAAACAAAACAAAGTCACTGTCAGCAGTCTTCAATGAAAAGGCATACAATTAAACCAAATATTCTAAATCAAGAAAGTACAAGGAAGGCAGAAATACAGAAAGAGACAAGGAGGCTCTCAGAAGCTCTGCATGTGTTTTATCCTGAGACACCCAGGAGGACCATTGGAAGATGCCAATGATGGCACTATGCACAGTCAGATTCACAGATAACTAGGGAACATAGCAAACATTCCCTCCCAAATTAGAAGCTCTTCACTTATAGAAGCTGTAGGTTGTGACCTCCTGGGCCTTGGCCTTCTCTTCTAAAATTACCCTCCACTCTCTGCCTGAAGGTCCAGGCTGTGAAAGGAAACAAAGAGGTTGTAACAATCCTTTAAATGTACAAAATGAAAGAAACTGTGTCTTCCTCTTTCTTCTCTCCTCCCCCTCCCCCCCCCCCCCCCCGTTCTCTGCTCCTTCCCCTCCTCTTTATTTTTTTTCATTCATTTGGAAAGTTGACATCAGATTCCATACATAGCAAATCATGAGCAAACAATTACTGCGTGTAAGTAGTACAGTAATTTGAGGGACTTAGGATGTCTCCTATATGCCATCTGCATGTCTTCAGACAGGGAAGAGTGTAACTTCTAGCCTCACAAGAAAAACACATAATGTTTATTTGAATTAATAACATGACCTGTCAAGGGGCACTTAAAGGTACTTTCCTTGATAGGTCATTAACTTTCAGTGCTAAAGAAAGGGCACCCTCCTACTCCATCCCTTTTATAGGAAGTTTCACTAAAGAGAAAAAAAAAACTAGAGAAAAAACACAGAACTACAATAATATTTGTTTTTTATGTTATTTTATCTCTAATATATGTGTGCATGATATATGTATGTGATGTACGTACACATGTCAGGAGTCATGCCTGTGGAGAAGACACAGAGTTCAAAGGAGGGTATCTAGTGTCCTCTGCTCTCTCTCCACTTTATTCCTTTGAGGCAGAGTCTCTCCCTGAACCTGAAGCTTTGTGCTCTTCAGTCATGATGATAGCTAGCAAGCTCCAGAGAGCCTCCTCTGCCCTCTGCAAGGCTGGGATTATAGGCACATACAAGACCACACCAGCTTGTTATGTGGCTGGTGGTATTCAAACACAGGCCCTCAAGGGTGCGCAGAAGTCTTCTGAGCTACCAAGCCACTTGCCCAGCTCCAGAACTGCAAATCTTAATGAAATTTACTTTGAAATATTAACTAGTCCATCGTCCAGTTGCTCTCAATACCTGCACTTACTCTATGCCACCACGCAAAGGATATTTTTATGTATTTATGCTCATGTGCCCGCATGTGCATGTGTCCAGGTCAGAGGTCAACCTTGAGTGTCTTTCCTAAAGAGCTGCCTACTTCCAGTTTTGAGACAGTTTCTCACTAGGACCTAGGGCTTACTATTAGGCTATGTGGGATGACCAGCAAGCCCCAGTTCTCCTCCTATCTCTGCTCCCCAACACTGGTATGACAAGCACCCACCTCCTCCACCCCCAGCTTTTTATAAGTGTTCTAGGTATTACATCCAGATCCTCGAGCTCCTATGGCATAAACTTTACTGCCTGAGCTCTCTCCCCACCCCACCCCAAGTACCTTTCATTGTAAGCATCAAAGTGTGAAAACTCTTCAAAACTTACAACTCATGTCTTCTTTAAAACACAATGGCTTATTTATGAATAAAAGCAGCCACTTCCTAGGGAGCTGGAGAGATGGCTTAGTGGCTCTTTCAGAGGACCCTAATTCAATGTGAAGCAACCACGCGTCAGCTAACAACTTCCTGTAACTTCAGTTCTGGGGAATCTTTATTCTACAGCCATCACATGCAAATGCTGCATGAACAAACATACATTCAGGCAAAACACCCATACACATAAATAATATATATATAGATAGATAGATAAATAGATAGATAGATAAACAGATAGATTGATTGATAAATTAATAATAAATAAATAATTTAAGAGCAACTATACAAGGAAAAAAGCCACTTCCTGCCGCCTTTTAGTTCCAGGCCCACAGATGTGAGGGTTAGCCTGCTAGACTCTTTCAAAGAAATACTCTATTTCCATTCTAGTCTGCTTTCTGTTGGTACGATAAAGCACTGACCAAAACCAACTTGGGGCAGGAAGAGTTTCTTTTACCTTAGAAGTTACAGGCCAGCATGGACAGAAGCCAAGGCAAGAACTCCATGAAGGAATCTAGAGTCAGGAACTGCAGTAGAGACCATGAAAGAGGGCCGCTTCCTGGCTTGTTTCCCCTGTGCTCTCAGGTACCTTTCTTGTCAAGCCAGCATGCCCACCTGCATGGCACAGCTGGAGGACCCTGAGCCCACCTGTATGGCACAGCTGGAGCACCCTGAGCCCACCTGCATGGCACAGCTGGAGCACCCTGGGCCCACCTGCATGGCACAGCTGGAGCACCCTGGGCCCACCTGCATCGGTTAGCAATTAAGAAAATGTCCCACAGATGTGCCAACAGGCCAATCTGATGATGTAGGTAATTCCTCAGTTGAGATTCCCTCTTCCCAAGTGTATTTACATTTGTGGCAATTTGACAGCAACCAGCCAACACACTCGCCACACCCACCCACTGTTCTTGGGAAAGGACTCAGTTCCCTTGTCCTATCCCGAGTTGGAGACGTGCAAGTCTCCTAGGAACATTTATAATGGAAAAGAGACTACTCATAAATGGGCATGCTTTTGTGAAAACACAAACACATGCGCAACGCAGGTCACAGTTGCGCACGTGTACACACGTGAACAGGTGTGTGTTCTTGTGTATGTGTGGCTTACATAGAGAGCCTACAGGGGCTCCACACACACAGAACATGCACAAATAAAATTTGCATGTGCATAAGGCATGAAAATACGTGGCATGCAAACCCAGACTGGAAGTGCCGCAGGCTCACTGGATGCCATGTCCGGATTTGTGTCTGCCTTTATTGCTAAGGGTACTGAAAGACCAAGGCTCATAGCCTTCTCTTGAAATTTCCGTTTAGCCAGAGGAGAGGCATTGCCCAAAAATGTCTAGTTAACAGCACCTTGCACAAAAGGCTCGCTCTCTTTCGTTATGGTAAGCCACCTGGAGGAGCACAGAATCATTGCAAACATCACCCCACTCCTGCTATTGTTCCCCTCCTCCCCCCCCCCCCCCGAAAACTGGACTAAGGCAGAATGCATAGGAAAGCAGAAAAAGGTGGAAGGGTGGTGTCACTGCATGCCTGATTTTGGAGGGCTGAAACTTACCACAACTGGCTGAAGTCAATGGAAAAGGGGTGGGTAGTGGTAAACACCCATATCATAAAGGGGTTCAGTAAAGGTTCTGCAGCCAGCATGAGAAAGCCTACACCAGGACCTCAGAAGAAAGTGGGGGACCTTTCCTCCAGGACACACCAGTCTCTTACTTTTTCCTCCAATACCTGGCTTATTTTTTGACGTCTCAAGTAAAACTGCTTAGACAGACATCAGATCACTAATGTGGTGGCAGCAAGCTCAGGGTGTCCCTGAATCCCTAAGCACAAACAAAGAAAGGGATTAGAAAGCAAATCTCAAAGCCTGTTGAACAATACTTACACACACTATGGCATACACACCAAAAATGGAATATTACTAAGCCTTAAAAAGAAGAAATGTGTGCTATAGGTTGAAAGATCTTTACAAGTATTAAGTGAAAGAAGTCAGGCACATCAGAATTACATATTGTGTAATTCCTCTTATATGAAATGTCCAAAATGGGTAAATCCATAGAAGTAGAAGACCAGTTGGTGGTGGCCAGAGGGCAGGTGGGGTCAAGGGGAAGTAGGAAATGGCTATTGAAGGGTTACAAGAATTTTCTTTCAGAATGATGAAAGAATTCAGAACCAGATAGCGGCAGTAGCCATGACATTGTAAACACGCTAAGTGGCCTGACTAGCTACTTTATATTTTTAATTTCATGTTCTGTGAATTATTTCTCAATTTCCCAAAAGGAAAGAAAGCTTGTCATCTTACAAACCCCCAAAATACAAACAAACAGGTCTAAATGGTCACCAGACCTACCCCTGTGTTTTATTGATTTCTGCATGAATGAAAGCAAGGGAAAGAAAGAGAGCATCTACCAAACCCAAATGAGAAGCCCACGCATTAAAAAAAAAAAAAAAAAAAAAAAAAAACACTCCCTGGTACTAGTGGAGATTCTGTGCAGATTCAACAGCTCGGGCCACTAAGATGGCTCAGTAAGGAAAATTGTCTAGCAACCTAAGTTCAATGGCGAACTGACTCCTACAAACTGTTCTCTTACCTCTGCTTGCACCATAGATTGTACGTATACACACACACACACACACACACACACACACACACACACACACACCACATACAATACTAATTGATTAGCTAATTAATTGGGTGTTTAAAAGGAACCTTAAAATCAATAGCTGGATAGGGTCACATATACTCCAGCTGCCAGCACAAGCCACCGTCCAGGCAACTGTAAGAGTTTGGTCCAAGTAACCCCTGCACACCTGCAGAACTAAGCCACCAGACCACTTTTAAGGACAAAGCCCATGTGGAAGAGAAAGTGCTTAGAAGCCAGCTAAGACTGGACAAAAAGGGGACAAAAGAAATGGGGAAAAGAGAGGCTTCAGATAAAAGTGGGTTGGGAGAGAAAATTCCATAGACTATAGAAAAAGAATCTCTAGTGTATTTAATGTGTGGAAAACTAAAAGGAAGGGTTTTGGGATGTTGGTGTGCTCTCTGAACTAGTATCGCCTAAGATTTCAGGAAAGTTAAATTGACTCAAACGTAAATAATGAAAAAGCACTAAGATCAGACCTCACATAAAACTACCACGAGAAAAGAGAAGAAACAAGTCTGTCATTCCCAGCAGATCAAAACAAATATATTTTTTTAAAAATCTATAGCCTGAAAGCTCAGCAAATATCAATGATCAGAGTCTCAGAAGAAATGCAACAGAATTCAAGAGAGAAGTAACAGGAAAGTGAGGACCATTTTAGAAAGGACGCCTAAACTAAAGAGACACAAGAATCAGTGAACTCAACAAAATTGCTTTATGAGAAAAAGAAGGGAAGTGAGGAAAAAGTTTTTTATGTGAATCAGGAAAACAAAGTCAAAGGTTTAAAGATTTTTAAAGTAACTAAAAAATGAATACTGAAGATAAAGAAAAAAAAGTCCAACTGGGAGGTGAGACAAGACCCTAAAGAAGAAAATTGAAATATGGGGATGGAATGAATATTTTAAAACCATAATTCTGAAACCTTCCTGATATAGAAAATCTGTGAGATTCCCAGGAACAAGAGACTACTAAAGCAGGAACAATTGTGCCATGTCCACCCTAGGAAAATGTCTAGTGTTCAAAGTAAAAGGGTTCTGAGTGGTGTGTGACCCATAAGGCATTCAATTTTTAAGTGAGAGGAAATTAGATTATCTTCAGAGTTTTTAGCAGGGACATTTTTGGGACAAGAAAAGGGACTGACATATTTAACGTTTCCAAGGAGGGAAGAGAGTGGGCTCAGGATCTACATCCCACAAACCTGGATTTCAAGTGTAGAGAGATCAGAAGAACTGTTATGAGCAACTGAGGGAAGATGAATCCCATGAGCCCCTCCTAAAGAATCTACTAGAAACAAACAGAATGACTGGAGACCTCAGCCTGAGGCCTGGGGATGGTACAACTTACAGAACAGAGGCTAACAAGATCAAATCCAACGAGAGAAAGATGGCCACGCAAGTGGCTGTGTGTTCTCACAGTGAAAACATGGGAGACTAATGACAGGATACTCTAAATCATAAAAATGACTGGTTTCGGTAACTAGAATTGGCAAAAGCTTCATTAGCGTTGTTCTTATGAGAACCTTGTGTGAGTAATGTGGGGAAAAGGAACTGAATATTTATGAGATTCTAATTCTGTCGTCTTCTGTATCCACCAGAAATAAGGTCCTTGGTAAAGAAGAAAGGAACAGTGAGCATTGGGCTTGGGGGTGTGGCACCACACAGAAAAGAGTTAATATATTACATGATAAAGGTTCTACTTCCAATATCTCCATATATTTTTACATGTATCTATTTGGGAACAAGTGGGAGCCCCAGCATATGTGGAGGTCAGAGAACAACTTTTGAGAACCAGTATTCTCCTTTTACCCTGAGTCCTGGGACAGAACTCAGGTCATCAGGCTTGACAGCAGGTACCTTCTCATTGCAACTTTCAGGAGTCTGTTCTCCCCTCACACCATGAGTTCAAGAAACTCAGCCCAGGTCATCTTGCTTGCTCTGCAAGAGGTTTAACTGAACCATCTAACCTTCCTTTCAGTCTCTCTTTGACTCAGTCACATTGGTAATAATACTAAGATCTGCCTCCTAGAATCTTCATGATAAAATAATGCAAAAGGCTTTTTTTTTTCAATATACAGTCTCTCTGTGTGTCCCTGGCTAACCTGGAACTTGCTTTGTAGATCAGGCTGACCTTGAACTCAGAGAGATCCACTTGCCTCTACATCCTGGGTACAGGCATTAAAGTTGCATGCCACCACGTCTGGCTAGAAGTTTCTGCTAATACTTTTTATTATTTCTTCTAAGAATTTTATCCGTGTTAATAAAATCAACATGGCTAACTGAAGTTTGTAGCATCTTTTTCTATAACAATAAGTCAATGCATTTGTTAAGAAATCGTCTCATAAGTTGGTTGTCAGCTGTTTGTTCATTGTAAGCTCTTCTTAGTTTTCTACAACTATTTTGCCTCCTCCTCCTTCTCTAGATGAATTCTTCATATTTGAATATGAATATCTAAGATGTACTGAAAATCTAACTCGCTATAGTATATTGCATTAAAGGAATAAATATTCATTTATGCACTAAGGAAAGATTTGCCACTAATGTGAGTGACTGTGTACAGTTCTCCAGCTCACACTAAAACTAACTAAACTGAATTCAGGATTGCAAGAAAAACTGACTGGCAGATGACTGACTGAACAGAATTGTCTGATAAACTTCTGCCTGTGTCAAAACTGGGCAGTCCCCAGTCTCATTCACCAGAAGGTCTCCACACAACAGTCAGAGCAATCTCTCAGAAACAAAAGCCAAAAGGGTGCTGTGTTGATAATACATAGGTGAGCACAGCTGTCTTCCAAAAATCAAAATGTCCCAGCACCTTCCTTCAATGCTTAAATACAATCCAATACTCTGCTTGGCCCACAAAGCCTTGTGCAATCTGGATTTTTCCAGCTTTTCCAAACTCACAACCTACTACTGTCTCTTCTTTTACCCTCTACCTGTATTCATTTTTGTTTTCCTTGTCATGACTTCTGGACCTTTGGTCCAGAGTCTGCTTGCCCTGGATCATCAGATAGCCAGCCAAACACTTTCCATTCAAGCATGTCACATCTCACCCCAGCAGGCACATTAGATCAGGCTACTGCTTTACAGTAGCCCTGCCAACATACTCTCTTCTTGTTTTATTTGTCTTCCTATCTTTGTGACCTGGTAGCCATGTCATGTTCTGTCTCCTGCATTTGAATGTGACTTCACAAGAATAGTCATGTCTGTTTCACACATCTCTGTCTCGCTGGATTCTAGAAGAGTAATTAAAAAAAAAGACATAGTAAATGATTAACAAGCATAATGGCTTTGGTAAAACTGGACCCACACCATAAAAGAGTGTCTCACGCAGGGGGAATCACCCATATTTATTAACGTCTGCAATGTAAGTTTTGTTGGCAACCAAGTGTGATTCTCATAATATCTTTAAGACGGACACACAAACAAGTTATCTTCAGAACAACCACAGAGGATGTCTTGATTGGTTGCCAGTCTCAAAGAACTCACTGTCTTGGTGCATTTGGGATATTATAACGAAATGCAATTAGCTGACTGGCTTTAAATAACAATAATATTTCTTTTTTTATTTATTAAATACTTTATTTTTTTTCTTCAAGTTACATCTCAGTCACAAACCCTTCCCTATTCCCCCTTCCTGTCCCACCCTTCCACCCTCTTCCCCCCAGCAGCTTCCCCTTTCAGTCCAACAAATGGTTCCTTCTCTTATAACAGTAAATACTATACAAAACAACAGAAATAAATATGCCACACTTATGAGAGTTAAATGGCCCGGTATACCTTCCCAATGTCCAATTCATACATATTTGGCCCCTGACTTTAACATTCTACCATCTAACCATCTCCATGAGTTTAAAGTTCTATAACTGACTCAGCTTTCATACTAACTTGCATCAATATTATAACCATCTTCTTAGATCTAGAACGCCCTCTTGATTCCTAAACAACTCAAAATTTAACTATGAGACTCTAGCTGTCTATTCTTCAACCACCTCAGAGACCTGAGAGGGATAAATAATATTTCTTAATGCCCTGAAGGGTATAAAGTCAAAGTACCAACAGTGTCTCTGGTAAAGCCCCGCCCAGGGTTGATAGACAGATGTTGTCTCACCGTGAGGAGGGTAGGGCCTCTGTCTGGAGTCTCTTTAGGAAGGATATTAGGCTTGCCATGAAGGTCTGTCCTTTTGACCAAAACATTTCCCAAAGGCCGCACTTTCTAATATTGTTACCCTGGGACTTCAAATTGCGACTTTTGAAGGCACACAAATATTTACTCCACTGAAATAATTAAGTCAAAAAATTAGAGACACTCTGAATAAATACATATTGAATATACCATGCCTTTGCATTGGCTTAATTTGTATTGAAAGTCTACTTTTGTGTATTCATAAAAATAACTTGTATCATTAAATGAGATCCAATGAAAATCAGGGCAGCTCTGTGTTAGAAGATTCATGAATATTTCTAATCACAGAAAGGAAACATGTCAGCTTTCAACTCCCTGCTCTTTGTGCAAGGCTAAAACACAGCACTGCAATTATGTCATGCAGACGCTTTGCTAATAATTCTCCCATTGCATATGAATTCAATTGGAGGGAGAAGAGGGACAAGGAGGGAATTGATGCACTGCCATATTCAGTGGTCTTCACTCAAAGGAAGGCTAAAACATGGTTTGCTGCCCTGCACAGGCTCTCTGAGTTAATTCCCAATAAAAGCAAAAATCCATGGTCTTTGTGGTCAGATAATATCAGAAGTGACAAATTCTCTTGAATGATTCACACTCCTGAATGAAGTTGTTTTTTCCTTCTTTTCCTGCCTATAATTTAAAAGAACAAAATCAAAAAGAAACATCACTAGTATCCTATGATAAATTAGTGGTATGTTAGTTTCAACCCAGCCTTCTCCAAGTTACAAAACCAAAGGGGGGGGCCACATAGGCCGGGCTGCTGCTTAACGAGCCAGCAAAAGTAAATCAAGTTTGCTTTTGTTTGGCTTTTTGAAGTTGATCTTTGTTTCATTTGCTTCAGATACGACCTGCATTTAGGCAATAATTTTGTCTTATTGGACTGGACTTAGCTAAAAAAAAAAGGTGTTCACATCCCCCCACCCCTAAGATAGACAGGAGACTTCTACATGTCCTTAGCACCCATAATTTTGTTTCAGAGTTCAAAGCATCCTTTCTCCTTCAAAGCGACAGCTCTTAGCCATGAACTGGTCACATTCTTTCTTGTTTCAGTGCCTATTTTATTAAACTCCTAGTTTTGAAAAAAAAAATCTTTCTTTGAAAATGGCTTTCTCGGAGCAGCCATAACCTAACAAGACACTTGGTGCCGGAAGAGTAAAGCAACATGGCAAAGTGAACGAAGAAATAAGACTTGGTCATATGGTTTGGATTTGGGGTTTTCTCTCTTCTGCTGCATTCTTTGACTTGGCTTTCCCATTTTCTTTCCAGTAGTTTAGAAGCACTGAGAGCTGCCAGGGTCTAGTTTCCTTATTCCCCCCCCCCCCACTGTAGCTTCCCTCAAGAACTGAAGAGAGTCACTTCGTGTGAGCATTCTCCCTTGGGAGACATATTCTTCTCACTCACTGAGTCCCGCCTACTTGACTGGGGAGGAGGACGTACTCCCAAATCATAAGAACCCAATGACAAAGTTTCAGTTTCCAAACTGAAACTAAAATGCCTTGCAGACCAAAGCACACACTGGAATGTTCTTTGCAATCTTACTTAAAACATATTTTAATAACAGAGCAATAAGCAGGCTCAACTCCAAATGCTTCACCAGAAAAGTGATAATGTTTAATCTTACACATAGATAATTTTCAAACAAAACTCTCATCTCATATGTTTTTTCCTATGGAGAATTGGAAGTGTAAAAATCATATTCTAAAATTTTCAGAATAGACTCAAATTTTCCTATTTTCATTTCCGTTCCCAGGCAAGAGAGTCCATAGTCTAACTTTACTCACAAGAAAGGGAGATCTTGTCTTTAGTTCCTCAGATGCTAAAATCCCTCACAGTCCTGTGTGAGGTGACATTGTGGAAAAATGTTCGGGTTCAGTGTTTGTTTCCTTTATCTTATTTTTTGGATTTTACTTCTTGGATTTGTGCTTGGTTGGTTGACTCGGTTTGGTTTTGGTTTAGGGCTTTGAGTAGTTTGCCTTAAATCACACCCCTCACTTGTTATTAGATGTCTGCTCTCTCATAGATCCTAACTTGTTATTGTATTTTACCAGCAAAGCCATTCCAAAGTTTATTGCTGTTTTACCTAGTAGTGAAACCCTATCACAGCGACAAACACACTCAAAGCACACAGCACCTCCATCTTTGAGCGAATGGCAATCCCAGCTGTTCCTGCCTATGACCCTGGTCTTCGTGGCCAAGCAGGGCCCCCTTTGAAGTGGGGTGCACCTCTGCGACCTGCATGTAGTTCACTTGGTTCTGTTTCTCTAAGCCTGACCCTTGAACTGATTGTCTGATGACTAATTCACATGCTAGACCAAGGTAAACCAGTATCACTGACCCGCCTGCATTTGTCATTAACGGTTTGTAGTAAAAAGAAAGATGAAAGAGAGAGGCGTAATATTAGACCAGCAGCCAAACATTGTAGGATATGTTTTTAAAATGTGACTTATAAAAGAAATGGGCAACTCATTGTAAATAAGACTTTCAAGTTATGGGAGAAACATGAATACACGTTATCGTGTATAACTTTTCTGATTCTTCTCTCTTCCCAGACCACTAGCTGCTGGAGTGGAAGGTCTACCAAATTGTATTAATGTCCCCGTAATATAAATCTCAAAATCAGATGTGAAGGATGCAAAATTCAACTTAAAAAATGCCAGCGTCTGAAACTGGGCTGATTTCCCACCACCCTTACCATCACAAAGCCTGGTAACAACACTTAAAGAAAAGTGTGTATGTAGATACTTTTGAATGAAAAGCTATGTGAATTGTTAAATACATTGTCAATTTTACAGAGTTTAAGATAGCCTATCTTACTCGTGTATACACAAAATGAATACTTTTTTTAAAACTTCTGATTGCAAGAAACAATTTAATTAAACATTATTTTGTCAGCAAGATTTGCATTCTATTAATACTGTGAAAGACCATTTTCAAATGCCACAATGAAATTCTTTAAAGAAATAGCAAGGTCTCTAAATGTGGGTAATGGGCCTTTGAACAGACTCTAAAGATCGACTTCCATAGACTGGACCAATTCTTTTAAAGCAATACATAATGAAAAGTCAAATAAATGGGGTGGGGCAGAATGGTAAGATTAAAAAGAGGGTAAAAGATTAAAAGAAGGAAAGAATATAACGAAAATTCAAAAGGAAAAAAGATCAAAAAGGGGGATTAACCATGTTACTTGTTGTTTTTCAGAAATTAAAAAAGTATGGTGGATGAGGAGTTTGTTTCCTTTCGGCCCAAGAAAAATGCCAATTATGGTAGCTAAACTGCCCGGATCACATATCGGCATGCTTTGGAAATGTGAGAAATGGATGGGAAATATAAACACAGGGCAATAGCTTACAGTTATGTTATGAATTAAGCCAGAAAAATATCAAGATTTAGTCACTGAATAAGCTGCCAAGGTTAATTTTCCCTGATGAATTTGAGCAAGATCAGATAGAAACAATGGTACTAGGAGCTCCATGTTGTATACAGCATACTCCCTGTCCTTGCCTCCTGGAACCCAGTTACTCATTTGGTCATGGAGGGAAAACAAAACAAAACAAAAAGAAACAGTCAAAGAGAATACAGTGAGGAGTAATAAAGTCCTGAAATCCACCCTTCCTTCTTGAATTCGTGTCATCAGTGCCCTGGGGACTGAGGGTAGATCTCTAATAATAAGATAAAACCAGACAACTGGGCCATAGTCATTTAATAGTGACTTTTAAATATCATGACTTTGGGCTTTTCTTATACACTTTTGATGTGAGGCATTAAACTAAAATGCTCTTCAAGAGACACAGAGTGGTTTGGCTTATATTTATTAACCAACCTGGGAAAACTAATTTGACACATCTTTGAGTGGAAGATAGACGCTGTTTTGTTTGTTTGTTTTGTTTTGTTTTTGTGAGTGAGTGTGTGTGTGTGTGTGTGTATGTGTTGTTTAGGTCATTCATGGTCATTCATTTCTTTCTCCATTTAAAAAATTTATGGGTATGAAGATCTAGGGGTTGCATACATGCTAGCCAAATGCTCCACTACTAAGTGAGTATCCCAGTTCTAGCATTTATTCTTTATGGGTTTTTTTTTCTTCATCCACATATTTTCTCTGGGGTCTATGTTCTACGTTTTTACTTCAGTCCGACTAAAACTAAAGTTTTTTGTTTTCTTTTTAACAGTAGTTCTTGACCACCACGTATTTACTGCTGGAAAAATAATAAAATCATATAACTTAGAGGAACTAAAAAGAAAAGGAAAATTTTATTTTAAAAAGAAAATATTTTTACTTTTAAAATATTTATTGTAAAAATAAATTCTATTTGAAAAAAAATTTTAAGAAATATAACTCATAGAAGAGAAAGAATAATAGGAAAAAAATAGAAACTAGTGCACTGGAGTGAAAGGAAACCTGATAAAAGGTTACATGCCAAACTGTCTTCTGGAGTTAATTTTTTTAAATGCCCACCTGACTCTACCATTCAGATGTTCCAGTACATACATGATCTTGGTGGAGCTTTCAGGAGTGTATGCACCCACCATACCATTTCATGGGACTCTGAGAAGCATTTAAGAGCATCGTATTTGCTCCTTCTGTTATAAAAGACACAAAACTTGGTACTGACTCACGGGTGCTTCTACTTTTTCTTCAAATTTCTCTTAAAAGAAAATAGCAGAGGTTTGGTGCAGAAAAAGCACATGAATTTTGTTTTAATTGCTCTCCTTCCTCAGAAGTCAAAAGGGGCAAGCTATCTGCTTCTGCAAATGTCTCTATAAACAAACAGTTACTTTACCTCCCGCCGTTCCCATATTGTATGCCCTCCATGGAATAGGTGGGGGTGGGGGGAGAGTCAATATGGCCAAATGCTGAAGGGAGAAAGATAGCTCAAGGTGGCAAGCATAAAGCCCAATGAAAATAAAGTTGCTTTCCACAGCACCCCCACTTCCAGGGGAGCCTGTCCTATGGGAATGGAGGCACCAGCAAGCAAAGAGTTGACTGCCATTTGTTCATATCCAACCCAAAATGGCACAAAGGAAAATGACAGGGACATCTTTGCAATATTGTGTATCAGATTTAGACAGTGTATTGGTGGGTAAAATACTAAGTGTGACTTAGTAAGCACTTAGGCACTACACAGCTATGTGCAGACTCCCATTGTTTTTTCTTAGGCCTCTTGTGGGTTTGGTGGCAGTGGAGTAGAATGAACATCCTATGTATAATAAAGAACCAAAAGGATACAATGTATACACTTTTCCCATTCATATTTTAACAATCTTTTGTTCAAGAATTTACTGTTTTGAATGAACCCATGGGGTCTTTGAAGATGACAAAAAGAATGGAGTGAGTGAAGGTTTTCGTGTCAACAAGGAAAAAAATAAAGTTGCAAAATATCTGGGGATATTTTAGATCTAGGGAATTTAGAAAGGACAAACATGGAAAGAGTGCACAGGGTGCAGGGCTGGGAAGATAGCTCAGTGGTAGAGCACACACCTACAAGGTATGAGGCCCTGGGTTCAATTCTCCATAACACAAAAGAAAAGAAAGCACACAAAGGCCCTGAGGTATATGATAGTGCTTAGAGTACTAAGAAACAGTGAAGAAGCCAGTGTGATTTAAAAAAAAAAAAAGATTAGAATAAATGACAGGGAGTCTGGAAGCCAGATAAGACCAAATAGTGTTTGCAGATACAGCAATTTAGAGTAAGAAAACTGTTGCACACAGACCAGGGTGTACCTAGGAATGCACACGACCACCACACAGTGTATACATACAGATCACAAACTACAGTTTGGATGAGAAAGTCAGACAAATCAACTACAGCCTTGACATACAAGATGTAACCAGCATGTGCAAGGACTACTCTGGCTGCTGTGGGATACAGACTGGGGGGGGGGGGGGGAAAAAGGGGGGGGGGGAGGGGGGCAAAAGTGGAAGCCAATTTCTTTCAGGAAACAGTAAGAGGAAACCTAAGAAAGACAGAATCTGGCTCAAATAGAATGTCTACAGCAGAACAAATAAGAGGTTATTAGACTGGAGATAGACATTTTAATGAAAAGCCAATAAAACGTATTGCTATTTTGTATGTGGGGTGTGATAGAAGAGTTGGGGACCTGCTCAACTGAACAAGTGGTGGCACCATTTTCTCAGATGACGAATAGTCCACTTAGAAATAAATTGTCCAGCCGGGCGGTGGTGGCGCACGCCTTTAATCCCAGCACTTGGGAGGCAGAGGCAGGCGGATCTTTGTGAGTTCGAGGCCAGCCTGGTCTACAAAGTGAGTCCAGGACAGCCAAGGATACACAGAGAAACCCTGTCTCAAAAAACCAAAAAAAAAAAAAAAAAGAAATAAATTGTCCTGTACTTCCTATAAAATCAGATATATTTATCCCTCTCAGGTCTCTGAGGTGGTTGAAGAACAGATAGCTAGAGCCTCATAATTAAATTTTGAGTTGTTTAGGAGTCAAGAGAGTGTTATAAATCTAAGAAGATATTTTTAAAATTATGAGGCAAGTTAGTATGAAAGCTGAGTTAGATATAGAACTTTAAACTCATGGAGATGGTTAGATAGTAGAATGTTAAAGTCAGGTGCCAAATACATATGGACTGGACATTGGGAATGTACGCTAAGCCATATAACCCTCATAACTGTGGCCTAATTACCTCTGCTGTTTTGTATTGTATTTATTATTATAAGAGAAAGAGCCATTTGTTGGACTGAAAGGGGAAACTGTAGGGGGAAATAAGAAATACCTTATACTTAAAAAAAGGGAAGAGGATGGAGGGTTGAGGGGGGGAGGGTGGGACTGGAGGGGGGTAGGGAGGGGATTGCAATTGAGATGTAACTTGAAGAAATAAAAAATAAAGGAAAAAAAGAAATAAATTGTCACAAAGAGGAAAAAAAAGGCTTCTGTTTGAGATACATTAAGTTTAAATTGCTTCAATGGCTCCTGCCTGGAGAGTCTAGGGCCCCTGGCACAGTGTCTCTGTAGCCTGCTCTGGTCAATGAGGTATAAACAAAAGCAGATCATGTCACCCTGATATACAAATGTGAGCAATGCCATGATCTTCATAGCCACCTAGTAGAAGTCAAAACAAAAAAGAAACATTTTAGGGCAATATTCTTCAAACCATGTATCTTGGCTCATTCAGTGGGTCATAAAATTAATACAAGGATCACAACCAGAATTCTTCTAGTGAAACATTAGAGCCTTGAATCCCTCTACTTAAAGTAGGGGAAGTAAAATAGACATAGAAAGTGGATAAAGAGGGGTATCCAGACAGGAACCCAACATTACTGCCATCTGAGAGACTTTGTCCAGCACAGGATGGAGGAAGAAGCAGAGACACACAGCCAAGCATTAAGTGAAAATCGGTGAGTCCTGGGGAAGAGTCGGGGGAAGGTTTGAAGGAGCTGGAGAGATCAAGGACTCCACAAGGAGACCCCATAGTCAATTAACTGGGGCACAAAGGGGCTCATAGAGAATGAACCAAAAACCAAAGAACATGCATGCACCGGTCCTGGGCACACTACACATATGAAGCAGATGAACTGCTTGGTATTCAGGTGGATCCCCTAACAACTGGAACAGGGACTATGTCTGACTTGGACAATGTTGCCTCCTTCTAGATCCTATTTTCCTAGCAGAACTGCCTAGTCTTGCCTCAGTGGAAGGGGAGGCAATTTGTCCTGCTACGATTCGATGTCCCAAAGTGGATTGGTACCAGGTTGGGGAAGGGGCAGAATGGGGAAAGAGGTTGGGAGGGTGGGACTGCAGGGAGGGAGAGGAACGGTGATTGGAATGTAGAATAAGAAAATTAATTTTTTAAAAAGTAATAAAAAGAGAAATTAGTGGGATGGAATAGATAGAATGAACAAAGAATAGGGCAGAAAAGAAACATTGAAAGGGATATTATATATACACTTAGCAAAACCTACAGAAATAAGAACTAAAGTCAATTATGACAATATATATGGAAATAACAGCAAAAATATTATGAATACAAGTATTGCCAAATAATAGTTGAAAATCATTTATGTGCATCCCAATTGACTTTCAGTGGGTAATTTTCTTTTTTTTTTCCTTTATTTTTTATTTCTTCAAGTTACATCTCAATTGCAGTTCCTTCCTTATTCCCTCTCCTGTCCCACCCTCCCACCCTCAACCCGCCATCCTCTTCCCTTTTTTTTTCTTTTAAGTTTAAGGTATATATTATTTCCCCCTACAGTTTCCCCTTTCAGTCCAACAAATGGCTCTTTCTCTTATAATAACAAATACAATACAGTACAACAGAGGTAATTAGGCCACAGTTATGAGGGTTATATGGCTTAACGTACATTCCCAATGACCAGTCCATATGTATTTGGTACCTGACTTTAACATTCTACTATCTAAACATCTCCATGAGTTTAAAGGTCTATATCTGACTCAACATTCATACTAACTTGCAACACAATTTTAAAAGCATCTTCTTAGATCTATAACACTCTCTTGACTCCTAAACAACTCAAAATTTAATTATGAGACTCTATCTGTTCTTCAACCACCTCAGAGACCTGAGAGGGATACATATATCTGATTTTATAGGAAGTACAGGGTCTGCAGCTTCCCAAACTAAGAAATGACATACCTGTGGCTGCCTGGACAGTTCCCATTTTCTCTCCATACATTACAGCATCAATCTTCAGTCATTTGGCCCCGTTTCTCTGACAGACATTGATTGTAGAGCAGGGGTTATGAAGGACTTACCTACCCTGTCTTGGCAGAGCTAGGCTGTCGACTTAACTGCTTCCAGGTTTTGTCCTTTTTGGACAGCATTCTGTCTACAGTTGGGGCAAGGGGCTTTTCCTACCAAGAGATAGGCTTGCGACTAATTCAATCATCTCCCACATGATAATCTCGCTAGATGCAGAAAAAGCATTTGACAAAATCCAACACCCATTCATGCTAAAAGTTCTGGAGAGAACGGGCATACAAGGGCTGTACCTAGAAATAATAAAGGCAATATACAGCAGGCCAGTGGCCAACATCAAAATAAATGGAGAGAAACTTGAAGCATTTCCTCTAAACTCAGGGACAAGACAAGGATGTCCACTTTCACCATATCTCTTCAATATAGTACTTGAAGTTCTTGCTAGAGCAATAAGACAACTAAAGGACATCAAGGGGATAAACATCGGAAACGAAGAAGTCAAATTATCCCTATTTGCAGATGATATGATAGTATACATAAGCGACCCCAAAAATTCCACCAGAGAACTCTTACAGCTGATAAACACCTTCAGCAAAGTGGCTGGATACAAAATTAATTCAAAAAAATCAGAAGCCCTTCTTTATACAACAAACAAATGGGCTGAGGAAGAAATAAGGGAAACAACCCCCTTCACAATAGCCACAAACAACATAAAATACCTGGGGGTAACTCTAACCAAGCATGTAAAGGACCTGTACAACAAGAACTTCAAGCCCTTGAAGAAAGAAATGGAAGAGGCCTTTAGAAGATGGAAAGATCTCCCATGCTCATGTATAGGTAGGATCAACATAATAAAAATGGCCATCCTACCAAAAGCAATATATAGATTCAATGCAATTCCTATCAAAATACCAACACAATTTTTTATAGACTTGGTAATTTTCCATTAGGAATTAGGAAGTAGAAATGATAGTGTTAAACTTTAAGTAATACACTAATGCCAGGCCTAGAGATTTTACACCACTCCTTCCATAGATTGTGTGTGTGTGTGTGTACACCCAAGAGCCCTCATGCTAGGATAATTTTGTACTTTTATATCAATACCTCTCTACTCATATTTCTATGCCTTAGTAAGTTAAGGTCATGAAACTAATAAAACACAATTTTTTCTTTAAAATGCAGATTAAATGGAAATACAAATGGCAATGGAGGATGCTGGAGCGACAGCTCAGTGGTTAAGAACACACACTGCTCCTGCAGAGGTCCTGAGTTCTGTTCTCAGCATCCACATCAGGTGGCCTCTACCACCTGCAACTCTAGCTCCAGGGGATCGGATGTTTCTTTTGAACTCTGAACATTCATGTGTGCATGCCCACATACTGATACAAACAATACAGACAAATCTCACACAGGCGAAGGTACAAGAAGACATGCTTCCACACATTTGAGGACTGGCAAACTATGGTTTCCTATCATAACAAGTCTCATGTGATAAGCCCTATATTCAAATTAAATCCCTTGAAACATTTACACAGCAAGTTTATCAACCAGCCATTCAGTTGTAAGCAAAATATTTCCATTCAATTCTTTTGGCAGCCCTAGAAAGGGATGAATTAATAGTTTCATTTTATCACTGGGAAAAACCGCGTCTCATGAGGGTTAATGAGTTGCCTAGTCACCTAATCAGTGGGATTTTGGATTACAAAGCGGATGTTTCTGAAGCCAAGCCAAGCTGGTTCTCATTACACTATACCACAACAGCTTCATCTAAGTGCACTGTGCTATTCGCCTTGTTCGTCAAAGGAAAGGGTCGTCAGCACCCTGCTTCTCTCTCTGCAAGCAAATGGTCATGAGAACTATAGTGTATTTTGTAGATAAACACTAACACAGAAGAGCTATGGAAAATAATACAGAAAGTTCTCCCACGTGTACTATGAAGAAATAAAACTATCTAATAACAAAAACCAGATAGACCAGTGTTTACTCAGTATTCTATTTGAGTAGCAAAAACAAAAACAACAACAAAAAGGGTACATACAGGTCTAGCTACATACATACTACGTCTGTTTGCATATGAAGAAAACATGTTCAGTAGAGCCCAGTACAGGACTCCTTGTGGACAGATAAAATAGGAGGTGGGTACTACAAAATAAAATTACTTTGTATGCTTTCCCAAACATGCTGTTAAGCTGCAGGGTAGTCACCAGTGTGCTACAGCTCATGTAATTCCAGATTCTCCATGCTGTGTGCTGGGAACATTTTTTTCCCTTTTAGCTTGTGTGGCTTGCTGGGATCTATAAAAGGTAAGCAGATGTGCTATATGGCATGTCTGGGCTGAAGCTTTAAGAGCCAATGCTCATCCTTCTACATCGCCTCCTAATAGTCACACTGAAGCATAGATATTAACTAAAAGCTTCACTGGCCAGGGTACTGAGTCACTGTGATGAACAAAACTGTCCTAGAAGTACCACACATGTGGAGACAGTGGCAAAGGGTCCTTCGTTGTCTGAGACCACTATATCCTTATCCGCTCCAGATGACCACTGTTCCAGAGATCCAGATTACTATAATGCTGGGTTGTTTTTTGTGACATCATTGCCCAGACACCTTGGCTGATGGAACGAACATACAAGAGGAATTCTGCTAATAGAGAGTGCAACACAGAAACTATATTAAAACCTTTTCACAGTTCTAAACATTAATATGGTCTTAATTGATGGATTTGTGCATTCATTAAACAAATATTGACTGAGAACCTAATATGTCCTTTGCAGTCATAAACACAGAGAAAGTACCATTAAACATGATGGACAAGGAGCTGGAGAGAATGTCTCAGTGGCTAAAAGCACATACCGTTCTTGTAGAAGACCAAGGTTCATATCCCAAAACTTGCAGGACAGCTCATAACCTCCTGTAACTGAAGTACAAGAGAATCTGATGTTCTCTTCTGACCTCTGTGAGTTCTTACACACACACACACACACACACACACACACACACACACACACAAACACACACACACATAAATATCATATGTATATATACATGTGCTTATATGTACATATATGTATATATATATATGTTATATATACATATGTATAAAAAGAGAGATTGAGACATATATACACATTAAAAAAATAAATGCTTTTTAAAAATATGTCAGATGAGCTCTTACTATCACATAAGCAAATAAATTAGTAAGAAGATAACAGATAAGGATGCAGTGTTCCCATGCAATCCAAGCCTCATGACATCACTGGGAGGAGCCAGATTCATGATGGGCCTGGAAGGCCAGAGGGACCTCTGGGAAGAAATAACTGCAGCAGATGGTTGCAACTCGCCTGGAATCTCTAAAACCACAAAGAGGGCTCTTTAAACTTTCCTGTAGTCTCCAAATTTTTGCAAGTTGGTCTATATTTCATTTTAAATCATAATAACGCCATAAAAGAAAAAGTAACAGTGGGTGGAATGGTAGGATAATAGAGTTCTCAGTTAGAAAACCCAGGAGGCCCAGGCTTCCTCCAGAAAGTGGAGGGTCATATTCAGTTACACCTGCAGATGGAAATGATAAGAGGCCTAAGTGGATGCAGAAGCAAAAGTTGGCACCTCTGTAAGTAGAGGAGCCCCTCCCCCATTGAAAAGTTATCCCAAAAAACATCCATCAAGATAGTGGTAAAAGGGGTGAAATGTGTACACACATAAAAGCAATTGGAAACATATTTGCCTAATTATACAGACAAAGATATCAAGAGGAGTGCCGAAAGGGGGTGAAAGCCTAGGACATTTAGAACCTCCATTCTAATGGAACCTAACTCCAGAGCTGTCAATAAGGCCCCAGGGCCAAATGCCACTGATTATGAAAGCCTTAAAGAATTAATAAGCCTGTGAAGAACGTGCAAAGGACAGGCCATCTGAAAGGGGCAAAGCCACAAGTCTGTTTTCATCAGCAACTGCTCGTTCATATTTCTGCATGAAGCTAACTTTATTAGATCATTCAGCAAAGGTCAAGTGGGATGTGTCTTTTCTGAATTACTTTCCTATTTTATGACACAGACTGAGAAACTGGATAATATGCACTGTATTTCCAAAGGCTGAAAGACATTGATGTCCAGATGTTGATTTCCTGTCGGATGATATCAGTCATTTTGACAATGGAGTTTTACATGATGCTATGCCAGCTCCCAGCTAACTCCTTCAATGCCTGAACATCTTCAGAAGCCCACTTTGAACTACTTATCACTACAACAAGAAACCCGTACCTATTCATATGGATAAAGATAGGGCCTGCTAGTCTCAGATTCCTATAGTCAACACTTTCCCCAAGAGATAATTTAGCACAGAGTGCATTTCACTCTAAGACAGCATTTCTTAAACTGTGCAAGTTCTCTTTGCAAATATGGCTTTTCTCCCTACCCTACTAGGACAAAGGGTTTAAGACTCTGAAAGGCTGACCAGTCCAAAGGAGGATCTCAATATTTAAATTCCTATTATAAAACATTTCATAAATAGGATCTCATTTTTCTTTCAGCATGCCTAACGTACATACTGGCTTCTGTGGTTTCTTGCATTCATATGATGCACATATATACACAGACATTCAGACAGACAGACAGACACATGAACACACATTGAAAATAAATACTTGTAACTTGAAGAAAAAAAATAAAGTATTTAAAAAAAAAGAAAATAAATACTTTTTGAAAATATGTCAGTGTAGTGAATGAAGAAATCCATAAGATCAGTTTTTGAGATTTTTTGAATGAATGCCAAGAGGCCTTTTCTCTCTTGCTATCACCAGCACATTATCCTATACTTGTCCTCATTAAGAAGCATGGTTTTCTAATGGATGGAACTAGAAAAGCTCATCCTGAGTGAGCTAACCCAGACTCAAAAGGATGTACATGGCAGCTATTCACTTATAGTCGGATTTTAGCTATATAGTACAGGATATCTATAGTACAACCAACGCACCAAAGGGAACATGGACATGGACTTTTTGTTTGTTTGTTTTCTCTCCCTGTCACTGAGACACTTTTCCCTGGTGGTACTGCCTTGTAGGCCTCCAGTGTTTGAGGAGGTTCTTGTCCCTCATTTGACTGCTAAACTGGGGTGGGGGACTGTTATGTAGGGACACTCCACTCCAGAGGAGTGGGATGGAAGGGTTAGGGGGTAGAAGGTGGGAGGGCGGGACTGGGAAGGGTGGAAAGAGGACATTATAATGGAAATGTAACCTGAAGCAATAAATAAATAAATTTTAAAAAATAAATAAGTAAACTTGAAGAAGAAGAAGAAGAAGAAGAAGAAGAAGAAGAAGAAGAAGAAG
>CAJQZJ010013540.1:1012431-1051754 GCA_907164525.1 Lophiomys imhausi
GGAGACCAGCGCCATCTTTAAGGCGCGGCACGTCGCAGCTCTCTACACTGCAGAATATGGCATTCAAAGATGTTGTCTTAAATTAAGATTTTTTTTTTGATATAGAGACATATCAGCTCCTGACAGCACCCCCTATTCTACTCCAAACAGAAGATGAGCATCGAAGAATCTCCAGTGTGAGATGGTTGAATTAGTGGCAAGCCTTTCTCTTGGCCTGAAAAACCCCTTGCTTCAACTGCAGACAGACTGCTGTCCAAAAAGGACAAAACTTGGTAGCAGGGAAGTCGACAGCCTAGCTCTGCCAAGACAGGGTAGGTAAGTCCTTCATAATCCCTGCTCTACAATCAATGTCTGTCAGAGAAACGGGACCAAAAGGCTGAAGATTGATGCTGTAACGTATGGAGAGAAAATGGGAACTGTCCAGGCAGCCACTGATATGTCATTTCTTAGTTTTGGATGATGCAGGCCCTGCACTTCCTATATAATCAGATATATTTATCCCTCTCAGGTCTCTAAGGTGGTTGAAGAATAGATAGCTAGAGTCTCATAGTTA
This sequence comes from Lophiomys imhausi, assembly GCA_907164525.1. Classification (NCBI taxonomy): domain Eukaryota; kingdom Metazoa; phylum Chordata; class Mammalia; order Rodentia; family Muridae; genus Lophiomys; species Lophiomys imhausi. The sequence goes on from CAJQZJ010013540.1 coordinate 1,012,985, forward strand.
AATTTTGAGTTGTTTAGGAATCAAGAGAGTGTTCTGGATCTAAGAAGATGTTTTTAAAATAGTGATGCAAGTTAGTATGAAAGCTGAGTCAGATATAGAACTTTAAACTCATGGAGATGGTTAGATGGTAGAATGTTAAAGTCAGGGGCCAAATATGTATGAACTGGACATTTGGAATGTATGCTGGGCCATTTAACTCTCATAAATGTGGCGTATTTATTTCTGTTGTTTTGTATAGTATTTACTGTTATAAGAGAAGGAACCGTTTGTTGGACTGAAAGGGGGAGCTCTTAGGGGGAAGAGGTGGAAGGGTAGGACAGGAAGGGGGAGACGGGAAGGGATTGTGACTGAGATGTAACTTGAAGAAATAAAAAAATAAAGTAAAAAATAATAATAATAATTGGGAGACAGAAATCACTGCTTGTCTCCCACAACACTCAAATAGTAAAAAGATCCCTCATGGGCAGGACCCTTTCTGAGGCTCAGGTATTGTTTCAGTCCTGGGCTACATGAGACTGGGGGTGGGAAGAGACAGAGAGATGAACAATTGTGTGCTCAGAGCTCTCCAGAATGCCACAGGGTCACAAAAACAATGAGAGCAAGATGCCCCCACACTTCTTGGGGAAGAAGCCAAGAAGGACTCATGTCTGAACATCTGGTGTATAAACTTTGTAAGTTTCTTGCTGACCAGTCTGTGGTGTGAAAGCTCAGTGCTAAACAGATTGGCTCCCTCGGCCATCGAACTATACCTACACCTCAGGCACCATCACTGGACTGTCTGAATCTCCACACTCTGCTCTCTGGTTTAAGAGGAGAAATGAGGATGAGGGCCCAATGGGGAAGGTAAGACTCATGTGTCTCCATAGTCCAAAATGACTTCTCTGTCTCAGATGTGCCAAAGTAAATGTGTCTGGTCACATGTCTTCGTGGTCACATAAAGGGCATAAAGAAATGTATCAGCAAGAGAGCTGGGCCACACATGGCAGGTCCTGAGGTCAGGAGGCAGGCAGGAGAGAGCCCTGGGAGGACCAGCTTCTGTTGTGAAATTTAAGTCCTGGCAACACGTCTCTTGTGCATTGAGAATAAATTACTTTTCTAATGCCGGTTTTCAACTTAGGTTGGCACAAGAGGAAGTGGACATAATGAAATGGGTATTTGAAGCAGCATTTGAAGAAGTAACATCACGCAGCTTGTACTGTGATGTTTGGTGGACCCTGAGTTCTGCCTCTGCTGTTCGTACATGTGGTGTCGGCCCAACTTACCAACTGCCTGGTTCCACCCATCTCTGAAATAGGGCTAAGGACACCCACCTCACAGGATTCCTGTGATAACTGGCAGAAGTTAAGCATTCAGTGATGATTATCTTTCTTTCCTACAGCTGCACGACTTTTTGAAATGATAATTGTCAGAAGAAGAGCAACATGGTGGATCAGAAGGACAAGTGGATGATAAAAAGAGAATAGGCATTTTTAAAATTTGGAAACTTTTACCTACCACACAACAAATCTTTGGGATACTTAGAATCCTTCATGCTTTAGGTCAACTGACCAGCAGAACTCTTTCTACAACAAAGCTCCAGAATGTTCTACAGCAAGACTACCCAATACAGCAATTTCTGACTGTAGATGACTGTTGCACAGTTGAAACAATGTCACATGAGACATTGGGAGGAATAAGTGAATACTAGAGCTTTAGTAGCTATTGTGATTAATTACCTCATAATAACAATCATCAAAATGTATTGAAACAGCACATTCACCCCTCTGCCTCATCACTTTGTGATGCCAAAATACCAGTGTATTTTGCCTGGAACATCTAGTCCCTCATGGTAGAAGTATAGGAATGAGTGAGGAAGGGAGAATAAGAAAATACTGAGAGAGGAGAGGGAAAGTAAAACAGTGAAAGAAATAAGCAGTCCTACTTCCTTCAAAGGCTGAAATGAGTTGCTAAAACAAAAGTCTTTAAAATAAAATTTTCAATGAGCAGACATTTGGGGGGGATGAAGTTAGATCCTGATGCACTAGGGGACATACTTCTAAATGATCTTGAAAGGATTTGATTTGACATCTCTGAGAGAACCAAAAATGGTTGATGGAGTAGGGGAGTGCTTTTCTAGATTCCATACCCCAGACATTGTAAACTGGGTCCTGCGGAGTGTGTTCCAGCCAGCATCTCACATTTATATGGAACCCTTTTGTCCATGTCACGGTCCCATATACAAGGGACCAGCAGGAGGAATGCTCCATATTGCTCCTCACAGCCCCCTTTCTCATCCATTCTATAGTCACCAATTCCACTCCACCAAAAAAAAAAAAGAAAGAAAAACAGTGTTGGGCACATTTTCATTAACTGTTTATTCATTATAAATAGTAAATATTTACTGCACTTTTTACATGAAAGACATTTTTACAACATATCATTGTTGGTTGAGGCTGCAACACAAAGATACTATGTCTCTTGTTCCATCACCCTTGCCCAACATAAAATAACTCAGTTCTACATCTAGTCCCACTAACACATTATCTCATTGTTCTTAAGTCTAAAAGGAATGTACTTGTGCCTACCTCATTCATGGTTCCAAGAATAGAAAGAAATAAATAACAGCACCTCCCACCTCCTTCTTCCTCTTAACATTTCAAAACACAGATTTATTGACATCCTAAATGTCACCACATAAATGTATGTAAACCTCTGTTCCCTATTAATGTTGGGTTTCATTGTATAATTTAAAAGTACATGAGAGTCACGTGGACATTTCTGTTCTTGCCCTGCCTTTCGTAGAAAAGAGATGAATGTAAACGCCATCGCTACAGAAAGCGAGATTCTCGGACATGGTCTCTGAGAAAAAGGAGCAAGCAGGGCCTGTGTTGTTTGGCAAAGAGCAAACACCAATGCATCCTACCACGATGAGTTATGGGCTGCAAAAGTAAAAACACCTGCAAAAATATAGTTCTGATTTCATTTCTGTCACCTTGGCCATTGCCAAGGCACCTGTGAGGTACCCAGTATTGCACGCTGAGAAGCAGATATGTGATAGGCGGCACGTCGTCTCCCTCATGCCAATGTGACTTGGGAAGTAAACACCATCTATCTATCCCCAGCCGAAAACATGCTCTTCCTCATTAATCCCACATTCTTTTTACCAGACATGTCTGGGACATTGGTGGGCAACTAGATTAGAAATGAGAGTATGATAACAATTTATCGGGGAGATCCTTCACATCTAGTCTAGCATCCTGTAAAATGGTGGTGTTGATTTTTATGTCAGTTTCCAGTGTGTCAAAGTCAAAGATCCCTCCATGCCAGATTCATTACATAAGCAGTGTGAATATCATAGACTTGGTCAGCCTTGGACATCAAACCTGCTAACTTTCAAGAAAACTATGATATATGGGAACATACTGCTTACTTAAAACAGTCCATCCACGACTCTCTCTCTCTCTCTCTCACATACACACACACACACAGAGAGAGAGAGAGAGAGAGAGAGAGAGAGAGAGAGACAAATGGAATGTTTTAGCTTCTTGATTGACAACAAAGAATTGGAACATTTTGATAAATAGCCAGGTTACGTCACTGCCTTAAAATGGTACATTTTATAGCTCTGGGTCTTGCTCGACACCCCCCCCCCCCCCCCCCCCCCCTTTTTTTTTAAAAAAATTGAAACAACTATAAGGAAAAAAAAAATAAATCACTTTTTTTTTTCTCCCCTTCCCCCAAAGGCTGATTTTTTTTAATTTACTTTTTTGTTTGTTTTTATATTTTTTGTTTTTTTTTTTTCTGAGAAGATTCTTCATGTCTAGTCTGTGGAGGCCGGAAACAGTTTAGCTCCAAGTGGACAGTTCACTTACGCAATATCTGGCTTGAGATAATGAAAGGCACCTGTAAGGAAACACATGCAGCTTTTTAGGTCATGCTGGGAGAATTCACAGTTAGGGGCAAGATCAGCTACAGGCTGACAATGTCATATTTAATACCACGGCATCAAAGATCGAGACTAATATTTTTATTCCTGAGACAAGTTTGACACAACTCTGTGTCCTGGGCTTATCCCCCAATGATCCTGGCGCTGACCTCATTACGAACATGTGTTTCTAATGCCAGAGGTTATTTCGTTTTGGCCAACCTCTGTGTTTTACCTACTGACAATCCGGTTTTACGTCCCAGCAATTAATAACTGCAAGATGTTACTGACATCAGTTAAGAAAATAATTACACAAGGAGACCTGTGCTGTAGCAATCAGCTGGCTTTGCCACAAAACTGATACTGGGATGAAAGGCTTAATCAAGCTTCCAGTTCCTCTTTCTCAGACAGGAGGTGATCTCTGTCCCTTCCAGGAGGAACTACCCCTAGAATGTCCAAGGCTTACTTTGACCATACTGCCCATACTGGTAGCCTGGGACAGGGTCCATACTGTAGCCTGTAGTGCTATAGGTGGGAGGACAATAGGGCTGAGACGTGGGCAGGCTGTCCACATTCTTCATATGTTCCAGTCTCTGACTGCAGCTGGCCGACACCGTGGTCGTGGGTTCCAGGCCCCCAGTGAGAGGGGAGAGAGCATAGTCGGTCTGAGGCTGATGCGGTACCCCACCGTGGTTGGTCAGAAGTCCCATTACCTGCAATAACAGGCAGATTGGAAGAAGTTAACGTGTGGGCAGAAACAGTTGGCAGCCCCGAACCAGCACAAGACCTTGAAAAGCCAACTTTTATATCTGTAGAAATCTGCTGAGGAGCTGTTCTGAAGGCTTTGACCTTGATTCAACGTGGCAGCCACATGACCTCACCCAATGATAACATCTGACTGCAGTTTCAGCAAAAGGAAGGGGAGGGAGAAGGAAAAGAAGGAAGGAGAGGAGGAAGACAGAGAAGGAGAGATTATACCATGTCTACCGTGATAACATCAGACTGGAATTTCAAAGAAAAGTAAAGAAATGACAGAAAGAAGGAGACAACATTACACCAGTCTATAGAGAAAAAATGTCTAATATAGTACATCTGGACACCCAAGAGATTGTGTGTGTGCATGTGCACTAGTGTGCATTAATGTATGTGCATGTTTGTACATACGTGTTTCTGGGGATAGGACTCAGGGACTGTACCTGCTGAACAAATACTCTACCACACAGCCACATCCCCAGCCATGAGATTAAAAAACCACTTGCATATATGAGTGTGTGTGTATATGCACGTGTGTTCATACATCTATACATATATGTGTGGGGGTATGGGTATGGGTATATATGTGTATACATATATGTGTGTGCATATATATGTATGTGCATATGTGTGTGTGTGTGTGTGTGTATTAGAAGATGGAGTTGGAGATATAACTCCAAAGTGCTTGCCAGACATGCAGAAATCCCTAAGCTTGACCCCCACCCTTAGCACTGCAAAAATTTTAAATATCAAGTTTTTTTGTGTGTATCCTGAGACCTCCATGTGTTTTGTTTTGTTTTCACCATGTTCCTTCTGAAAACAACTTCTCTTTGGTCCATCAGTCAGCAACTAGAGGTCATTTCCCCATCTCAGTGTTCCCTTGTGCTTCCCTCATTATGCCCTCTATAAAACCTCACTTTTCCACTTTGATTTGTGAGACATGAGAAACCTGCTGCCTTCTCTCCCCAGCTCTCCTTGGAAACTAGTAGTGCCAAACAAATGGTCATAGATTCTCCAAGCAGTCAGTCATGCAGTCTAAGGTCTACAAGCCAGGTTCAGGAAGTTGAGGCAAAGGATTACCCTGAGTTAGAGGCTAACCTATCCTGTCTCAAGAAGCCAAAGCAAATCAAAAGAGCCTCCAAGCACTTGTTTCTATGATCTATCTAGTCCTTCATTCTCAGACTCACATTGTATATATAAGAAGTGTTTTTTAAAAGGTGGGGGTAACATGTGAGTTTTTTGTTTAAGTTATAAATGACCCCAGAGGATTAGACACCTTAACAAACAGTAATCACAGAACAAAAACTCTCAGATTGACTCCACCAAGTTTTTCCCAAACTCATTTTCACTGGCCCTTCCAACCCTTTTGTGATGGAATATCAGTAGGTAATTAAGTCAAAACTAGAAAATATCCACAAAAGAAAGAAAGTGCCTTTTTCCCAAAAGGCAACTGCAGAAGAAAAGTACTAGTGAGTGAAGAGCCCCTCCACCAAAAAAGAAAACCAGTCCTACTAAAAAAAGCGGTTAAGTGAGGCACCCCACCATTGCACACCAGTCCATCATGGTCCTGCAGAAAGAAAACCCAACCCAGACCACAGTCCTCAACACTAAGCACAACGCTACATTTACACACAGGCAATTCAGTCGACAGACTCCTGGATCTAAGGACTCTGTCACAGTGGAGTTAGGATCTACTCATACACCCCCATGAAGCTCTTTAACTCAGACTGAAAAACAAGATCCCATAGCTTCCTTTGGGGAATGTTTGCATAACCTTAGAGGTAAGCAAATCTTAATAAAACTTTAAACTGATCGGTCTTGAGTGGACCACAAGATACAACTCCAGAGAGTTGCTAACTGCCTTTCTCCATCCAAAAGTCCACTCTTCTCACTATGCTCCCACCCAATTACTGATAGCTAGAAGGCTGGCAGGAGCAGGCAAAGGAACATAGTAAGTCTAAACTGTGAAAGCCATCCCAGGGATCTAAATTAGTTGGCACTATGTGGCAAAATGTGTGGGGGGAAAATTAGTCGAATCTAAAACTAAATCAGCAGTAGCCAAGCATAGCTTTATTGGAGGTTGCAAGCAAGTGACCTTAACAAAATCAGGTGTAAACCAACATGCTCACAGCTACAGGAATACATTCACTAGAGCAGTTGTTCTCAAACTGCCTAACACTGCCACCCTTTAATATAGTTCTTCATGTTATGGTGACCCCCAACCATAAAATTCTTTTGTTGATACTTCATAACTGTAATGTTTGCTACTGCTGTGAATAGTAATGCAAATATCTGAAATGAAGGATTGTGACTCCTTTGAAAGAGTCATTCCACCCCAGAGGGGTCTCTACCCACCGGTTGAGAACCATTGCTCTAGAATATGGCCTCTAACGTGCCCAACACTCTTTATAAGTTGATTTCTTCATTTGAAATTTTTGAATGAAACTTGGACTGTATTTAAATTATTTCCTGGATGCCTTCTACCTCCAGGGATCCTCCTCTCCCTCCTCCTCCTCTTCCTTCTTTTGAGCTTGTATAGACAATTTTACAGAGTGTGCCTGGAAAATTCATCAACTTTATTGCTACACTAACTTGCAAAATACTTTATTTCAATCTTTGGAAATTAGGACTGTTTATTTTTAAGTCCTTAAAATAGAATTTACAGCTGTGTGTAGTGGACACAAGCCCGTAACCCTTGCACGTGGGTGGTAGAGGTAGGAGAAACAGGGGTTTAAGGCTGATCTCAGCTACAGAGAGAGTTCGAGATGACCCTGGGATACGTGAGACACATCTCAAACAAAGAGAGAGTGACACGTACTCAATTACCAAGCAAGCACTCTCCTTTCAATTCAAGATCCACATCTTGAACTGGCCTGAAGAAAAGACCAGACAGGACAAACAAAAATGTGAGAAATTTGATTTTTCTTATGAAGGAGGGTAATGACAAGGGAATGGGGTTGGGTGGAGACATATGTGATGAAAATAAACTGTGTTAAGTTAAACAAACACTTAGGAAAGACAACTTTGACTCTATCAGTCCTGAAAAGAAAATATCCAGTGGTATCAGGTAAAAAATAATAATAATTAAAGTTTAAATGAATGGTATCCTTCAGGAAGATATCCATTTAAAACTCAGTTCACCATCTGCAACTTAAAGAGAGAGGTGGATATAGGTACAGTCACAAATCAAGAGGTAAGGAATTTGGGGCCGAATTTGTTCAAAACATATATGCTAAATATGTACATTTTGTGACAAACTTTTTAAAAATCCCCTGCCACACGTTTCTTGTTGTGTAACTTTGAAGGAAACAGTAATTTTTTTCAGGGGTGGGGGGAGAGGAAACAAAATGGAATGAGTTTTTACTTGTTTTGGGTGGTTGTTTGTTTGTCTGTTTGAGATAAAATCTCTTCAAATAGCCCTGGCTGTCCTGAAACTCACTATGTAGATAGAACAAGCTGGCCTAAAATCTCAGCTCTCAAGAGGCTGGGGCAGGAGGACTACAAGACTAAAGCCAACCTGAGCTACCTAGAGAAACCCAGTCTCAAAAGAGGAGAAGGAAGAAGAGGAAAGTGGGAGGAAACGAGGGGAAAACACTAATAAATAATTATCATTATTTGTCTCACTAATTCATATTGCAGAAACTTGAAACAGCCACCATTTTAATAACCTGTCATTTAAAAATTAAAAAAAAAAGAAATCTGCATGTGGGAGGGGGATGAACATCTCAATAGAAATGGTATTACTTTTCCTTGACATAATTCAAAACCTCAAATCTCTGTGGAAGGGTCCCATTACACTTTTATGTATGTTTCTTTAAAAGTTATTTTATGCTTCACGTGGTTCAAGGGAAACTATGGAAACTTATTTTTATGCACAAGAAGCTAGCAAATAAGTTTCTTAGCCCTCCCCCGATATGGTCATGGACCGCCATGCCAGCCGTCAGGCAGCCCTCATCTCTCTCTAAGAACCTAGCCAGCATGTCTCCCATACATGCTTCTAATTGGTTGTTCAAAATCTTCATTTGCTGTAAAATGAATCCCTGGACCCCTCCACAATACCACTAACAGTCCACGTCTACTACAAGGCTGGCTTTTTTTTTTTTTTTTTTTTTTTGAGTATAGGGGAAAGCACGATTGCTTTGTTTTCAAAAATAATTTCAAAGAAGACAACTTCAAAGACACTCATTTCTGCCTCCCAGATGCTGACCATATTTCTAGAAAAATTACAGGTAAGTAAAGGAGATTAACAAGGGGGAAAGTGGCTTCTTTAAATAAAGGTTCTATCCTAGTGGGAAAAGATGTGGGTCTCTTTGACTGTTTGGCTGTGTGTGTGTGTGTGTGTGTGTGTGTGTGTGCAAGAACATGCATGTATATGGTAGCGGATGATGGGAGTGTTCCACAGCATAACTATGAAGGTCAAAGGACAATTTTCTGGAGATAACACTCTCCTTCCACCATGTCCATCCAGGGGATAGGATTCCTGTCATCAACCTTGCTGGCAAACACCTTTACTAACTGAGCCATCCCACTGTCCTGCCTTTATTTTTACATCCAGTTATGTAAAATGCTTAATCGAAGTATCTGAACCAAACACTCTATTAAGTACATTTCTGAATGGTCCCTGCAACATTGCCCATGCACTACCTCCAACCTGTTTACAGGTGACTTCTAAAAACAAATCCATGACCTTGCAGTTCTGAGCTCACTCTTCTTCTGCCCCCTCTCCCAACGCCTGCTTCATTAGAGACATTTTCTGAAGATCTCTTTCAGCTCAATCTCAAATTTCAGGATTTTGAATAGATTGTTTATATCTTGATTGGAAGATTACATGGTTCAGAAGAGACCAACTCTTTACAACTGCTTCATGCCGCATTTCTCTTGAATTAATTTCCCTATTGTAAGATTAAATATAAAAGATAAAAACAAAAAACCATGGGCCAAATTAAGATTTACATTTAAAACGATGTGTCTGGAAAATATTTGTCTTGGCACAAACATTACAGCTTTGCTGTATACCAGCCCTCAAAAGTGCTCAGAGCTTATCAGAAATCTAAAATGACTAAGCAAATTAGGTAGTAAGCCTAGGCACTTCTTTTCGCCTTAGGAAGAATTCATGTTCCTGTCTTTAGCCTCCTTCTTGTTCTCAAGTAATCAGACATTCTTCTTATTTAGCATTTAACAACACACATTTAGTTAATTTTTTAAAAATGGTTTGGTGAATTAGTTGTATATGACACACAGGGTTGTTCAGTCGCTGTTGTTAACCCTTTTACCCTTTATCTAAAACTCTACTGACTACACTTTTTTTTGATGTAATTTATTTCCAAAGTCAAACCAAAAAAAAAAAAAAAATCAAATGTTTATTGAATGCCTTTTGCCAACTCAGGTATCCCTGGAGTCCATTAGTGTTAAACCTTGCAAGTGTATCTTTGAGCTTGCAAACCCTCAATTTTAAACGATGCACACATCTCAGAAAACATCTTCAGATTCAAATGCCTTAGGAATTATTCTGCAATTGATTAGCATCTAAATAATTAGATTTGGGGTCCTGTCTGTTTGAAAGCTGTAAGAAAGAGGGAAGTTGCCTAAGGGCAGGGGTTTCTCTTGGGGTCTGGGTGATGACCTTCTCACCCATCATGAGAGTTAGGCAAAGGGCCAGGAAGACTTCTACGTAACTAGGAGGAGAAGCATGTGACCTGCCCTAGCTAAGGAGGAGCTATTTTAAAATTTTTATTCCTTAGCTCAGTAGCAGTGTTTAATGCTAGGTGGAAAGGGGAGTGAATGCCAGACCCATACGTGACTGACTCTGCCATGCAAACTTCCAAGCTTCATTTGGAAAGTACACAGTAGGAACTGTCCTGACTAAACTCAACTTCTGTCTGGAGACTAATCACAGATATTCACATCCAGTTTCTGAATTCTTTCCAATACCTGTTTCTCGGTAGAGCTATGTGATTAAGTTGACAGCCATGCACTTTTTAGTGCTTTTATTATTATTCTCTTTGTTTTGCTGCTGTTTTGTTTTTTTGAAAGCCTAGGGAATCACATACATGCTAGGCAAACACTCAACCACTGAGCTACATCCTCAGCCAACCAAATTTCTTTAAGAACTAATGAATAAAATATAAATCAAGGAAATTAGCCTAGAAATGACTTTTGGGGGCACATATACATGCATACATACACACATGTGTATATATGTGTATCTAGTTTGCTTCTAGTCAATGATGAACAGTCACGCCATGTCTGCCAGCCATCAAAAAAAAAATAAATTCCATTTATTATGATACTAGACTATGTTGGACCCACTATGGACATAATTTTGTTATGGTTCATAATTATAGAGGCAACTTCCCTCTTTCTTACAACTTTCAAACAGACAGGACCCCAAATCTAATTATTTAGATGCTAATCAACTGCAGAATAATTCCTAAGGCATTTGAATCTGAAGATGTTTTCTGAGATGTGTGCATCCTTTAAATCATCAAAAAAATAAGAAGGGGTTCAGTCTACCTGGACAAAAAAGTCTGCTTTCTAAACATAACAGATACTAGACTATGTTGGACCCACCATGGACATAATAAAATTCTCATATGTTTTAATTCATTTACGCATGCCTGCATTTAATATGCTTTGGACCATGTCTATAATTAATATGATTTATGAGAAAGGAATACTTCAATATCAGGGGATAAGGCACACATTTTTTTTTAATTCTATGAATGAAAAATATAACAAAATAGCTCAAGGAAAAATTGTTGGCCCATAGCATGTTATGAAGGGCTGACAGAGCCCTGAGTAAACTTGGGAAGTTAACGATATCCTCTTATCTGACCCTGACACATTCGCAGCGTGTAATTTACAGAAGCTCTGTCCGGGGAATCTTGACAAATGTTCCTGAGGATGTCAGGGCAATGTTCCATTCTAATGCAAAACAGATGTGGGTCAGACACCCTCATTCATCACTTAACACAGACTCTCCAACTCTTCCCACAAGGAATAGCATTACCTGCTGTTAACTCTTCTCATTTCAGGACTTTCTCACAATCACAGTAGCCCTCTAAAGAGGGTATACTCAAACCCACGGTCACTTCAGCAACCTGTCTGAGAACATGACTGTGGAAAATCAAACATACATCAGCTTTGGTCCGTGACTGCTTCAGGATATGTTTGCTAAATGCTAATTGACCCTTTGGGACTTAGAATTCTAACTATAGAAAGGAAAATCTCTATGCTTGGGCATCCTTCAGCGCTTGGTGCTTTAATAAGATGGCATTTTGGAATTTCTCTCTAATTTCCTATGAACTAAACCTGCATTTAAGGAAATGCAGAGCAGATCCACCCTGATAAGCATCTACCATGCAAGTCTCACTTCACCAGACCCTCACTGCATAAATAGCTTAATCTGAGATGCACAAACTACTTCCACTAAGCTAGAAACCCACATTGCCTCCATGCCATGAGTTCAACTCCACCTTCTCAAGGAAAGGAAGTGGGATATGGTGCATTCCCTCCTCCCTAAAACTTTCCCCTCTACCAAGAGCTCAGACAAGATGGAGAATGCCTTGAAATCTAGTGGTTTTAAGCTTAAGGCTCTGTTTAGGTCAGAGAATTGCACCTAAACTTCAGCCAAGTGACTAACAATGATCTCTTTCCCCTTTGTCCCTTTATCTGCCCTAACTAAACATTAGTAAACACTTTGTAGCCTTTTCTTTAAAATTAGTCATCCTCCTGCCCACCCCTAAGTTCTTCTTTAGAGGACAGAGAATGTGTGTAGGTAGAGGACATGTCTGTCATCAACTACACCACATGTGCAAGAGCTCACTGTTTTAAAGATAAATGGACCATGAGTTAGGTTTCCACCTGTGTTATCAATCACTCATTACTTCCCTGGAAATTCTCCTTTAAATATTGATAGTTTGGTACTCAACGAATTACAAATATAATCATGTGACATCCACAGAAGCTAAAACAAGAAACCCTGCTTGAGAATCAGAGAAGGGTTATCCCTGAGGCACACATGCACATAGGCAGGGGATCAGCTCCACAGGGGCCTTGTAAAATAACCTCATACATCTCAGAACAGATTATAATAGGTTAACCAGAACTTTTAAAACGTATGCTGCTTCAGTGACACATGAGTATTTTATGAGAGAGAGAAATAAAAATAACAATTATCTCTTTAAAAGACATGCACCTCTGTTAATTCAACAACACAGATTGGCTGCACAGTGTCTCACAACAACAACAACAAAAAATATTCTCTTAAATCTAGAAATACTAACTTGTGATTCCACAAAGTACACTGTATATGTGTGTGTGCCCACATATAAATTCACATATACATTATGCTCATACATGTAGAGACCAGTGGCTGACTTTGAGTGTCCTCCTCAATCACTCCCACCTTCTATTTGAGACATGGTCTCTCGTGGAACCTGAAGCTCACAGATTCAACTAGACTGCATGGATGGATGGACTGCAAGCCCCAGCAATCCTCCAGTCTCATTTCTCCATCATTGGAACCACATGCTTATGCTGTAGTACCTAGATTTTTAATGGGTGCTTGGTATCAGCACTCAGATCCACATGCTTGATCAACAAGCACTTTAACAGTGGAGTTGTTGGCCCATCCCCAAACTACACAGGCTCCTGTGTTAAATGAAAGAAGCCCAACTCCCCATGTTCCTATTTATATATGGAAGCTCTAAGGTACATCAAAAAACAAACAAACAAACAAAAAACAGAGTAGCATTTCCAGAAAGGTGTAGGAGAAAGGGCAGGGGACAGAGGGATGCAGAGAGAATGGATTATAGGCTTAGGGGTCCAATTTGATTTAAAAAGCAACAGAATGTTCTAATTATGGTTGTCAATAAATTACTGAATATTTCAAAGCCAAACCTTCCCAATTCAAAGAAAGATATGCCAAGGTGGTAGAAAACCAATTACCCTGATCTGAACACTACACATTGTCTACATGTGTTGAAGGACCACATAGTACTTCCAAAGGAAAAACATGTTTTTCCGGTGGCGCCATCTCTAAAGGTCTCCCAGCTCACTACCTCTTCCACTGGTCATGGGGCCATTGCAATCATTAGTCTCAGAAATTCAAGTTTATCAACCTCAAGCTGAATGCCAAGAGCACTTTTTAAATATTATACTATACATTGAAAAATATACACCTCTGATGAAACCCAGACAGATTCCTTACAGGAGGAAAAAAAAACAAAAACAAAAAACAGTACACAACTTAATGACTGAATCAAGTCTTCTGTGTTTGCCACACAAAGCATACATTCAGCCCAAAATTGAATAAATATGCAAGTATTAAGATTTCTCTAGATATTGCCATTTTGCAAATGCAGTAATAAATTAAAAGCTTTACATCACATTCCAACCTCATATAAAGGGTTGATTCAGACTGTAGGCTTTGCAGGAGAACCTAGCATGACTCTTCTGTATACTGCTGACTACAAAGACAAACTTTTTATTCTAATAGCTTAGTTATAAACTAAGCAATCACATTCAATTTCTCTTTTCCTCTTCAGTGGCTAGAGTGAATCAAATGAGCCTGAAAGACCACGGGCCACTGTCTAATTTGTCTTATGCACAGAAGGACAGAGCTGACAGAATTGCTATTTATATCGACTAGGCAGACACACACAACAATAATTTCAGCAGAAAAGGTTTGCCTGTGCCTTTCTCTTTGGGATCATGATTCCTGAGGCTGTCATTGGCTGCTGTGTGTCCTCTCTGTCTATGAAAAGAAGATTTGGGCCAATCCATTGTTACTCTCATAGCCATCCAAATCCAAGTAAGCTGAAAGGCCACCACTAGAGTCAGCCTAAGCCAGGGTGCTCCACATATTTTTAGGGATAGGAACCTCAGCCTAAAGAGCAAAACTCAAGGCAGCAGGTCAATGACAGCCTGCATGGATTCAACAAAGGAATTAACAGCAGTATATTCACCATGGAACAGAATTCCACTACCCCCTAGCAGAATATGGATGGCTGGAAATACACAAATGTCCCAGAGCTCTTATGGTGTAGCTGAAGGGGGCTCATTTACGATCATAAACAGCCTTGAGTCTTCATAAACATATGAGGCTTCTCAAGCCCTGGGAACGAGCTCATGGGCTGCCTTAGAAAAGAACCAGAAAGATGTGGAGGGTTTGGAGAGCAGCCGCTTTCGAACGGAATGTGTCTCCATCCCAGCTTTGTTTGACACCCAACAAATCTCTTTAATCAAAATCACTCCTCTTTCTTCCACAGATGAGTTTCTGGAAAGTGTGGAGGAAGGAAGTGTGGCTCCTTTGGGAACTGGCTGGTGGAGCAGACCACCTGCTTGTGTGGTTCTTCCAAGCAATGAAAGGTAAGCTGGGGGCACAGGATCGGATCAGCAGTCTGCGTGTCAAATGTACCAAAAGAATGGATTATCAATAATACTAGCCTCAAACGGTTTCTGAATCTGAACCCAAACTGTCACAAACAATAACAACAAAACAGTTCTCTTGAAGTGAAAGCTGGCTATACCAACAGATCAAACCTTACTACTGTTTACCTGAAGAAACAGCACAAAGGAGAGTGGGGCGGGGGGTAGAAATTTCCATGCATAATAGTAAAGATTTTCATGAAAACAGAGGAAACAAAAAAGCATTCATTGTAACTATTTTTAACAGCTTATTTTTAATGGCCAAAGTCCACCCATATTATAAGCTTATCTGCAGCAAGTTCTTCCTTAAATCTTAATGGACAAACCACCATCATCCAGCCCTTCTGACTAAAGAATGTGAGATCATGCTTACATCTCAATGGTCAAAAGGAAAATACAAGCAGAGTCAAAAGCCAGTCTTGACTTTAATGTATACATTTTAACACTTAGCTACTTCTCCCTAATTGGTTTCACCATTAACAAATGTTTGTCAAAAGAAACTGCATTGAGCGATTGAAATCTCATTTGAAGCGGGACCACGATGGTCTAATACACATATGCATGGAACTGAGTAACTAACTGCCTAATAAGCGTAGCTGACACCAAATATGCAATTTACATACATTACACACTAATAATTTCAATTTTAATATTATTCCCTAAAAGCAACTGGATGGGAATTGGAGGCAAAGTCTTTCTTTTGTGAAATGTGAATAAGAGCAGAAGTCGATCCCGGCATCATGAGCCATCCACTACTGTCTCCTTAGTGTGCAGATAAATCCACTGTGGTTGTGTCTCAGGCTTAGGATCTCTCAACACTACAAGGGTGTGACGGTTCAACCAGACTTAGATGGATGGTCAACAAATCTGATGAGATCCACAGACCAACTCTTTCTTCCGGAGGTGCTGAGTCCCGAGCACTTTCAAGCTGGTGCACAAATCTTTATGAGAATTTCCCCCCGTCGGTAGATTAGCCATGAAACAAGACAGGTGTACAGGTTATTCAATTACATCTTACCCAAGACCTGGACAAAATTTGAAAGGCAGCCTCTGTGTGTAGCTCTGACCTCGGGGATCTGTTAATAACAGTTAAATGTTCTCTAAAACAAAACCTTTTTTTTTTTTGTAATTTAAGCCTATTTTCTTATTTTGTCATTGGTTTCACTCATAAGCCAGATTGAAACTCTGCCCGTCTGCTCTAAACATAAAATATGCTCATAATGACTCAGATTTATACCAAATGTAGTTTTAAGTGTTGCTGAGTCTCAAAATTTATGGCCTCTGAGGTTGCAAATAGGACTTCCTCCTTTTTAGAAGGAAAGGGTTTTAAACTAAGTGTAGGAATGCCCCTTACATATCAAATGGCTCTGTAGGAAGAAAAAAAATACCAATAATATAAGAGTAAATGAATCAAAACCATATGGATCAAATGTCCCCTAAAATACACAGTTTGAAAAATTAAGGAGAAAACATACTTGGCAAAAAATGTGTTTTAGGTTTTACCAAACCCAAACCATTTGAAGAATCATTTTCAATTGTTGATGAACCTTAAATGCTGCCAAGGTTGCCTATTTTCCTAGATGACAAAATGATAGAGAAGTTCCCCAGACCCCCTGAAACCCACTGATAGCGTGTTTCACTCCAGAGCTTGTTGGAAGCTGTCAACAAATGCTGCAAAGTTTATAGAAGTAGGTGGAGGTAGGGCATGAAATTATAAAAGTTTGTTAATATAATTGCCCATGTTGGGAGTGTTGGCTATGTGTGTTTTGGGGGTGGGGAAGCACTGAGAGGGAGCATTCCATGCAAAAGAAAGTTAACTAAAAGAATATGGGCCACATGTTAATGAGCCTCATGTCTTAAGCATGTGGTAATATTTCCAATCCAACTTCCAAGTCAATGTCCTCTGTCTCTCCCACATATGTAGTGAGATGCTGAAAACAGTGTCCGGGATTAGAAAGGGATATCAGTTGATCTGTGTATATGAGTTCTGTATTGTCCTTTCAGCAAGAGAATATAACCTTTCAAAAGAAGGTTACTGCTACAAGGGAAAGTCCTCACTAGAATGAGTTGGGTGGTCTTCTCAGGGGTACTGGAGCCTCATTCTGAGCGCTGGCCCCTAGGAGGGTTAAATATGTCAGACAGCTATTCAGAAAGTAGAAAATACAGAGGTTTTTAACCTGCCCTGCCCCTGTCCATCTCTGATAATCTTGCCTCAAGTCTCCTGACAGATCCAGCCTTTGCTAGCAAATGGGAGGCCAGCCCTCCATTTGTGAAACCATTTGAGCAGGATCCCAGGACAAGCAGGTCAAGAGCTGGGCCCACTGAAAATATCTTACAACATGATGCTTCCCTTTGCAGAGACTAGTAACAGAGGTGTATGACTCATGTCCACAGAAGAATAACGAGGGGAAGGCAGATGGGGAGAAGGTGGGCATCATTTGGCAAATGATGTGTCTATTAATTCCTTATAAAAAAAACTAGAAATTGCCCAATCACAGTGGCTCACACCTGTAATTCCTGCATTGGGAGACTGGGGTAGAAAGATTGTTACAAGTCCCAGGCCCACCTGGTATATATTGAGAGACCATGTACCAAGCAAAACCAGGAAACAAACAAAATAAAAATAATAGAAAATCTCATATCTCATACTAATACCAATAATCAAAAATATACCAACACTAGTTATACTGGAGAAAATGCCAAGTAAAATACACAAATACTTTAAATATGCGAAATAGACTGTACCAAAGAGAGCTACAATGAATTGGCCACAATAATTCAAAACTCATACTATCAGATGAAAAATCTATACGTTCCCATCTATGTCAATTTTTAGAAAGGCTTAAAACATAAACAGAACCCAGAATCAATGTATACAAATATCTCCAGTGGTTGTCTTGGAAAAACTTCTATACAGTCAGCGTGGAATGTTTTTATTGCTGGTAGAAATTAAAAGATGAATGAAAATCAGTCAGGATAATAAAAAAAAATTCTAAGTTAACCTAAGCTTAAAACCTACATTCAGGGGTTAGAGAGAAGATTCAGCACTTATTAGCATTGACTGCTCTTCCAGAAGACCTGGATTCGTTTTACAGCACCCGTATGCTGATCCACAAATGTCTGTTACTCCAGTTCCATGCGATAACACCCTCTTCTGATCTCTGCAGACACCAGGAATTCATATGATGCACATACACCCATGTAGACAAAACACTTATACACATAATATATAATCAATAAATCTACGCCCGAAAACTAAGTTCAACCCCAGCCCGGGGTGGTGGGGGGGTGGATCTCAGAAAACTGTTTTCTATTAATATTTTCAAATGTGACTAAAATCTTGTCTGTGCTTTGTTTTGAAGTGTGTATCCTTTCCACTCAACAATAGACTAGATTCTAAATCAACAGCCAAGAATCCTAGATTCTAATTCCAGCCCCTTTACACTAATGGTGGATTACAACCTCCCGTCCTGCCATTGAATTGCCTGATCAATAGACTGAAAGACAGGTGGAGGAAATAGAAGAGCCAAGTGGACAATAAGAGAAATGACAGTCACACCACTTCTGTTCTTAGGATCATATGACCCAACCAATATGTCAAAAATGGGGTCTCTGCAAAGCAGAAACTACAGGACCACCACTCTACTTTTACTGTCTCTTCGCTTAACAGGTGAACCAAGTCATCAGAATCTGGTTTGTAATAACTTTCTTTGTGCTAATTTCTAATGAAGTCACAAAACCAAAACCATTTGTCAGCATCATTTTACCTCCACAGAGGCACTGAGGAGAAGCAATCAATCCAAAGGGCTGTAGGAATCTGAGTCCTAATCCCAGTTTTCTCCTCTGTTGTTTTATAAATATGTTCAGATGGTACAGATTCACTCACTCTCTGTATTATCCTCAACTTTGATTGAGGGACACTATTCTCTCTTTTCTGATTCATTGAGGATGCTGTAAGAACTATGACAGCATTGAACCCTACTGGTGGTCTACAGTAGACCCAATATATACAAATACAATATACAAAATATACTAGTTATTCAAGAATGTAAGTACACAATTGATATAATATGTAATTTGGGTTTACAGTAGACCCAAAATATACAAAGTATACAAACACAAAATACACTAGTTATTCAAGAATGTAAGTACAAAATTTATATAATATGTAAGATGAAATTTTAAAATGCAAGGAGAAATTGCCTGTGGGGTTTTTCCATTGCTGGTTGTGAAATGACCCCACCCTGCCACCAACTTTGAAGTCACTCACAGTTTTCTTGAGTATAAATGGCTAGAAGGTTAATTTCAAATATGTCCATGTAGGTAGCACTTCCACAGCATTATTCCCTGACCTACAAGAAACTAGCCATTTCACCTACAGAACTCAAGTCATGTCATTTTCCTTGCAACTGAAGAAAATAAACTTCCGAGACATCCTGAAGGAGCCTTGCCTTTCACAGAAGCTGCTCAGCTCACAGTTTACCCTCATGAAAACTTTCAGCAAAATCAGTCCATTAAAAAGCTGTTCTCTATGGGCCTGGAGAGATAGATGGCCCAGCCTATGAAAGCTCTGGTTGCTTTTTCCAGAGGACCTGGGTTCAATTCCAGGCACCCACATCAGGGCAGCTCACAACTGCTGCAAATCCTCACACATGCAGGGAAAATACCAATGCACATAAAAAATAAAAATACATTTTATTTAAAAAAAAAAGCTGTTTTCTGGTCTCCAAGTGACTGATGTTAAAACTTGAAGAGCCTTTTCCATGTTGCTTGTAAACTCTGGAAGAAGTTTCTATATGAGACTCTTGAGTGTTAAAAAGCTGACTGTTTGAGAGTAAGCCTGTAATTGTCATGTAAAATCACATCCCCAAATGCCAGTACTAGGAAATCAAAGGAGTTAAAAGTCCTGTGGGAAAGTTTCCATTGTTTTCGTGTTGTTATTTGCCTGCTGAGGTTTAAAGCCACCTCTTGCTATTTTTTTAAGCCCAGGATGTGCTATAGGAGTCTATAAAACTTAATTACATTTACTGTTACAAAAAAAAGGATTTATGAACTTTTGCCTTAAGGCGGAAATGTTTATTTCATTGCCTTTGCCATCCAGTCTTTTCAACTCCTGTGGCTTTGAACTTCTCAGCTGTTTGGAGTTATCACCATTGCACAGAGCCCAAGAGCTTCACTCCTGAAGACGCACACCACAAGTTGAAGAAGCCAGGGAAGGCAAAGATATATGAGTCGTTATTTTGGCCACCCTTTGTGCCATTAAAATCTCATTTTCTGCCTATTAGAATACCCTCTCGGTGCTTAGGCAGTGGTGATAGCCCGTGATTAGTGTGTAATTGAGTATAATTGTCTTTTCACTTTTCATTTGTGTCATTCTGAGTGTCTCTGTGTTTTTCTAACCACCAAGAAGAAAAAAAGAGGTAGAGAAAAGATAAAGCTGTTAAAACTCTCACTCTCAGCTCTCCAAAGAGCTCCGAGATTGCAATTATAGATTGGAATCCTTTTGTGACATTTCTCCAAATTTAGTGGGTGGCTCTCCTCGCCACCTGGGCCAGCTGCTCTTTAATAAAATCAAGCTCTCTGTATTTAAACAACTGCTAATAATGTGAAGTTCAGACAGTTGCCACATGTAGGAAATTGAACCATCCCTCTGACATGCAATTATCAGGGCAATTTATTAATGTAATCCCCCAAGAAAAACTCATAGTCCAATGCAAATTAGAAAAACAATTATAACGTCCAAATATTTATATAGTTCCAAAGACTAGCAATTCTGCTAATTTGTGTTCTTACAACTCATTCATTCCAGACTCTTCTGCTTTTCTGTCCTCAACTGGGTCTCTCTCTCTCTCTCTCTCTCTCTCTCTCTCTCTCTCTTCCTTCTCTTTCTCTTTCCTCTCTCTCTCTCTTTCCGTGCCTCTCTCCCTTCCTTCTCCTGTCCTCTCCCTCTCCCCATTCCTCTCTTCCTCCCTCTTCTAGTTTCCCACTTCCCTCCTTCCTTTTCCCCTCTTTCCACTATCCATCTTCTCTCTATATACAACTGATCTGCTTCCTCTTGAAGTATTCTGTCAGGGCTTTGGTGTTTTCTGATGAGAATTTCTACTCAAAATTCTGCCAGCTGACCAAATCCTGTCTGAAACAGACAAACAAAATCAAAAGAAAAGAAACCCCAACAGGTTTGTAAGGCTTTCAACCAAAGCTCAGAGCTAGGAACAGGAAAGACACAAGACAAATGCCTTGACAAGTAAGTATAAACACAGATTCTCCATGACGACACTAGAAGTTCCTTGAATTTAAGTCTATGCTACAATTTTGATGCCTCCAGTAGAAAAGGAAAAGAAAAAGGAAACTCAAAAACTGAAATCATGTGGCTTGTATAAAGAATACATTATGGTTTACATTTGGCAATTCATTATACCGCTGCCTCGGGGAGTTGACTGCTTGGTTCTGGTAACGGCAAATCATCTGTCTCGAAACATGGGACTGACCTGAGGTGAAAGGCCATTGCCAATGGCAGGGTTCATGGGGTTGGAGGGCCCGGATGGAGGCACAAAGCTGTCTGTATAGCTGGAAAATCCATGCCTGGTGCTGGGGAGGCAGTAGGCAGAGCTGCTGTCTGGGTTCGAAGGAATAGTGCTTTGGTGGACAGTGCTCGGAGGAAGAGGTTGAGGTCTGTGAACGGTGCTGCTGGGATCTGACACGGCTGAAACAAAGAAGATAATCAACATGGTGCTCTCTGGCGGACCAGCCGAGCAAGTTCAATGCAAAAGTTCCCAGTAGTAGTTACGCATGGTCAGATGCTATGTGAACTTCCAATAGCATTCTCAATCACGCATGTGTAAAATCACACAACAAATACAGTTACGTCTATCTTGGCACGTCTGTAAGCATGTAACTATGTATACAAACTTCCAGGGCACACTCACTTAGAGTATGAATGCAGAAATCACACTGGCAATGCTAACAAGCCAATTTGGGTAGTGAATGCAGTGTAATCACTACAGGTACCAAATTTCTCATCAAATGTCCCCCTTAAAGCACTAATGCATGAGTAGACATCAGAGTTTCAAATGATGGAAACACTGTCTTTCACAACCCCAAAATCACAGCCCTGCAATTTAACATTATCCCATTTCCTTCTTGTCCTAAAAAAAAAAAAAAAAAAAAAAAAAAGATGACTCTGCCAAAGCTTACCTTCCTGGAATTACTATTATAACTTCTGAAGTTAGTTACAGTCCTAGAACCTCAGCTGATTGCAACCAGGGGAGAAAAAAAATCTCCTGTTTCTTTAAATTGTTTTAAAGCACTGAAATGGTGAGTTACATCACGTCACAGTTTATCTAAAGAGACTGAAACATAGCACAAACTATTTCTGAGACATGGCAGGTATGCAGAGGGAAAGACCATGCAATATGATGGCATACCAGCAACATTAATGTCGGCATCACAGACAGAATTCACTGTATAAAACACTCAATGGAAAGCAACTGGGACTTAAACTTTCATCACCCTTTTTCTCTTCCTAGATACCTTGTGGGATAGATGTGGGCTGGTAAGAGGTCTCCGACAGCTGGTATGTTGGCAGGGTTGGCATGGCAGTAGGAGGGAATCCTCCCGGAATGAGATGGTTGAAAGCCATCAGTTGATTGGCCCCAGCTTGCTTCCTCCATCTTGCGCGGCGGTTGCTAAACCAGACCTATGGATTTAATTTAAAATTTGAGGATTTCACTGATGAAATAATAGTATATTCCTAATGAATGTTTCATGCTAAAACAGATTAAAGGCTCCTTACTGACAGGGAAAATACAGACAAGAGCCCTCTGTCTTCTGTAATATGTTGGGGTGAAGGGGAAGTTAAATGTCAGAGGTCAGGAAAGGGGCTTTATGGACCCTAATGGACTTTCAACAGTTCTAGTAAGCTGGCAACAACTGTGGGCAGGGGCATCTGAGCAGGGTTCCAAGCAGGAATTGTTCTTTACTCCTCCCACCGTTGCTCCTGAACCCCCATACCATAGCCTTCTAGGAAATCCATGAGCACTTGGACAGTTAGTTGCCCACACACCAACATTGACATGTATGGTACATCTCCTAAATTTGGCCTGGCCAATTACATACACCACGCCTTGGGCTATATATTCCTATCAGTCTAACTCTGTATGTCTATATAATCAGTGTAAGTATAGGTCCTAGATCAGTGGTTTTCAACCTTCCTAACACTGCAACCCTTTAATGCAGTTCCTCATGTTGTGGTGACACCCCCAACCATAAAATTATTTTTGTTGACACTTCATAACTAGTTTTGCTACTGTTATGAATCATAATGCAAATATCTATGTTTTCCAATGGTCTTAGGTGATTCCAGTGAAATGGTCATTCAACCCCCAAAAGGGTCATGACCCACTCATTGAGAAACACTGTCCTAGATAGCCACATGAATTGAACAAAAGTTAATACAAGTAGAGCATTTTCCTACCTCTTTCGAACACATCACACTGATCTCAGTTAGAATAGATGCCCATAAAGATATTTAAACAAAAGGAAATATTTTGCAATGAAAATAGTTTATTATTTCTTTTGGTACCTGTGTTATGTACTGTTATGCTATGTTGAATATTATACTAATCACTTATGTTCATAAAAATCTATTAGAAAATAATTTCCTTTCCAGCAATTCAAAGCTCAAGTCTTTTTTGTGTCAAAGGAGAAGAGAAACAGATAACAAACAGAAATATAACTAAATGTTTTATGTTATGAATGATATTATATAAGTTTTTAATACACCTTTCGATCATGCCCAACTATGATTTAAATCTGCATAATTAAAATGTAAAACTTGGAGTAAATTTTCCAGGGTGCACACTTAATATTTGCAATACCACAAAAGAGGACTCCTTATCAAACAAAAGTATTAATATTTTTATGCAAATGTTCACTGAAATTTAACATGGAGGAAACATAGCAGTTGAGGCTGATGGGTTAGGAGGGAATGAGATGGGAGTTTGGGACTCAGGCAGCAGTTTTCACAGAGCCAAAAAGAATTGCTCACAGGACAGCGAAGCTCCGTGTTAAGAAGTCAAGGAGTCAGAAAAAACTTTGGAGTTATTGTGGAGACAAAGTTTCTACTCACTTTAGAAGTTGACCATGATTGTCACAGGGAATATTTCTCTAGCAAGAGGTCACAATAGAGAATAGACAGACTAGACCAGCCTGGCTAAGAGGATTCGACAGGGAATGTACATGAGAGATAACTTGCAAGAGTCCATTCCCTCCCTCCCCCATGTAGGCTCCAGGACTTGAACTCAGGTCATCAGGCTTGGTGGCAAGCACCTTTTACCCACTGAGCCATCTCACCAGCCCCAAATATTAACCTTTAATATTCCTTATGTTTCCAAGGGGAAAAGAAGGTAATGCAGTAATTTCTCATGTTGATACATTATTGAATTAGAACCTCACTGACTTAATAAATTCCCACCTGGTGTAATGGAACCATGAACACTCAATTTCAGGCCTGTGTTGGCAGTGTTTTATCCCTACAAGTCTACACTACTATGACCCCCAGGGGCATCATGGGAAGAAAAGCATTTTCAAGGAAGAGCTTGGCATAATCCATGTTAATGGAAGAGTCTAGGGGTGAGAGTTCATGCCTGAAGGCATTTACTTTACCACCCACTGTAGTCAAACTTTTCATAGGAAAGCTTCAAGATTAAAAGACCTTGTTCAGGAAAGGCTGTTCCTTTGATTATTCAACACCAACTACATGCCACACAGATCAAGATTTCTGTGCTTCCCTGGGAGAAGTGATCTGCTAGGTGCCCTGAGGTGACTTCATCCATGTAGTCACCAGGAATTGCACTGTACCCCTCCTCGAAGCACTCAGAAACCTGCACGTGGATGCTGCTGAAGAATGTTCCCCAGCTCTCTGTCCACTGCCACTGTTAGATAAATGAGCCCGGTGGAATTGACCAGGATTGGCTTTGCCTGAGCAGCCCACGAAGCTCAGCCATAGCTTCATAGAGTTTTCTACTAATGCCATAGCCCAGGGTTGAAAAGTAGAGGTTGGCTTTGCTCAAATAATAATGAGGAAATATCAGCCCTTTCCACAATAATCTTCAATAGACAATCCAAACAAATTATTCAGCTAAGGATTTGAAGTTAGTGATCCTTTTCTTTTCCCAGATTGATATACTGGAGACATAGCATAAACCTATGAGGGGCTTATGTTTATGATATACTAACGGTTATACCTACAATTAAAAAAAAACTTTTTGTTCTTTTGTGGGGGGGGAATATCAAGGATGGGGGAGGGCAGGGCAGACCTGAGAGGACTGAGAAGGGAATGTGATTGGGGGTTCATGACATGAAATTCCCAAATGATAAAAACATTATGTTAAAAAACTGGCAGGAAGGAGCTAGGTGGTATAGCTCAATGATAAAGAATTTGCCTAGCATTTAAGAAGTTTCTGGTTCAAACTCATGCATTACAATTTTAAAAAGTGAAGAAAAATAGTTGAGAAGCAAATCTTTACTAAAAAACAAGCTTTCAACAGGAAGTTCAGGGTTCCCAAAGGACAGAATCCTGGTACTTAAATGGAAACTCCCTATATCCAGAGCACTGTGCTAGAGAGAACCAGGCTCAGTAAGGACAGACTTGCTTGTCTCTGGCCACTTAACCAGACATGTTTTTTTCAGACAAGGTTTCTCTGTGTAGCCCTGGCTGTCCTGGGCTCACTTTGAGACCAGGTTGGCCTTGAACTCACAGAGATCTGCCTGCCTCTGCCTCCTGTGTGCTGGGATTAAAGGCCTGCGCCACCATCCCCAGCTTTATGATCTAGCCTATGCCAACCTCAGCATTTCTGGAACCACCCACACCTTCCAGATGTATCACTAAAGGGAAAACATACTAATGCTAAAAATGGAGGTTGGCCTTTGCCTCATGTTTTGAAACTCAGGGAAAATCCTCACTTTCCAGTTGGAAAAAGAAAAGCTGCCCTTAACTTCAAAGACCTATGTCTTGTCGACCAAGCATGGGATACTGGAATGGTGTCATCACCCTATACTTAACTTTGGAAGAAAAAGAATCCCTCTCTCAGAAGCCTAGTATAACTCAGCATAGAATCATCAGTGCCTAGCAGGCAATCAAAGCGTAATCTACTGTGTTGTGTGAATACATAATATGGAATGGTTCCATCCCCAACAGGTAAACAGAATTCATGACTTGATCACAATTATTAAAAATGTCTCCTTATTAGGTGCTAAAGAGATGGCTCAGCAGTTAAGAGCACTGGCTGCTCTTCCAGAGGGCCCAGGTTTGATTCCCAGCACCACATGATGACTCACAGCAGTCTGCAGCTCCAGTTGTAGGGAATCTAAACCTCTTTTCTGGTCCCCTCGTGCACTGGGCACTCATGTGGTATATAAACATACATGCAGACCAAACACACATACATACAAAAGAAACATATGCTTTTAAAGAAATTTCTCCATATTTTGAAAAGAGTAACCATAGCAACAAAAAAATGGCCTTTGATATTATAAGAATTTTTTTGCCAATAAGGCAGAAAGAACAAGGTTTACAAAGTCAGACATATATCTGTTACATATAATTCTATGACCTGTAAGTTGATATAATTTTACTCTCTCTACATCACCTCTTCTGGCTTTCCCATCACTGCTAGCATGCTAAGAAAGTGAGGGCAGGAGGCACACATTGATTAATAGCCTACTATCATGCACAGTTAATTTACTCTAATCATCTGTGTAACATTAAATACATTAAATATACCCCCAAAGCAAGTTTTTGTTTCAATTGATGAATAGCAGCCTGGCTCATTTTCACCTGTCCAAAGTCTTTTTGGTTTGCCATTGAGTCCATCAATAAAGTGATAGCTAAATTTCTTAAAAAATGATCTTCCTTGGATGTCTGCAACATTATAATATCCGGTGGTTACTTGAGGTAATATCCAAACCATTCAAAAGTTTCCTTTAACATCATGAATACCATGATTGGGAAAAAAATAATGTGTTTCAAAATAAGAATACATTTTTTATAAAATTCCCCTTTGTGATAAAATGACCAACTTGTTCAGACTCAATACTATAAGCTGAGGTGAGGAGAATTAGTACTTCCTCAGAGAAAATGCAGGAATGGTTTTTAGTCAAAAAAAAAAGTCAAACCTCGCTCTCTACTTGCCATCACCTGTCCTGTAATGCTTTAGTTAGTGTCTGTGGAGTTCTGTTCTCTCCTTTGCTAAATGAGAAATATATAAAACTACTTCAACACACAGTTCTGATCCTTTAAGAGGACAATATGGTAAAGTATTTAAAGGAATGTTTAGGAGCTCTCAAGTGTTCAATAAATACTAATTATTAAATTAAAATCTCACATGGATACTTCTGAGAAAACCAAGTAAATTAGAGCCTGGCTTATTGTCCTTCACTCTGTGGTCAACAGCCAAAGCCTTTTGTGCCGATGAGTAAACAGGGAAGTGCCCACACAACACCTCAAATAATTGAGAGCCAGTTCGACTTGAATGGTGGCTTAGGTCACATTTGCTTCCAAGTTTCATGGATTAGTGCTAATTGTCCCATGGTGTGAGCCTAATTTTACCCACCAATAAATTGCTTGTTCACATTTTTTGGTTTGTCCACAAAGGCAGTCTAACCTACATTATTCCAGATGGGTTATTTGAAATGCAATTTGAAAATTGGGAAGGAACACGTAATACTCGATCCTTTGAAAGAGAATTCCTCAGGACTGTAAAATGCTTCATTAAACAGTAGCTTCTGTGATGTGCACTGCTACCAGGCCAAGGAGGCTACACGCCAAGCACGCACCCCGGGATATATTGCTGGTTCCTTTGGACCCTCTCATTCACTCCCACAACCTTCCTCTTCCAACGCCCTGCTCTCCCCAGCCCTCCCTCCATCATTCCTCCCACTCAGTTTTAGCCCGTGTATGGAGGGAGGGCAGGGAGAGGATAAGGACTGCCATGCCCTCACATGTGTCACAGGTCCATGGACACATACAAGACCAGTCATCTGCATCCTCATCAAGAGGAAGGTCCTATGGAGAGTGGAAGTGACTGTAGTTTTATTCCATTATGGAGTTCAGAGCTTTCTCTACCTATCCTACCTCCTAAACTGGAGAGGTGTGTTAGCTGACTTTAACACTTCTTTGGGCTTTCCTAAGAATCCCAAACTTGTAGTGCAGAAGATTCTGAGAGATCATGCTGCCTAACAGCATGATTTTCTTCCTTTTTCTTAATTCATCTTATTTATTTTGTGCATATGGTTGTTTTAACTGCCTGTGTACATGTGCATCACATGCATGCCTGGTGCCCAAGGAAGCCATAAGAGAGCACTGGATCACCTGGGACTGAAGTTACAGATGGTTATGAGCTCCTGTGTAGGCACTGAGAATTAAACCAGGGCCCTCTGCAAGGGATCAAGTGCTCTGAACCACTAAACTGTCTCCCCAGCTCCCCTCCTCAGTAGTTTTCAGTTTAGGGATAAGGGAGAGATGATATTTGAAAATATGAAATCCAGAGACACTGTCCCTAGCTAACACTTATGTAAACAGACCCACAGAAATACAGACATACATACACACATACACACACACACACACACACACACACACACACACAACACACACACACACGTGAACTAATCTCATGTTTCCCAGATCTCCTGAAACCCATCCATGTTTACCCTGGTGGTCCTTGAGCCCATACTGAGATCACCTGATATAATTTACCCCATACTTAAAAAAATTAAACTCAAGTCCAAGCTCAGTAAACCACTCTTGGTAAACTGGGACCAAAAGCCATACTTTCTATCTCCTGGTCAAATGCTGTTTCTGCAGGTAGTTGTTCTTGTCTCCTCTCCTCTTGGCAGAAAGACATTTGCCTACTATTTTCTGATAGTTACTAAATAGTTACTAAAATGTGTGCATGCCATAAATATTTGTTAGTAATTCTGTCTCAGTAAAACCTCCATGTTCCCAATATTTGCTTATGAACAGCTACCCAAAGAATTCAGTAAATAGTTTCTTTGTCTTTTTTTTTTTCTTTTTCCTTCTTTCCCTTCTTCTGACATTATTTCTAGGCAGAACCTTTGCTGCACAACAGAGGATCTTAGAGTGCTGTGTGCTCAGCTTTGGCAGTAGGAAACACTACTGTCCAAATGAATTTCTATGAAACACTGACAAAGGCCTAAGTTATTATAGCTTTAGTTTCATCTCCATCCAGAAGAGACTGGAAATATTTTTCCTCAAAGGGGCAGAACATGGAATGTAGACGTGGTTTGGGGCTTGAGGGTTTGAGGTTTGGTTTTCCCAGGTGCCCCAAATTAAAGTAACTCACACTTTCTGGCTATCATTCAAAGTGAGTTGATTTAGCTACTGCCTTCCCAGATCTTCCTGAACTCTCCAGCATTTTCTGCTGGCATTTTAATCAGTGATTAACTGCTCCCTTCTTTTTCCTGCTGGGTTAAGTAAAAGATCCATATGCCGGTTGTTCTAGGGAATTTGTTAGGCTGTAGATCATAGCCTGGTGCAAGATGTGATGTGTCCCAAGGGAACTAAAGAAGCCTTACGGAATGTAAAGAGTCACCGGGTTAAAGCCACATTAAGACAGCTGTTACATTAATGAGGGCCCTGCTTTGGAGGGGAGGTCACCATATAGAAAAATATGAACCAGTCTTTGTTGGTTTGATCCCATGTCCTCTGAAAGTTAATAGCCTAAAATTATTATGCTCTGGCCTTCACTGAGCCAGATGAGAATGTTGGAGACTATACAAGCTTCGTGGGTTTGAAACTTACTCTTTCCTTCTTCATTTTTTTTTTTGTTTGGTTGGTTGGTTTTTGTTTTGTTTTGTTTTGTTTTTGACAAAGGCAAGAACCAGATAAAGAAAGGATGAACATGCTTCAAATTTTCATTCTTCTTTGCCTCATCATTCTAAAGTTTAGTTTTTTATATTCATATTGTGTTCAGAGCTGATTATGAATCAGTCTTTAGGACCCACATGTACACAGGCTTGGGTAGCCATGAAATACAAGAGCTAAGTCCTGAAATAGAGTGGACACTCGACATAAAATCACTGGACCTCACCTCACATTTAGACTGGGCAATCACAGGACTGTAACAGAAACAAAAGAGATGTGATATGACTTTTTATGCATGTTGTATTTGTAGTTATAGTATTACAACATAAGAGAACTGCTGATGCCTCTACCCATTTTACTAGGACACAGAGTAAATGCATCCTGGTCTGTGGTTAAAGAAGATGATTTCTGTCCTGTGCAACAGAGAGGAGCGCTCTGTCCCTGTGAAGAAGAACTGAACTGTTCCAATATTTTTTCATTGTGTGTGTGTGTGTGTGTGTGTGTGTGTGTAGTGTTCACATGGAGAAGTCCGAGATTGATGTTGAGAATCATCTTCTATCTCTTCTACTTTACTACTGACGCAGAGTCAGTTGAACCCAGAGCTGGTCAACGGGGTGAGTTTGTTGCTAGCCAGCTTTCTCTGGTGATGTGCCACCATGCCCAACAGCATCTCCTAAGTTCTAGGGATGCTAACTGTAGACCTCATTCACTCAGCAAGAGCTTTAACCACTGAGCAATCTCCCCAGTTCAATACTTTCAGTGTTAAGCTGTCAGTCTTGGGAACCCTGATTGTCTGTGGCTCTTCACCCTGCTAACACACACCCAGCTTACACAGCAGCTACCTACTTTCCACCTTAGAACGTTTTCACCAACATCCCATCCTTGCCAACCCCATGATCTACTTCTTGCACAGCCTCCATGCTTTTTATGTGTGTGAACCAGACAGCCTGGTGATGATCAAGCCTTCATGGATGTCCTGGGCCTGGTGCTGTACCCATCCTTCTCCCAACCTTCCTCTGTTCATACTGCAACCAGAGAGGACTAGTCCCTGATCTCTCAGGATGCCTGGATGGGAAAATGAGTGGGCATATCATATGTATCCCATGCACTTCCAACTTTGTCCTTTTGTTGCACCCTTGGATGAATATGTTTCCCTTCCCCATCTCTGTCCAATAAATATTTGGCCTGTGTTTTTCTATTTTCTCCAAGATTTCATCTTTTCCTCTTCTCCACCCACATGCTGCATTGTTTGTTTGTTTGTTTTGTAATTATTTGTATGTTGACTTCATTGCCCTTAGTCCTGGGAATCCCTTAGTCTTGTGTAATGTACCCAAAACTGAAGTGAAAGCTCACCACTGATTACGAAAACATTATTGTACACTCAAGAGAGACATGTTAACTTAAATAACTTTCTGTAAAAGCCCTCCTAACAGTTCAAAAGATAATTTGGGGCTTGACAAATGGCTCACCTGGTTAAAGGTGCTTGAAACCAAATGTGATGATCGGAGTGAGCTAACCCAAGTTCCACAAGTTGTCCTCTGACCTCCACATGTAGCACAGACACACACACACACACACACACACACACACACACACACGCACACAGACACACACACTCACACACACAGACACATACACACACAGACACACACACACACACTCTTAATGTAAAAATATGAAAGATAGTTAGACATGACTGTGTTAGTCAGATTTTCTTTCCGTTGCTGTGAGAAACTCAACCAAAAGCAGCTTGAGGAGGAAAGGATTTAATTCATCCTGTGCTTTGCAGTCCGTCATCCATTCAAGGAAGCCACGGAGGGAACCTGGAGGCAGGAGCTGAAGCAGAGGCCATGGAGTAGCACTGCTTACTGGCTGGATTCTTCTGGCTCATGCTCCACCTGGACCACTTTGCCAAGGGACGGCACCGCCCACAGTGGCTAGACTCTCCTACATCAATTAGCAGTTAAGAAAATGCCCCACAGTCATGCTCATAGGCCAATCTGATGGCGGGAACTCCTCAAGTGGACACATTCCTCCTCTTCCTTCATGTGTCAAGTTGACAACCAAAATCAGACATCACAATAATCTTAAAATAATATAGTTGGGGCTGGAGAGGTGGCTCAGAGGTTAAGAGCACTGGCTGTTCTTCCCAAGGTCCTGAGTTCAATTCCCAGCAACCACATGGTGGCTCACAGCCATCTACATTGAGATCTGCCCGGGGAAATATGTGTAGCAAATACTGTATACATGATAAATAAAAAAAGTTTAAAAAAATAATAATATAGTTGTTTCCAAACTGTACAGTCTGCACATGGAAGGACCACTGTATGCACTTTTGCACATTTTTCTAAGGGAAAGGCCTCAAAGGACGCGCATGGGATCCAGTGGTTTCTACACTAGCAGGCAGCAATGTTGGCTTAGGTAATGATTTAACTACCTGAGATTTCTATTTCCTCACCTGAAGATTGGGGAGAGAAACTATGTCAACTAAAGGCTTTAGTGATGACTCATGAGTTAATTCGTGTGAAATACAAGACTTAAAATTGTGCCTCGTGCAAAATAACCACTCAAAATATGTTTGCTATTACCTGGGCACCACCCTCAACAACTACATAGTTTCTGGTACAACCTCGGGATCCTAGAATGATGAGTGCACAGGAATAAAATAAACTTCTGGGTGCTATAAACGTAGCCTCTTAACGATAACCATAGCCTACAGTGTTCACTCTAAGCACTGTTGCTAATGTGGTTTTTCTTGGTTTCAAACGTGTCTCAGCTGTGTGTTATGTCATAAGCCCAACACTCAGGAGGCTGGGTCAGGACAGTTATGAGTACACACCTGAACGGGCTGCTTAGTGAAACCAAATGAACAATAAAAACTGTTTCCTTCCAGGAGACCCCCGGAGGTTCCTCCCTGGATCCGAAGAAGTCCGCGATGTCTGGGCATCAGTACCTGCACTCGGGCCTCGGTAAGCTTCGCCCTCTGGGCCAGCTCCTCCCGGGTATAAATGTCTGGGTAGTGGGTTCTCTCAAATGCGCGCTCCAGTTCCTCCAGCTGCTCTGCCGTGAAGGTCGTCCTACTCCTGCGCTGCTTCCTCTTGAGCGGTAAATCGGGTTCAGAGTCAATGTCAGAGCCTTCGTCTGATTGAGGCGCGGAGGCTAAAAGCACAGGAGGAAAAAAAAAATGGTAACGTTGAATCAAAACGCAATCTCCCCAGCCACAGTGGCTGGAAGCCTGGAGTACTTTCTAAGTGTTTTGAGACCCTCCACATAGAACTACAGGGCTATTAAATGGTTCTCAGTATCGTCACCCCTCTAGAAATATTTGCCCTGGGTATCTGTTACTCTGAGCTCTTAGAAAGCAGGGACTGGCCTTATTCCATTTTCACAGCACTGTACGTAGCACTTGTCTGTATAATAGATGAAGCACCATCTCCCTGCACAGTCCAGGCTGGCCTTGACCTTAAAAATCAAATCCTTCTGCCTCATTCTCCCAAGTGCTGCGATTTCTGGTGTGTGTCATTACCCAACTTTTAATTCGTTTTCTGATAAATTCTTACTGATGATGGAAGGGAACCAACGAAAGGTAGGTACATTGATATGTATATATGAAAATGCCATAGCAAAACCTATTTTTCATATATTAACTGTCAATTTTAATTTTGAAAGATATTGTTATCTTTTAAGTAGTAGTTGTTAAAAATACCTTAAAATTGACTTAGTATCTAAAAATAATGAGTAATAGTAAACTATTGTAGGATCCCCATATACTATAAGCTCTAACACATCTATTTAAAAAAAATAGTATCAAATCACCAGAAACTGGGAAATGCTTCAAGGAGAATTTCCGTTTTATTAATGGTAATCTCAAGAACTAATCCAAAAGGGAGACAGTGTCTGGTGAACCATTCGTAAAGTGAAGTTCAAAGTCTGAGTCTCTGCTGAGGTGGAGTAGCAATCTGGATTAGCTGTCTGACTGCAGGAGCCCAGGGCAAAAAGGAAGGGTAGGCCTCCTGTTCAAAAGTTATCACAAATTTCAGGAGCACATAGTCCCTTCTCAGTACCTTCCCTGCATGACTGCACAGGACCAAAGACCCTGAAGCTGACCCTACTGTGGCTTCTCCCCAAGCAGCCTGCATTTTACAATATTAATGGGGGGAAGAGGGTGTGAGTGAGATTTATAATTTAATATGCAAGTGACTAGAAAAAGAGGTTGGAGAACCAGGGAATATGACAGAAATGGCATGAACAATACACTTCTGTAAAAGCAAGATCGAATTTTATTTTATTTTATTTTATTTAGTTTTTTGAGACAGGGTTTCTCTGTGTAGCCCTGGATGTCCTGGAATTCACTCTGTAGACCAGAATTGAACCCACAGAGATCTGCCTGCCTCTACCTCCAGAGTACTGAGATTAAAGGCGTACCCTGCCACCTCCACCCGGCAAGATCTGAATTCTTAAAGGAAGAAGTTAGAAGAAGGGCTTGAAAAGTTCTAGTGTCATTTCTAAGCCATCTTTTGACAGGAAAAGAGATGGTACTCATTTTCTCCTTGTGTCTGCTAAGAAAGTGTTGACGACTCCACCACAAATTCATTCCTATAACAAAAGCATCCACTGACCTATAGAGAGAGACTTCTGTGATTAGCAGGTGTGCAAGGCCAGGGCACTTCAAGAGAGCTGCCCTTGCCAGACGCTGGGGCAATGGATGGACGGAGATCTGTCTACAGCCATCAAGGGAGAGTTTGAGAGAAGGAGCCCCAGTGGGCTCTGCTCCTGAGTACTTTCAAATTCACCCTAAAACCTCCCCCAAAAAACTGGGGCTGGCGGGAGGGGTGGGGCTTCCAGAGAATGGATTGAAAATGGCAAATGGGAACACCAGCTGGAAAACTGCAGCATCAAGGTAGGGGTGTCGAGATGGCCCAGTGGTTAAAGGCACTTGTCGCATAAGCCTGACAGCCTGAGTTTGATCCCTGGCAGTCCCGAAAACATGAAAGGACAGAAATGAGTTTAAAAAGTTGTCCTCTGACTTCCACATATGCAACTGATGTGTAAGCGTGCAAACACACACACACACACACACACATATACATACACACACACACAAATGCACACACATACAAACAGCAAAAATAAATAACTTTTGTGAACATCAAAGCAATTTTTTGCAACTCAGGCTGGTAGGATCAGACAAGCAGTGAGAAAATACAGTGTGTTCTAGACTTCTAATTTTTTTGTTGTTTTGACACAGGGTCCAACTACTTAGCCAAGGCTAACTTCAAACTCGATGGGTAGTCCAAGCTGGCGTCAGACTCATACTCTTCCTGCCTCAGCCTCCAGATGGATGGGATCATAAATATATGCCGTCATGCCTAGCTATTGATCTAATTTCTTTCTTAAGTTTTATTAATTCCATATTTGAGGGTGGGAAATAAGGGTGCTAGAGTATTGGCACACACAAGGAGGTCGGAGGACAACTTACAAGAGTCAGTTTTCATCTTCCACCGTGTGGGTCCTAGGGATCAAACTCAGGTTGTCAGGCATTGGAGCCTTCTCCTTGGCCCCAGTACTTCTAATTTTTAAGGATAAAATTGAATTCTGTCCTACAGAAATTAAAACTTCACTGTATTTTAGTGCAAGCTATGAGCTCCCCAAACAGTGAAATGAAGCCCTAGGTGTGATTATAAGTTTTCTAATATTTTAGTTCTCCTATATTTAATGCACACCTAAAGACTTTGAAGTAGAGGAAGCCATAAGTTAGCCACCTAATGTGACAAATTAAAGAATATGCGCCGGGGAACAAACGTAGTTCACATAAAAGCAAAACATGCATGTACAGTACATGCAGTGTGTGTTATGACATGTGCTTGCCTTTTCAGCTGCCCTCACTTAATATAAAATTATCTCATTTGAGATAAGTTCTATTGTAGGTATTAACTTTAAAAACTGACTTCCTCCCAGTGGCTGAGGGATGGGAGTGGCACATACATTTAATCCCGGCACTCAGGAGGTAAAGGCAGGAGGAGCTCTGTGGGTTCAAGGACAATCAGGGCTACACAGAGAAACCCTGACTCAAAAAAACATTTTTTTCTTTTACTTTCTTTAACTATGAGAATATTTTTAAGGAACATTGGCACACTAACTAAAATATGTCATGCATTATATTATCACCTTCAACCACTCCTAATACAACCTATATGAACATATATTTGATAAATGTGAGCTAAATAACAAAGCAATAACTGGCACACAATTTTAGAGTGGTGGTTCTCAAATATATGGACCAGCAAAATCACTCATAGTTCTCAGAGAAACACGGGCTGGCAGTTTCAGAATCAGTAGCTGGGAGCTGGGCCCTTCAACTTTGCCTCTGACACAATCTCAGGTGACAGAGGACAGGGGTTGGGTAACCCTTGAGGAACAACTTCTAGCAAATATTCCATATTATCTTTTTTCCCTCTCAAAATTTCCAAGCATATAAAACACTTCTGCCACACTTCACACACACCCATTACTTTTTCCTGTGTATGTTTAAATTGTAGATACGGTGCTCTTAGAGAAACAAGTTGCCTATTCCCCAAGAAGAATATTCATCTCCACAGGCCATTGTGTTGTTCTGATTTCTCTGTCCACAGTAAATGTAGGTGAAAGGGTCAACAGAGCTAACAGTGTTTCCAGAAGCTTCTCCTGCCTGTGAGAACCCTAAATCCTCACGCCCACATTCTGTTACTGTGATCCCAATAGGATAAAGGTATGTGGAAATTTTCATGTTTCCTTGGGGACTCTCTGGGGTTATTAAATTCTCCCAAGTAAATATGATGTGCCATGCGCTGTCAGGTCAATTAACCAAAGTCATCTCTGATTTCAGAAGAAAACAGACTGGTTGGATTTATAAGCACCAGCAAGAATTAATCCTGAGGGTCAAGACCACCATGTTTTACCTAACAATCAATATTCACAGGAAATAAATTTGGTGAGCTCAAGGCTATCTCCCTAACTCGCTCATGCTGGGGACTTGGCACACAGTAGGTGCTTAATAATTGCAAATTGAATGAATAAAAGTACATGGCAAATTTTCAGTTTTCCTGTAACACTGATTTCTCTGTTAATCTCATCTTCTATAAGATACTCTGCTCTCTGTTAGCCCCCCAATATCATCAATTTAGAGGTTATAAATTCTTAAAAATATTTTCAAAGTTTTCTAAGCATTTGTATATTTGTGTGTATATTGGGAATTATTTTTTTTTCAAAGAAGATTGTGTGTGTGTGTGTGTGTTTTGAAGAATTACCTCAAGTTAGCAATGAAAAAGACTCAGAATTTTTTACCTCAACAAGATAGCCTTTTCTACCACAATAAAATTCTCTAACAAGCTAACAAACAATCACTACTTTTGCTTCTAAACTGAAATGGTAAGTGCTAGGTAGCAGCAGCCCAGAAGACAAAGAGGAAATTATTTCCTTGATTTCTCTACTGGAAAATTATTTGAACCAACTGATCTCTTTTTTCTTTTTTTCAATACAGAGCCACGATTTTACAAGCTAATTGTAACTTCTCCCCATCTGAAAACCTCAAAAGGATGTGGGCTTTAAAATATGTAAAGTCAGCAATCCAAGGTTAATTGACCAACCAGGAAAGTCTAGTTCTTTCTAAGATGGAAATACTACTATTTCTTCTATCACTCAATAGAAGTAAAACTTAACATTTGTACAGAACATAATTCACAATAAGTGAGTGAACTTGGACCTTTCAGTTTTCACGGAGAGCAAATCTCAATTTTAAGTCCTAACTTTACAGCATACAGAGACCATTTCTTGTATGGGACGGCCTAAAATTGCTTTGAACTGTAACAGTGTTGACTTTTTTTTTTTTTAATCCCAATCTTGAATGTTATTTCACTGTGAATGTTTTGGAGTTCTTTGGTTTGGTTGGGTTAGGTTTTTTTCTGTTTTCAGTATCCCTCTACGATCCATTCTCTGCCCTTCCACAACACTTTTGCTCCATATCTAAAGGGACCATGCAACTGACTTTCACATTCTACTATCTACCCATCTCCACGAGTTTAAAATTCTATATCCAAATTAGCTTCCATCCTAACTTGCACCACAATTTTAAAAACATCTTCTTAGATCCAGAACACCCTCTTGATTCCTAAACAACTCAAAATTTAACTATGAGACTCTAGCTATCTATTCTTCAACCACCTCAGAGACCTGAGAGAGAGGTGCCAAATACATATGGACTGGACATTGGGAATGTATGCTAAGCCATATAACTCTCATAATTGTGGCCTATTTATTTCTGTTGTTTTGTATTGTATTTATTGTTATAAGAGAAAGAACCATTTGTTGGACTGAAAGGGGGAGCTGTTGGGGGAAAAAAGATATACCTTAAACTTAAAAAAGGGGGGGGAGAGAGGATGGGGGTTGAGGGGGAAGAGGGGGGGAGGGTGGGACTGGGGGGGGGGAGTGGGGAGGGGATTGTGATTGAGATGTAACTTGAAGAAATAAAAAATAAATTATAGAAAAAAAGGGCCATGCATCAAACATTTTAGGATGATGAAGAGCTCTTTTTCTTTCTCCCCCCACGCCCCTTTGCAAATAAAGGTTTACACACCTTGGGCACAGCAAAAGAAACTGAGAACCCCAGGGTTACTCAGCTCACCCAGCTGAATATTCGGTCCAGGTCTGTATGACTTCAGAAGACATGATTTGCTCTGTCTCTTGTCACTTGGTGTACTCTAAGTACACTCTAAGACACACACACACACACACACACACACACACACACACACACACACACA
>CAJQZJ010013540.1:1060064-1095147 GCA_907164525.1 Lophiomys imhausi
CCATTGGGTCCCAAATATATATATATATCAAGCATCTCAATCATTTTAAAAACCAAAGATTTTGTTTCGTCCACAAAGCTATATGAAGAACTAATGGATGGGGAACTAAACTTTAGATAGAAGAACCAAAAGATAGCCTTACATATAAAGGTTAGTTCCCCATCCATTAGTTCTTCATATAGCTTTGTGGACGAAACAAAATCTTTGGTTTTTAAAATGAGGTTGATACTTGGTGTACTTAAAAAGACTTTCCCCAAATCTCAGCAAGTCAGTTATATGATAGAGTTACAAAAATAAACCACCTTCACTCAAAACACAGCCAGAAATGATTTGGGGTCCTCTATTACCTTGTATCAACTACAACTTTTTTTTTTTTAATTCAAATCCCACCTATGGTCAAATGATCATCATTAATAACCAATTTTATAAGAAATAAAAATTAATATGAGTATATCAGGTTTAAAATATAGAGGACTGGTCATTACTATAAAAATTGAACGTGTAGACAAAAACTTTGGTAATGTTTTAACTTAATCAGCAGACTAGAACAAACTGACTTCCAGAAGCCTATGTGTGACTACTCAAAAGAGCAAGGCTTGGTCACATCTTGGCTCCTTGCCTGCTTCCCTGTCTCCCTAGCCCAGAATTTCTGACTATCTTTCCACAATTCCATATGGGTCCCAGAAAGCCAAGTTCCACAAAGTCTTACCTGAACCAATCAGCTATTAAAGGCCCTTTCTCCTTCTTGCCTTCTTCCTCTCCCTCCTCCCTGCCTTTGCTTACTTCTTCTCTCTCTCCCTGTCTCCCTTCTCTGCACTGTCAAGAACTTCCCATGCTGCTGCCAACTTTCCTTCCTCATTGAACTGTGACTAAAACTTACATGTCAGCTCTTGATGCGACCAGGTTCATTTCTCTGAATTTGTACAGGGTTCACCCGTGTGCCCAACCCAGGGGCACTTGTTTCATTTTCAAGAATCAAACAGTCAGAGGTCAGCAAAGCAACTACAAGTTTAGAGACAAGTCAAAAAAAAGCACAGAACACCGATTTCCTGACAGCAGGTTTGAAGGGAGCTTGGTTCCTTGCTTGCCAGTCGAATAGTTTCACAAACAAGAAAGAGAAACCCGAGGTCATTCTAAGAGAAACAGCTTTGCATATCAGAGTTCCCTGGTTGTTTTGACTGTGCACTGCCAGAGAACTCCCAGAAGAGAGACAGGCTGATGGTATCATATGGGATCAGGAAAGAGACATGCATGGTGAGCGTTCTCCTCTAATCTTTCATAGGATTCCAGGTAATTTTAGAGGCAACCCAGGTTATAGATACAGACACTCTTCTCAGTTTCAGTAGTTGCCAGAGAGGGGGAAATTTGAAGATGTTTCTATAACATTCGCAAAAGATGCTGCTTCTCACACTGCTGTAGTGATGATTGTGGGCACAGGTAGAACAAGTCAACAAACTTCATTTTAGTATTAAACTAAAGAGGAGTTATGAGACCCTTTATACTCAATAGCGAATAAAAGCACAAGGGGCTGAATGTGGTGGCACATACCTGCAATCTCAGCATTTGGGAGGCAGAGACAGAAAGGTCAAGGTCGGGAGTTCAAGGTCATTCCAGGATACCTAGCAAATTTAAGGGCAGCCTGG
Source organism: Lophiomys imhausi (assembly GCA_907164525.1). Taxonomy (NCBI): domain Eukaryota; kingdom Metazoa; phylum Chordata; class Mammalia; order Rodentia; family Muridae; genus Lophiomys; species Lophiomys imhausi. Next base: position 1,061,708 of record CAJQZJ010013540.1, read on the forward strand.
GCTATGAGACCCTGTTTCCAAAACAAACAAACAAACAAAAAATCCCCAAGGAAATGAGATTTTTCTGACTAACTTCAGACACTTGCCTCTCTCTGTCTCAGACTTCTTGTTTCTCTCTTTTAATACTGGAAGACACCAATAGAAGCGGTTCTCCCTCGGCCTAGCAGCTCTTCCCTCGAATAAATTATTCCTCGTCTCACTCCCATCTTCAGTTTTAGGTCTTTAGAATAGTTTTTTGCATCAACTTCCAGTATCCTGCATATCTGTCAACAAAGTTGTCTTTCTTCTCCTATTTCAAAAGAGTTTGAGAAAGTTCCAGCCTAGTATCAGAAGGAAATCCAAGTTTTGTGGGGGGGGGGGGTCTAAAGCTTTTGTAATTTGTGGGTCCCTTTTCAAGGAGGCAAAAAAAAACTAGCATCCGGTTCAGGGTTCAGTCTCACCTGGATGATCTAACAGAACCCTGTCACTAAATAAATAGCACACCAATTAAAAGAAAACAAACCTAGCTTCCTTTGGCATACTGTCCAAAGGTCCATTACAATGCAATACATTGTGAAAGCCTTTGCAGGCGTTTAGAAGGAACCTTGGACCATGAGAATCCCTGACATTTCCTTTTTGCAAATTTATTTACTTATGGGTATGGGTGTCTTACTTGCATATATGTCGGTGCACCAAGTGTATAACTGGTGCCCAAAGGGGCCAGAAGAGGGCAGTGGGTTCCCGGGGACTGCAGTTACAAACAGTTGTGAGCTACCAGGTAAGGGTTGGGACTCTGATCTCTTAAAGAGTAGCCAGTGTTCTTTCCTACTGAGCCATCTCTTGAACCTTGGCATTTTATCATAATAATAGTAATTCCACCTCTGCTCTTGAACCTCCGGTGAAGCCCAATATTCCCCAAGTAAATCAATTCCCTAGGCCATGGACACAGTATAAAATCTCCCTAAACAATGGGAATGGTAACCAAGCTCTCCTGAACTGCACCACCAAAGAATAAATACAAATAGAATAAATACCCGTAGTTGTAGTTGTGATTATAACCATCCTCGAACCTTCCATAGGGAATGCCTCTTCCCCTGAAGAGACTGAAATCAAATCTTGGAGGTGGCCACAACCTTAGCCTGTGAATAATGAAGCCACATAAGCCACAGATAGTTCACAGAGGAAATGAAATCTGGGGAGCCGCACTGCCTTATGTAGCCTTTAAAAAGGTGTGGTAATTAGGAACAGTGTAAGGACTCTTAGGTATAGTGGAACTTGCTTGGAATAACCCTGTATGGGCATGGTTCCTCCCAGCAAACTTTTTCTGTGCCTTTCTGGAAATGTAACTCAGCCAGGCTATCCGGCATGCACCTACACCCACAGCTACTAAGCAAGCTGTAGCAAGAGGGTTGTTTGACCTCGGGAGCTCAGCACTGTCATGGGAGACATAGCAATATAATATCTCTGAAGGAAAGAAAAGAAAGAGAGAGAAGAGAAATGTAGCTGAAATGACCTAGGGAAAAGTTCTGTTTGATTTTTTTTGTTGTTGTTTTCTTTGATTGTTTTTCTGAAACGAATGTGTTACTTTTGTGCTAACAGAGCAAATTCAACATGTTAACATATAATCCCTTCATAGCTACTTGAAAATAAATTAAGACTGAGGAAATGTTTCACCGATAGAGCAGGTACTCAGCATACATGATGCCCTGAGTGGGGGGAACAGCTATGATAAACACTAGTGAAAATTCTATGACTGCCAATTACTTCACAGCCGTCTTGCATGATGAATATTTACACCACAGGAACTTAGGAAGTTATAATGAAGAAATACCATCAGACATAGACCAGACATAACACTCTAGAAACTGACGAAGAGGAAATGGGGCAATTAGAAAGTTAAAACAGAAAACATTATTCTTGGTTAAATGGTTGGCTGATCTGATGCAAGGCTTTTAGAACTATACTTATTAAATAGGACCGTCTGTGTCTCCTTGACTTGCATTTGAAGGTCTGGTTTTATTCCCATTCTGTAGATTCTGTAAATTCAGGAACCTCACACAGCTCAGCTCCAGGCGACTGACAGGAGTTCAGTGTCCCCACAGCTCACCTTTCTTAGATGCCAGAGAACCATTTTCACATATCTTAGCTGTTCTAACATGTTACTTTCTGAAGAAAATGCATTTGTCATAGAAATCCTGAGGTGCATGACCACCCTGAGAAATCTACATTCCATCCATGCACTCCGGCCCTTTCTCTGAAGCATCCTTTGTGGAGTATGGCAGGAAGGAGGAAAGCCATGGGTACCCAAATGAACTCCCAGGGAGCTTTCTGAAATACAAAGCCAGAGGTGTCCAAGAGAACTCTGACAACCATTACCCTGAACATGGATATGCCACCAGAAAACCAAATCATGCCTTCAAGTAAAACAGGTTAAAGTGTATACCACAGGTCAGTCAGACATGGTCCACGGCCTCTTAGGACATGTCACCCACAGATGGTTCTCATACATTTAAACTGTCAATACAGAATAACACCAATCTATCAAATCTTAGTGCCCATGAGGAAAGTCCACAGACAGCCACGCCTGTTCATGTGTGTATTTTCCGTGACATTATGCTACAGCAGTAGAGAGCTATGTAGCTCTAAGAGACCAAAGGCCAGAGTGGCTAAAAATATTCACTTTATAGCCCTTGATGGAGAACATTTGCTTAGTCTATAGGATGGCAGCATTTTGAGTGCTTATTCTAAGTTCCATGAATCATGCTACACACCTCTACAACTTGCCTTCATATAATCTTCAAGCCAACATAATGATCATTCCTCCTTTTAGAGATGTAAACAATAAGACTCATATAGTTATTATATAATGGAAGTAAGAAATGATATTAAATCTTCCTTCCATACATACCTATGAATTCCAGAGTCATTCACAGTCCCTGTCACTGCAGAAGCCCATCTGTGGGATGATGCCATCAGATATGGGCTCACACTCCCAGTATCAACAGCACAATATAAGTCCCATACTTTCTCCAGTAGGCACAGGGGGTATATAACCCTGGCCCTGCTTTCACTGTGTTCTACCAGAAATGAAACTAGAGAATCAGCTTGGATTTTTCTCCCATAAAAGGTTAGGGCTCTATGGTGCTACTCGACTTAATTAAGAAAGTACAAAATTTAATTCATGAATTAATTGTAGCCGAGACTGGTACTATCATTCAGCTGGCAAGTAGGATGTAAATCAAGAGCCTTTCTGCTCAACAATAGCTCTCTAGGTAGCGTAGGGTCTGGGGTGCTGTGGTTCCTTCAGCTTCACACTAGCTTCTTTGCTTTGATTTCAGATCCTTCCATCATCTTGGAGTTCAAGGCCACAAACTCACCTTTAGCATAGACCATGAGCTACACCCCAAGAAATACCAAACTAGAGTTGTCACCTCCCTCCCTAACCCTATACCCTGCTATTCCACACGGTACTTCCATCACTCCTGATCAAACAGCCACCATCAGGCCAGCAAGTTTATCTCTTCAGTAATCAAGAAATCCAGAGGAAACAATCACGGAAGAACTGTGACTCTATTCCCAGGATTCCATTCTCGACCCAGACAGTCAGCTGGGCAAGCTGCCTAAACTATATGACTCCCAGATTCCCCAGCTCTGAGGGAGTAATAACCCATTGGTAATCATGAGAGATTGCTTTCCTGGGCTAATAATAGCCTTTGAAAAATGCAGAGTATCAAAGATATAAAATAAAAGTAAATTATAGAACTGAAGTAATCAAGTATATATTCTGTGTTGATGTTAGTAATTTAACTTGGTCGAACTCTATTGACATTTTAGGGTATGATTTAGGATCTGTAACTTTGTGCTGACCAAGATTCTTCATATATGAATGACCTGGATGAGACATGATCCAAAATGTCAAGAAAACAAGCTCTCCACGATATACCCAGAGTCCAGGGAGCAGGACATACATCAGACACATACTTAAAGCATATACTTTCATCCCCAAAAGACCAGAGCAGGGAAGGCGTTGAGCTGTTCATAGAATCCACTGTGCAATTTTTCTCTGAGTTCACCAAATTTTTTGCTTCCTTCCCATCTCATGCCCAGTTCTATGCAGAGCAGTGACCTAAAAAGCTGAGCAGCCCATAGCCCATAGTCTAGTCAATATCAATTTTGTTTAATTCCAGCAACCAACTTCCAGGAAATGTCACTTGCAAACGGCTTACCTCTCTAATATGGAGTTCTAAGTTTTCACTCAGACCTGATAGCTGGGGAACCAACTACAGTACTATGTCATTTGCCACAGATGGAGTAGGGGCTTACTGTTACATTTTTTTCTCACCTAACATTTACGTTGGTTTTCTGGCATGTGTGTGAACATGCTCCTCCTGCAATCAGCATCATCTAATGTTTCAGACATACAAAGTCACCCCAGGGGTTGGAACTCAGCAATATCTGGTGACCAGGAAGATCTTTGGAAACCTAACTTTCTCACAGTTACCCACTCTGACTCATCTTGGGTCTTTCCCTAAATTGACATTTCCATCATTTTTACTCATGTTTAAGAGAATATTGAGGTTCATTGGGACTGGTATAGGGTGAATTTGAGAGTACAGTTGATCTCTTTCTTTTACATAATGTTTATTTTTTACTAGTTATTTATTTATGCGTTGGAGTAATTTGGGGCACATGTGACATATCACATATGTAGAGGTTAGAAGACAACTTGTAGGAGCTGGCTATCTCCTTCCACCATGTGGATCCTGGGGACTGAACTTGGGTCATTGGGCTTAGCAGAATGTGCCTTAATTCACTAAATGATCTCCCAGACCACTAGAAAATAGAATAGCAGAGAATAAATGCTGCTGCTAGCACTTACCTAGAATCTACCAAGATAATGATATTCTGAGCATTTTACATACATTTGTGCATACACACACACACACGTGCTCAGGGTCTCTTGTACAACTCTTAAGTCCCTGCAGTTTATGAGGCAATGGCCTATCTAGACTTTGCATTAAGCTGCATATAGAGCCAAATTCTGCATCAGGGCTGGAGGGTGTCAGGTTAGCAGTCACAGGCTAGCCAAGCATGCTTGAGTTTCTTTGGCTAGATCCATCAGGATATATGACTTGTCTGGCATTGGTCAGCCTAAACTACCTTACAGTGGCCACCAGCATGCACTTAAGAATATTTGTTTAAAAAGAAAAGAAAACTTGTACTTGCTCAACTGGGCTGTTCTACTGTTGGACTGATTAACAGTGCCCACACCATTAATCCCAGCACTCAGGAGGCAGAGGCAGGCATAGCTCTATGAGTTCAAGGCTAGCCTGGTTACAGAATGAGTTCCAGGACATGCAGGGCTACACAGACAAACTCTGTCTTGAAAAAATCAGAAAGGAAGGAAGGAAGGAAGGAAGGAAGGAAGGAAGGAAGGAAGGAAGGAAGGAAGGGAAAGTATGTACTTTGGTAGCAGAGGCATGCCAAGCATATTCTTTACCTGCACTTGGTAGTGCCTACTTTTAGTAAGTGCATTCCTCTCTCTTTGGCTTATACCAGATCCTGTCCTTGTCACATTCCAAAGAGGTACACAGACTGGCCCAGCAGTTCCTCTAAAGGGTTTTCACGGTTTTCTTAGGGGCCTTTCTGTGGTCACAGAAAAGCATAGTTCACCCCAGCCAGTCTCTGTGACTTGCTCACTGGCCAATCCACCCTCCCTTGATGCTGAGCAGGATTGCCTCCAAACGTGGAGCTAGGAGACCCCTGCAGTCCTTCCTTCATTCCCCTAGGCTCACTGAGCAGGCATGGCCCTTCGTGATCTTCCCTCTCTCTCCACTCCCACAGAGACAATCCCTCGGGCACAAAGACCCCCTAACCTCCTCCAAGTCCTTCAACCCAAGAGAGTCTTTGATTCATCTACTGCAAGAAATTAACTTTTCTTTACTGGTAGCCTGAAAGTCTTATTTTCTCATGAATATAAAATTAAATACTGTTTAACAGTGATTTTAAAACTAACAATGTTTTTTAAATTTCTTTTTTCTAAAAGGAAAACAAAATCTTCAAACAGAAATGAATGTGGTATTTCGAATGTTATGCTTCCCCACACAGCTTCTTTTAAGAAAACTACCCTGACTTTGAAGCAAAAAGAAATCATTGAAGAAATGGCTTCCTGCTTTGAAATTTACAGGCTGTCCCCAAACCTAAACCACCCTCAAAGGGCCACTCCAGGTGATTCTAAACTATGGCTCAGCCTGCATCATTCAAATGCACCCTGCAGTTGTACAACAGTTTTGTTTATTAAAACTAATTTGAGATAGTAAATAGAAAGAATACAATGGAAAATATTCCTCCAGTCATGCCATACAGTGGGGTCTTTTTATGGTAGGAGAACCCAATAACATGGAGTATGAATTTCTCTTTGCTTTTTTTTTTGCTTGGTTTCTGTTTGTTTGTTTTCTTGTTGTTGTTTTTGTTTTTTGGGTTTTTTTTTTGTTTTGTTTTTTGAGACAGGGTTTTTCTGTATATCCTGGCTGTCCTGGAACTCAGTCTGTGAACCAGCCCGGCCTCAAACTTACAGAGATCCACCTGTACCTACCTGTATCTACCTCTAGAGTGATTAAAGCCATGTGCCACCACCACCTGGTTCTCTTTGGTGTGCTTTTAAATTGCCTGTACTTTCCTTTAATATCTCTAAATGACAAGCTCACTCTAGGTACACAAAAAACTCTTGAAACGTGGGACTGAAATTACCATGGCAACTCCTCAAGTAGTCTGTTCGTCCTTTGCTTTAAGTTCCTAGAACCAGACATTAATGGTCAATTAACAATACACTTTAATGTTTTATACATGGCACTGTGCTAAAATAATTTTTTTCCCTTGGCCAGGTATGATTGGCACAAAACTTTAATCCCAGCACTCAAGAGACAGAGACAGGTATATCTTTATGAATACAAGGCCAGCCTGGTCTATAGAGTGTTCTACAACAGCCAAGGCTACATAAAGGGCTACATTCCCCCCCCAAAAAAAGGAAAAATTATTTTTATTATTTTGTTGCCTCAACAGTGACTGAAAACTTTGGAACTCAGCAGTTCGCAACATGCTTTTAAAACAGCTGTTTTTGTTTTTATCATATTCATTACAGAGACTTTTATTCTCAGTGGCACCTACTGAGGAAGTGCCCATTTCTGGACAGTGTTTCAAAACTGTCCTTCATTCTGTGTAGAGAAGAGTAATCTAAAGCAACATCTCTTGATAGTACAATAATAAACACCAGAGTTAAGAAAAACAAAAAGAACCCAAGGATTGGCAGGCCTCTGATTCTGAAAACAGCTCAGATTTCAGATGTCCAGGGAGGGAACGGGTGTTGCTAAGGCTCTGGAAATGGGGCATTTTGCAGTGGGCAAGAGTTTTATCCCTGGCCCCTGACAACGCCCTTATCACTCATTGAAACTCACAGTGTTCTTACCCCACCATGGTGGGGACCTCCAGATGAGGGGACAGGGCACAGAGAAAAGAAAGAACTACTTAAAGAACAAAGAATATTCTAGAAATCCCCCTTCTGTCCTAACCCTGACTTGATTTTTAGTATTGTCAAGCTCAACTCTAGTCTAAATAAAACCCACATTAGGATTAATTCCTAACACACTAGTCAGCTTTTGGTTTGGGGGGATTTTTTTTTAAGAGGGAACTATCATGTTAGAAAGAACAACATGCCAGTATATTTTTTTTGCTTCTCACTGAAACCTTAGAAGAGGTAGTCATGCTTCCAAGTCTGAATAATTTCATCTGCAAAATAGGAATATTATTTACTTCAGCCTTGTGGTGAGGGTTAAATTATATAATGCATGTGAAATTTTATTTTTATTGCCTCTTATTAGATTATTATACATGAGAACATTTTTGTTTTCATTATTAAATAATATTTAACAAACCTCACAAGGTAATTTGTGTTTCTATCTGAATATTATTAAATAATATTTAATAAGCTTGATAGGGGAATTTGGGTTTTTCTAACCTGAATTCTTGGCTGCACATTTATTTCAGCACAGAGCTTATATTCAGAGTTGGAATGATCCCGCCCCACCCTCCTCCAAATATACACACTCCTTTTCATTGACCTACAGATAAACTTTGACCCGGGTGTTTGATAATCACACTTTTTCTGAAGAGGCCTTGTTCCTTTTAAGAACAGCTTGACCCCAGAATCAGGAAACTGACATGCTTCAATGTGTCTCTCCCCTCCTTCCCTGGCTAGCCAGCAAGTGTTTACCCTCTGGAGTTGATTCTTCAACCATGTATATTGTCTGTAGTGATATGATATTTGGGGAAGATGAAGAATTTATTTTATCTGAGTTGTACAGGCACTGTAGCATATCTTTCTAAATTTGTGGATCTGAAACTCAGTTCTTTTAAAAATATCACCTTCCTAGTAATGCCGAGACACACACACACACACACACACACACACACACACACACACTCACACTCACACACTCACATTCTCAAGCATTAAATTAAATCTGAGATTGACTGCATGGCCCTGATTCAACAACATCTATAAAAATCTCAAAGTGAGGCTGTCTGCAAAGGTTGCAGCTCCACCAGCTCTGGTAAGAAAACTAGAGTTCACGAAGGATAGAAATCTGTGGCTCCTGTGTAGGTTTATCATTAGTCTTAATATACTAAGTTTTCTAAACAAAATGCTTTCTATATTTTACCTCATTTACAGAAGTTCAGCTCTAACTTCCAAGAATGGCCTTCTGTAAAAAGAAAAGTCTATTCTGACTGCTTAGAAACAAATACACATGTGCACACATGCACACACACACACACACACACACACACACACACACACACACTGAGCACACGCAGTACCTGGAAGCAATGAACATAACTTGTCCAACAGAGCATCATTGTTTGAATAAGACCATTCCCCATTTCCTGATACATTCTGAGGTGGAAATTTCTAATTCCTGGAATCATGTTTCATTAGTGGCAGGGATCACATTGTTTCTGCCTGTTTTATATCCAGATCAAAAGGTAAAACCAAGAGTTTGTGCAAAGCAAACAAGCACTTTGCAGGTAATATGTGACCTAGCAACCGTAAAGACCGAGCACAGTGCTAGATACCAATCAACAGCTGTTAAGAACATCAAAATAAAATGCTTATAACTGCTGATCCAAACACAGAAATTAAATAGAGAAAGAAGAAAAACTGCAAGTGGTCATATTTTTTTGGAACACTTCAAACCCAGTGCTGAGTCTAAAGAAGTTAACAATTCATATGGGTTTTTTTTCCTTTTATTTTACATAAAGATAAAATTAAAAATCCCCACAGAGTTTTGCTTTAGCATCAGAAGCCATCCTTTTCTTTTCCTTGTGGAGAGTCACATTCTGTTTCAGGCTGCAGTGTGAGGCTGTCTCTGAACAGCCTCCAACTTAACCTCGAGCCAGTCACCAGCCTCTCTTGTCCTCACTTTCTTGAGCTTAAAGCAGGGAGAGAAGTGTCCTTCTGCATTCCATCAGAAGATCTACACACAAAAGAAGGACTACTCAGAAAGAACTTTAAGAAAGCAAAGTTACTAACTCGCAGCAGCATATGAATTGTTTTTCTACATATGCTTCAATAAAAAAACCAAACAAGCTGGTGCACACTTTTAATCCCAGCACTAGGGAGGCAGAGGCAGACAGATTTCTGAGTTTGAGGCCATCCTGGTCTACATAGGAAGTTCCAAAACAGCCAGGGCTACACAGAGAAATCCTGTCTAAGAAAGAAAAAGAGAGAGAGAGAGAGAGAGAGAGAGAGAGAGAATCCTGTCAAAGAAAGAAAGTTCTCATTTGTATGTACACATGCCTTTATTTCAACACCATAAGGTCACAGTTGAGGACTGAAATTTTTATATCTGTTGAAGTAATATTTAATCACCCCAAAAAACAAAAACCATGTAGACTTTGTATAAATAACTAAGAAAGGCTTAGGTTTTAGCCAGATATAGTCAACACATATCACATCCTATGTAATATAGAGCAGTTTCGGGACAGAATTCTTAAATTTGTAGTGAATCAACTTTAGCCTCAGATGTTCATTTCAATGTACAATTTTAAAGGGGTACCCAAAGGGATAGCAACAAGCCACCATCCTGCCAGAACCAGCCTGGACTCAGCAGCCTGCCAGGATGATCCCACAGCAGCTGACACCCTGCTTCCAAAAGCCAAAAGTTTCTTATGGGGCCTTTGCAAAATTTGAAACTAACTTGTCGAATCCTTGTTAATATTTTAAGCTTCTTTTCTTAAGTCTCACACTGATTTTGTCTTGTTAAATTTTAATACATGGTCGAGTTTATCAAATTCATTAGGTAGAGGGAAAATAATCCTATCTCAAGCATGTATCAATTGCAAAGACCGTTGACCATGATGCTGCAGACAGTGGAAAGGAGTTGGAATGACTAGACCATCCATTGCTCTAGGTCTCCTCCTCTGAGGCGGAACAGTGGCTAGATTCCTTCCTTAACATACACAGAAAGAAACCAAAACATCCAACCTTCTCGTTGCCTCCATGAATTCCTGATATGCTAGCTTTTCCATCGGGGCTAGGACACTGCCCTGAAACCTTAGAACGCTGTGCATCTGCAAATGCTTTTGAGGGTCTAAGTGATTAGAACTTTATGAATTAAATAAATGGTCTAAAGGCCGTGAGCAAGCCGGCCTGCTCTTCATGAAGGCACATTAAATGTTTGCTGTGTGCTCTCCTTGTTCTCGGGGCGTGACTGGGGGCACTGCGTGACAAATGGCTAAAGCAAGTTAAACACGCATGGGAATCCAAGGTTTCTCTCTGGTGTGGATATGTGACGGCCTTGCTCTGCGTCTAGGACTTGCAGCCAAACGTTTGACTAAAAGAGAGCACTTACATGGAGGGAAACACTTGTAATAGAATGACACCCCCAGTTTGGTAAATAATTTCCTTAGTTTTGTGGATGACAGAAATACACTCATTTCACCAGCACACAAATTCAAAGATTTCCAAACTCTTTGAAAGTAAAATAGCACAGCTTTTTAAAAGTAAACTGTGTGGCAGGTGAGATTGCTCAGCAGGCGGAGACACTTGCTGCCAAGCGTGATGGTCTGAGTTGGATCCCCAGAACCCTACATAGGAGAAGGAGAGAACCAGCTCTGCAGAGTTGCCCTCTGATCTCCACACCTGCACTATAGACAACCACCCCCCTCCCATGCACAAGTCAATTAGATAATTAAATGTAAAAAAGTAAATGAGTAAGTATACCGAGGGCTGGGGCTCAGTAAAAGAGCCTTTGCCTGGCCCCGAGTTCGATTCCCCAGCACTGTAAAATTAATTAAGTAAAGTAATTGTGCACAGAAACACCTGATATAAATAGAAACAAACTAAGTCCGAAACAAATGCAGAAAAGTAAAAGCAGTGGAATAGATTTAAAAAAAAAAAAAATTCTTTGAAAAAGATGAGTCCAGGGGCTGAAAATATAGCTCAGACAGGAAAACGTTTGCCAGGCAAACCAGAGGACCTTAGTTCTCTGCAGAACTCATGTAAAAAAACTAAGTGTGGTGGCATTTTCATGTAATCCCAGTGCTGGGGAGCCAGAGAGAACAAGATTCCTGAGGGTCAATGACTGGCCATCCTAGTCTACTTGGCAAGTTCCAAGCCAGTACTATCAACAATAATAATAAAAAGTAAACATCATTCTTAAGGTGGAGGTTCTCTGGCTTCCACAGGCACACACACACACACACACACACACACACACACACACACACACACATTTTTCAAACAGGAATAAATGTAGAAGAGTCGTATTTCCACGGACAGACAGAAGCGACGCAATGGAACGGAGCACAGAGCTCAGAAGCAAACTCACACAAGCAAGCCTGGTTGTTTTGGACAAAAGTGCAAGAACGAATCCATGAAGCAAGAAAAGCACATTCTATACACGGTGTCGGAGCAATTAGACACAAAAATGCACAGGCAGAGTCAGCCTGTAGCCTAACTGCACTACACTATGGCATGCCATAGGCTTGAAATCTGTGCTGTCCAGGAAAGGTCTTCAGAGCCAGGGCTGAAAAAAAAAAAATGCTTAAAAACACATAAAACCAGAGCCCACAAGTCAAAAGTCAGTAAGCTACATTTGTCAACATGAAAGTTGAATTTGTTTTCTAAACTTCATGATTATTATTGTGTATGTGCATAATGCGGGGCAGGTGCATGCCACAAAGCTTGCATGGCGGTCAGAGGACAACTTTGCGCAGCTCTCTCCTTCTACCTTTACGTAGGCTTCAAGGATCAAACCTCGGTCAGCATGCTTGTGCAGCAAGCACCCTTGCCCACTGTGCTGTCTTGCTAGCCCTTGGATTCATTTTCTGTTCAAAGAACGTAAAGACAAGGCAGAGACTAAGAGAAAACGTTTGCAAAGCACATATCTAATGAGGAAGTTGCAGTGAGAACGTGAGAATTCTCAGAACGCAACAACACAGGCAGTTTTTAAGTGAGCTCTGGACACAATAACACACAGCTGTAACTCCTGCACTTGGGCGGTAGAGGGCAGAGGAACATGAGTTCAAGGCCAGCCTTGGGAGTTCCAGGCCAGCATAAGTACCATGAGAAAAGAAAAGACACTCCCCAACAATGACAACCACAAAAACACTGAACAGGGGTTTCACCAAAGAGAACACAGGAGACAGCAGGAGAGCACAGGAGATGCTGTACATCAGGACTCACTGGGAACCATGAAGGACAATCACAACTACACATCACCATGTGCTTGTCAGACTGGTGACAGTTAAAACTATTGAAAAGAGCAGGGGTTGGGACTGACACTGTGGGCTCCTGGCTCTCTCATCTGTTGCTAGTAAAAGGCAAATGGCCCAGCTAGTTAAAAATATTCACAAGTTTTTAACAGTTACCTGAGACTTCTACTCCTAAGAGGTATATTCACATGGAAACTCCACACGGTTGTGCATGGTGATTTTACTTGCAATGACTCCAAATTGGAGATATCTCATGTGTTCCTTACTTAACTGGTCAAGGAAGAGACAGGCGGGGGTACATCCCCGGTACATGGGATGCTAGTCAGCTATCAGAAAGGTGCAATGTTAATACAGGTAACAACATGTAGAGATCTCGCAGAAGTCAGTCTTGGAAAATTATATATATCATGACTTACTTCATACCATACTCTTACAACAAAGTAACTCTAACAAAGAAGCCATTTCCCAGGGGTAAGGACGGAAGGAAGTTGCAACATGATGGAACTGTTCCCTGTCTGTTCTGATTGTGATGGTGGCTCCTGGAATTCATATATATTAAGTTTTTTAAAATATATGTATACACATGTTCATAGCAACAACATACTCATATTAAACCAAAAGTAGAAATAGCCTAGATGTCCACCAACAGATGAATAGAGGGACAGTTTAGAATCTATAAATATTATCCAATGGAGTAGCACTCAGCCATAGAAAGTACTGAAGGACTGATACAGACCCCAACATGAGTGAATGCCTGAAATCGCACTGAGATGCTCACGTGCCGTCTGGTTCTATCTTTGGGAGAGCACCAGGGTAGTTAAGCTTGTAAGACCAAACACAGACTGATAGTTGCCTGGGACCAATAGGGAATTGGGGAAACACTGATTAAATAGTGCAAGCCTTTATTTTAGAGTAATACAAATAGTTTAGACTTAGGTAGAACTCATGGTATAGAGAAAGTACAAAATGCCCAGAAATTGTTTGGGTTTTTTTGTTTGCTTGTTTTGTTTTGTTGAGACACACAGTCTTGTGGCCCAGGCTAACTTCAAATGCATACTCCTCCCACCTCCACATTCTCTGTGCTGAGATTTCGGGCATATGCCACCATTCATAGTTTACACAGCAGCACTGTAGGCTGAACCCAGGGCTCTGTTAACACCAGACAAGTCCTCTCCTACCTGAGCTACAACTGCAACCCCAGTTGTCCCTTTCAGATGCTTAATGTTATGCACATTTCACTATAATACAATATGACCCAAAAAGTGAATTTCACTATGTTCATTTTGAAAGATCAATTTAAAGCCATGAGAAGATGGTAATTAACAAAAACTAATAAGTTTGTGACCCTGTGACCAGATTAGCACCTTGAATGAAGCACAAGACAAGGGTGGGAATTAAGTTGCCAGATTACAGGGAATCTCCCACCCAAAAAAAGTTCACAGTCCCCCCACCGTGGGAGACACTCTTGTCCCACTTTTTACAAATTAAAAGCAATAAGTCTGGTAGTGAGGACCTGTAACCTAAGCTACAGGTTAGAAGCTGAGACAGGAGAATCTCAAGTTCAAGGCTAGCCTGGGCAATTTGGAAAGACCCTGTTCACAGTAAGAATACTAGAAAGGAAGCTGGACCATAGCTCAGTAGACCACCTGCCTGACACTTAAGGAGTACTGAGTTCAATCATCAGCACTGCAAAATATACATTAAGTTGTATCTGCATGTGCTTGTGAGTTTTATCTTCTTTTCAAATAGCACTTGCTTAATTACAAATGTTTAAAGTTGTAGGCCCGGCTCTTTTGGAAAGCACACCTGTGTTTTAGAAGGCATCACAGAACAGAACACAGTCCAAAGGGGGGCTTTGGAGTTACTTTGAAGCTTATGTTGCCTGTGAAGATTCAGAAACCACAAGGACAAAGGTGTCTTTACTTTCCCACATTTCCCATATTTCCCACATAGGCCAGGGGTCCACCGCCCTACGCCTTTGCCCATGGTATTTCCTCGGCATGTGATGCCTTTCCTCCTCAGCCTTTCCTGGGCTGCTTAAATCCTAATGGTCCTTTTCTCACACTGAGGTCTGAGATCTCTTTTCCATTCTCTGGACCTGGGAAGGGGTGTAGCTCGTGCCGCCCTCCCAAGGTGCCTTGGGCTCTAAAAGTACTGAGGCACAGAAGCTGCCATGAGATGCTCATGTGATTGCCTTTCCCTCCTGGCCACAGTCCCGAGGAGGGAACCAAACCTCATTCATCCTATTGCTCTCCAGCAACTGGCATAGAGCAGGCTTTCAGTATTTGCAGTGTGTCTGTGGGTTCTCCTGCACCTCTATTAACACAGTGGGTGCTGGCATCTGGACCCATTCTCTCCTTGATGCATCGCTTCCACTACCATTGCTTTAAGCTAAAACCCTGATTCCCCAAGTTCTCCACTTTCTCAGAAGCTCTAAGTCAGCCTGCTACGTACCCCTAATACTCCCAGCAAGATTTTGACTCTCTTTCAAAATGCTAAATGTTACAACACTCAGCAAGTGAAACTTCAGATGGTGCGGTAGATTTGAGTCACTCATTCTCACACAGAACCTAACACACCAGCTAAAACTTTCCATTAATGCCTGTGAGAAGAAAGACCATGATCAACCAACCAACCAACCCCAGTCACTCATCAAAACCTGCCTCAATAAGCCAGGCAGGGCCAACCTCAAATCGCTGGGGATAGCTTGTGGGAGATCCAAGAGTTATTTATTTGGCTAGAAGCTTGTAAAATTTGGGGGACTCTAGAATTAATAAAATTTACAAATACAAACCAGGCTCAAAAAATGGGTAATTGGGGCCTGGAAGTTGGTCCTTCAGGAAAAGGTGCTTGCCACCAAACCTGACTACCAGAGTTCAATCTTAAGAACTCACATGGGGGAAAGGGAGAAGTGATTCCCACAAGTTGTCCTCTGACCTCCACATGTACTCCAAAGCATACATATGCCACACACATATACAATCATATTCTCACTCCTTCCCTCCCTGCCTCCATCCCTTTTCTCCCATGTTTCTAAATGAGAAAGAAAGAAAATTGAATATTGAATATTTGTTTGCAATGCAAGAAAGTACATTAAGTTATCTGAGCTGCGTTTGTGCATCTCTTGAGACAAAGTACTAGGAGTGTCCACTCTGAAACACATCCTGTCCACATCCTGGCTTCTCCTCCTGTCTCAAACACTACAGATCACCAAGCAAATTCTCAGGGGCTCACATGCGCAAGCATCCCCAAATTGGGGCTTCATTAGCTTCCTGAGAAATCCACCCACCTCTGCTGCCTTACCCTGCAAAGTTACCCTGGTGTTGCTGTGTGGCCCTGTGAGTTGTGGGGGTCGTTTGCATAACTTTTCAGGCAAATACCAGTAAATGCTCCACTCCATAGACCAGCTACAGAGGTATACTCCCTGGACAGCTCCTCCAAAGGGCTTTTTTTAAAGATTTATTTATTTATTTTTATGTATATGAGTGTTCTATCTGCATGTATACCTGCATTCCAGAAGAAGGCATCAGATCACATTATAGATGGTTGTGAGCCACCATATGGTTGCTGGGAATTGAACTCAGGACCTCTGGAAGAGTAGCCAGTGCTCTTAACTTCTGAGCCATCTCTCCAGCCCCCCTCAAGGGCTTTTTTAATGCCAACTATCCTTCCTGAAGCCACCACGCAATTGTACCATGTGTCAGTGAGTGGTGCCCATTCTATAATCAGGCACATCTGTCTTCAGCATCTCATCCGACTCCACCCTTCACGAGGCGTGGTCATTAGCCTGCTTCCTCTTCTGTTTCCTTGTCTGTGAACAAGAACCTACACTGTTACTGTTGTCAGTTGGCACTAGAAGGGCCACCAGACAGATCTAACAATAAACTTACATCCAAGGCAGATGGGAGATAGGGAAAATCCTCTCCCACTCTGATTTGGGAGAACCACTAAAACCATAAAATCCCAAGGGCAAACAGATTCTGAACTCTCTTACATACTTCCAGTGAGCCATTTACAGGATCTGAGAATTGGTTTGCCTTGTATAAAAAAAAACATGAAAACACAAGATGCTGAACATTTACATTGTAGAAACTGCATGTGCAGTGACCACAGGTGTCCTCTGCCAGCCAGGTGTATCCTCTTTCTTCCCAACTCACCAAGAGCGCAGACAAACAAGCAAGACTCTCCTTGACCTCAGTCTCTCCTAAAGAGCATCCGTCCTTTTGGGCAACAGATGGGGGAGGAGGGTAAATTGCAACAGAGTCCAGAAAAGAGCCAAGTGTTCTCACTTACAACCAACAATGTCGCTTTGTGCGGGGAAATGAGTAAAAAAAACAAGACAGAAGAATAAAAGGTAGATGTAGAAGGTGTGATGGCAGTTTGCAATCCACTCATGAGCAGCATAGGGAAACACTGGGGAAGCCACACCTTGCTTCCCACTTTGCTGACTGTGACATGGCTGGGCATGCACACTTTCAGTATCCAGAGGTGATGCATATTTCTGGTATTTCCAGATATTATAATCCCCAGTTGTCCTTTAAAACGGGGAGGAAGTGGGTGCAGAAGGACAGGAGAGCTGGGAGTGTACCTCAGAGTTAGAGTGCTTGCTCACGGTCCTGGTTCTAACCCCCAGCACTGCTGGAGGTAGGGTAGGAGAAATAAAAGATCATCAAAATGAGCTATGTGTTTTTAAAACACATTTCCTAAATTACCATTTAAAAAGTAAGCAGGCGGGTTGTGGCTCACCCCTTTAGTCCCAGCACTCAGGAAGCAGAGACAGGTGGATCTCTGTGAATTTGAAGTCAATCTGGTCTACAATGGTGAGTTCCAGAACAGCCAGGGCTATATAGTGAAACCCTGTCTCAATAAAGTAATAAATAAATGATGTATTATTTTAAGCATGGATGTTTCCCTGCTCAGTGGTGATGAATCTACCCTACTACATTCTGTCTTGTGGCTAGGTTTTCCCTTAATTTATACCTTATTGTTCAGCGTTTCTCATTACTCAGCCTATTTTTTGATACTTTTCTCCCCAACCCAAGGAAGGAAACTTTCCGTGTTACACAGTTGATTCCTGGCTGGTTCAGCAGCTACAAGTCTGATAAGTGACAATAGTCACAAGTTTCTAGTCGCGTTTGTTCCTGTTAAACGGGAAGGGGAAGGATCATTTATTGTCTAATCCTACCAAGCAGTTGAACTACAAAAATTGTATCACTTGTTTTCATTATTTTGCACTCAGAGTATACTGAATGATCCTAAAAACTTGGAATATTTTGTTTAAAAAAAGAAAGAAAGAAAAGAAACATTTCAAACTCTTGCATAAAATGGGTCGGTGAACACGTGGGTTATATATACTTGAGTAAAACTTTTTTTTTTTAAGAAGACAGGGACTTTCATATTAATAGCTACATTCTGGTACAGCCTGTCACAGGCTGCATAACAGACCCTTCTGTTCTACTAGTGTCCCTCCAAACAAAACCCATTATGCACAAATGTGACATCAAACAGAAATCCCTTAGCAGCCAGGCTGCAAGTCATCTGAGAAGAGTCTGCGAGGGCCTCTTTAAAAGCCGCTGTGATTTGCAATTACAGAAGCACACTCGACTTATCTGCAGACATTTGTAGGGCCACTCCAGTTTTTGCCCCTGTCTTACCCATACACCCCTGGGGAAGTCTGGAAATTATTTCTGAAACTCTGTCCGCTCACACTTTCAAGGCACTGCTGGGCCCATGCTGTTCTTTTGTTTGTTATAACGACCAATAAATGTGGAATGCAAAAATATCCACCCTAACCCCCCCCCCCGTAGAAGCCAATCACAGCCCAGTCAGGGCCCCCGTCCGTCCTCCTTTCTCCCCACCCACATAGGTAACTAAGGCAGCCTGTTCACTTGTCAGAAGGGCTTTCCAGCTGCCTCACCCCAAATCCAGGCACAGTGAGCAAAGCTCAAAACTGAGCCTCAAACTTCACTCCATATCTCTGCCACTATGTCAGAAAGGATGTATTCACCAAGTCCATTCTATGATTGGAACATGGCTCTTTTTTTTTTTTTTTTAATAAAGAACTTTTCTTGATGGGTAAGCGTGTTAGTCTCCAATGATTGTTCTAGCAGACTCTGAGCACCTTTCAGCGAGCTCCCGATGAAACGACTTAAGCTCTCCTCCAGCCTGCTAACATTTGAATGTGCCGTCCTCAGACCTATGACTAGGGACTTCAATGCCTCCTCCTCGGCCTCAGCGCCCTCCCCCCCCCTCCCACCCCTTTGTGTATATATGTTGCATAATTATAGAGCAGTGGGTATTTATCACCTCTTCTGGGCAGTAAGCAGAAAGACACACAATACCATTACTTCCAGCTACTGCCTTTCCCAAGATAATTAGGTAACGCAGTGGAAGGAGCCTCGTAAGCCTAAGGCTGTTCAAGTTAAGTGATTGACATGGCTCTGTCTGGCTGCTCTATTAACTGTTTCATTTTGTTGCTATTTGCAGTTTGCTTGGCTAATACTCCGAACAAATACAGACTGTTTCTTTAGCCCCTTTTTTCTCTTTGACCTTCTCCTGCCCATTTTCTTTGACTCTCTTCAAACTGCCTTGAAAAGGGCCTGTTGAATGCGCAGTCCATCAGAGGCCCAGGTCCGTCCCTACCCTTGCCCTGAATGCCTTACTTCAAAGATGGGCCGCATTCTTTAATTGGCCTTTGAATTAATATCAAAGGGTCACAATGCGAGTGCCAAAAGAGAAAGGGGCTTTAATGAAGCAAAGAACTGCCATTCACTTGCAGATAAGCACGTTTTTATGCCTGAATGGTCACCATGGCTAAAGGCTTGCTGAAGAAGAGGCCGGGAGGACTTTTCCTTAAGTAGCGATTAGTTCAGACAAACAAGAGTAAACAATTTTTTAAGTCTACAAACAGAGACAATATAAAAAAAATATATGCTGAAATCCCAAACTACACATCCCCTCTCACAGACCCACTCAAAAGAAAGAAGAAGGCTACAATTCATTAGCAAATCCATCCACTGTTTTTAATCCCATATATCAACACAGAAATTCCAAGAAACAGGACTGAAAGTATTGTCATTCTGAAATGCTGTGCCCTGAGTAACACAGAGGGAAATGTTATGAACTTAGTATCTTGAGAAAATGTAATTTTTTATAACAAATATCCCAAGGTCCAAGATATTGACTTTTCATATGAGCAAGTACACTTAAGTTATTCACACTTGACTCTTTTTAACAGAGAACTTACTTTGAGCCTAAAATACTAAAACTTATGTCTGTCTATCTATCTCTATCTATCTATCATCTATCTATCTATGTACCTACAATTTGTCTATCTATCCATCTAGCTAATCTATTTATCTGGGCCATATTTTCTGTTTCTTCCAAAGAATCAGCAGTTAGTGGCCACTTTCATCCCTGTCCCCGGGGAATACCAAAGTTGCAACTGTGCAAGGCACACACCCAAACCCACAGCATCACAGGACAATATAAGGTAAAACTCAGTTGAAATCATCATGGTTACAGAGTGAAATACTAAGCCAGCCTTCCCCTCCCTCACTCTCCTTCTAAAGACATTAGTGATTAAAGAAGGAATCCAGTCCTGAAGAATTATCATTTTAGCCACAGCTTGAACGAGCATCCTGGGAACCTAGCTACACCCAAGTTGGTCTCTTGTAGCCATAACACTGAGACTAACCAAGGCCTAGACCTTTCTCCATTCTCTGGATGCATTGGATGCACAAGGAAGGACCTTGTTTCAATGCTTCAATCCATCGCCAAAAGTACATTGCCAATTTTAAATTCCGGTACACCAGCTTGCCAGTGTTATGCTAAAGGAAAGAAGAGAGAGGGAGAAAGAGAGCTCCCTTATCTTAGGAGAAATCAAAGGCATTTCTTCCTCAGTGGCTCTATTTTCCATGAGCTTGTCCATCTGCTTCAGAGTTGCCAACATGGAGCGAGAAAAGACAACAAATAAATGTCAGGGAGTCAGCCAATCAGCTTAAGTCTCCAACTTTATCCCAAGAAAACTCCTTCCTGCCCTGCTGGGCCTTCCAATCTTTTGATATGAGCCAACAGGCACCAAAACAATGTACAAATCAAAAGACTTATTTTCCCCAAATCTAGAGTCTCAAAGGCTATTTCTCCCATCCCAATGTTCTGCAGGCTATGAACCAGTGTACTGATTTGAAATAGTGTACTGCCAGCCTCAGCCACAAGGTCCCATCAGTGCAGGATACAGAATTAGTTCAGTGTATTTTGAACTGACCAGAGGAAATGCTAATTAACCCTTGTTAAACGGGACTCTGAGAAAGTATGAAGGTAAATCAGTCAGGGACCAAATCCTGTTTCATAAAGGCCAAAAGAAACAGCAGATCTCAAGTAAATAGTAACTCACTGTTTGTTCAGAGTTTGTCACATGTCTGTGGTCACAGACACATCACAGGGATGTCTAGGGGCAGGGGAGTGAACCCAGCCATCTTCACCCTTGGGAAGTTCAACTCACAAGACACAGCAACTTTCACCTGATCACACAGCTAGTCAGAGCCTGAAGCAGGACAGAAACAAATCTCAACCCCAGACACTCACAGAATCAGAGTTCCCTCTAATGCAAAAGGAAATGCTGCCAGCCTGATATTCTACGCTTTCTCTACCAAAATCCACAAGTAGCACAAACTCAAAAGACACTGCAAATCCAACTTAATGAGACACCAAAAAAAGTATTTGGACCACATATTTAATTCCTGCCCAGACCACTATAGTGGTGCATACACGATGTGGCCATTGATAGTGGTGATGCTGGGTGGTGATGATTAGAACTTACATTTGTCTGTCTAGGTACTCGCTTCTTCTTGTCTTTTTTTTTTTTTTTTAGACAGAATTTCATGTAGTCCAGAATGGCCCAAAATTCATTATGTAGGTAAAGATGACCTTGAACTCCTGGTCATCCTGCATTCACCTTCTAAGCGCTGAGGTTACAGTCATGTGCCACCAAGTCAATTTATTCAGCCCTGAGGAACAAACCCATTCATCCAGCTAGGCAAGCACCCTTCCCTCTGAGCTACATCTCCAGCCCTGGGGCTCTGCATGTCTTAAACATGTCATATCCAGTATCTGACATTATTTTGATTCACTGAGTTAAGAAAAATAGTTTCTTCACTTCAATTGCAAGGGCAGAGGGATGGGGCAATAGGGTTTGATATCAAATGAAATAAAACAATTTAAAGTTTGTAAATTTGAATAGCACTCAAGGAAGCTACCCAAATAATCTATTTCTGATATGGCTACCAATAAAATTGAGGAGCATTTGATATCTAAGTAAATTTTATTCTTCCAAATGACAAATCACTCCTGATGATGGCTAGCTGTGTTTCCTCCAGCTGGCTTCCAATTTGAAGCTTGGAAAGGGCGCTTCTGAAATAACTCTCCCAGAGACTCCATGGGAAATAACTCTCCCAGAGGCTCAAACTGCAAGCCCTAATCATGCAGCAGAAACAGTTCAGACTCTACAAGCAACTGCTGGAGTAAAAGACTTTTTGAGACTTCAATGCAAGCCTTGTCCAGGCATCCGCTGGACCTCTCAAATTATGGACTTTGCTCTCTCCACATTCCTGGGTCTCATTCCAAAAGCTGCTCACCTTGCGCGCATGCGCCCTAGCAGACACCACTGACCAGAGATTTTATGAGCATCCAGTTGAGAACTGCTGCGTGCTGATTTCCCAGGGTTCGTTCTGGTTAGGGTTCTGAGCGTACAATCTCTCCCCTTCCATTGCGAACAACCACAGAATTACCCTGGACTTTGTACACTAACGGAAGCTGTACTGGCCTGCTCCTTTAAAAATGTAAGGCTTCCTCCTCTAACCTTACCACCACCACTTCATACTGGAGAGGTTGTCCAACCCTAGAGTAAATGTTATGTCAACTCTTTAAAGGGGAAGAAAATGTGAGTCTCTACGACGCTCCAGGACAGGCATCCTGCTGTAGGCTTCAATGGACAACATTTGTTGTGAAATCGTAAGAATTTGCATAATTTTGGGGAAGACTTTGTTTTCAAAGCCGTTCTCTCTTTCACCTGCTTAGGCCTCTACGGTGTATGGCTTTGGTTAAGTTTTGTTGATGGAGGCTCATGTTTAACCAACTGTTTTTAATTTACAAATTAAACTTGTCAGAAGTAGAAATCCTTCCTTGGAACTATTCCAATATGTCAAGAATTAATTCTAATGAAAACGGCATTGCCTAAATGCAGGATGGCCAGCCACTTATTTTATTTACACAAAGTCCTTCTCAGTTTCTTTGATAAAAGCAGCTAAATCTTTTTCCTCTTTCATGTTTTGTCAGCACTTGATTCCTTTGTCCCTTGGCTATTTGCCTAGCTGTGGACAATAAGGAAGGAAGAATAGAAGCAGATTGTTGGAATGGCCCTCAATAAACCTAATTATGACATGTTGACTGCCCTCACCATGACACGGTCAGGGGACCCAGGCTTATTCAATTACTCTCGCCAGGTTTCTCTTTCAGACCTAAAGTTATCCTCTGACTGTTTGTATTTCTGAACAGTATTCATGTTCATTGTGAAAGAAAATCCCCTGGACTTGGAGGGGTTTTAAAGTTGATGCTGTTATTGTAACTAATTTTTATTAACGGAATGATAACATGATAAAGAAATAGAGCTTTGTTATGTAATAAGAACAAATCAGGGTGCGCTTAAAGTTACACCTTTCTTTCCGTTCTCTTGAGCCAGCCTGGCAGGACATGGAAGCAGAATTAATAAACAAAATAATTTCTTCAACCTATACATATTCTACACCAGACAAATGGCTCACAACTGTTACATTATGATTTTTTTTTATTTCAAACAATAATAATAGCCACATGATTTTGGCAAGTTGTGACAAGGGTATACATTTTTTTTATTTTTGTCCTTCTGTTTAATCACCAAGAATGTCCCTTTCCCCACTAACACCAGAGAACATAAGTTCATCAGGACCTTGATGCCAACAGCTATTTCTTCAGCTGCTTAAGATAGGCAGATGGACAGTATTTAATTAAAACTCTGGCTGCTGGTTAGAGAAACTTCGCTCCTTGACCAGACTTTCTGGTGGTCTCATCAGAGCTGCCTGCGAAGCTGGTGTACGGAAAGCTGGGTGTCAAGTGAACAAGAGAATGTGGGGGTAAAACTGAAGAAATGCCAAAAACAAAAACAAAACAAAACAAAACAAAAAAACCCTAGTCCCTGATCTATCCTAGATTTTAAGTCAAGCCATTCTCACAAAATTAATATTCCATTGTAGTTACAGGCATGCAAAGCCAAGCAAAGACGGCTGTACAGAGTCTCATCATTTCTGGATTTCTTCTTTCCTTATTTGTTTGTTTGAGGTCTCTTGAAAAACATAGTGTCCCCTTTAGATAGCTTAACATTCCTTGGGACTATAGCAGAAGAAAAAAAATGTAACTTCACTAAACCAAAGCAGGTGCTGGGATTTTTTTAAAATTTGCTCCTTGATTCTTTCCCCTCCCTAAGCAGTTCTCATCACTCTAACAGAAGCCGAGCTGAACTGCTATTTGCCCTGCAAGTGAATTTGGAGTCTGGTATTTATTTGGTTCCTGTGGAGAGGGCCTTTTAAATCTGATGTGAGGAATCTATTTTACAAAAGGGCTCGTGAGATAAAATACACAGAACCCTTGGTGTTTGGAGTAAGTGTTGACCACCCCCTGGGCTCTCAACTCTGCTGGCTCATTTTCTCCAGGTCTCTAGTACTCAAAATGAATTGTTGAACAAGATCTTTATGAATGATTAATATGAATGACCTCTGTAAAGTATATATACATATGTGCATATATGATTATTTATTTATCCCAAAGCACATCATCCACAATCTCACATTAGCATTTTCTGACTTCTTAAGTGGGTAAAAATTTATATTTGCACTTATAATTGATTGTGAAAATAACTTTCATAGTGCACCCTCCCTATAAAGTTAAACAAAAAAACTCCTTTAAAAGCAAAGAAAGTAGTGCAAGCTTCACCATTAAAGTGCTCTCCCCAAGAGTTCAGATTACTTTAATCAGAATAAAACTCCTGTCTAAAGGAAGAGGGGGCAAAAAAAGAAAAGATCTGCTTTTGCTACTTTAGAGTGGAAATGTTATTAAAATATCCAAGATGTCTCAATATTTTAACTTGAAACATATGTATTTTTGCATTCCCTAAAATGTTTTAATGTTTTTATATAGTTAAACAGAATAACAGTTCTTCGAATCTGAACTAGCACTTCCCTAAGAAAACATGAGAGAAAAAAAAATAGGTTGGGGAAATCAAATCCTCAGATCGAGTATGGTGTGCCACTCCAGATTTGGTGCAATATTATGAATGCCGCCGTTTTAAAAGTTATATGGTTATCTTGCTGTTCAAGCTATATTAAACAAATTTATGCCCTAACTTTCACAAATGTGACTTCCAACAACCTGTTGGAAGCCAGTGCTGGTATCAGTGTAAGGCAGGGGCTTGCTTGTGGTTCAATACAGTTGATTGTCTTGATTTGTATGGATTTACTAAAAAAAAAAAAAAAAAGAGTCAAGCATTGGCTAGAAGTGGCTAAGATCAGATTTCTTCTTTAATCTAAAGGTCGAGTCCTGCCTTTCACTCTTATCAAATAAAAAAAAAGTTTTTTAATTTGCAATTGAGAGCTCAAAATTGCAATACATTTGATCTCAGTATGGGATAATCAGTAGGAAAAATAGAAATAAACTCTTTCATATGGTAAACGGTAGGGCTTATTATTCTGGTTGTACAAGGGGTATATTTTCTCCTAATAGTCTCATTTTATAGCATTGAGACTTGATTTCAAAAGATTAGTAAATATAGCAACGTTTGTTTACATGTGTTTCCATAAACCTACTTAAGATAAAGAAACCTACAACAAAATTTGAACCAGAGATATTTGATATATTAAAAAGTTATACATGTAAATATTAAAATTTCAGAATGGACCGTGTGTTGTTAATTTTATCATTCAGTCTTTGCAGTGAAGGATTGAAATACATGAATGAATTTCTGTCTATTTTCAAAATATACAGCTTAAAAGTCCATATGTTAAATGTCAACTGTTGAAATAAATTTCCATAAAAACAAAACAGTAAAAAGGTAGAGGGAAACAAAACTTAATAAAATCTCCTCCTGATAGACCGTGACATTGTGCCTTGTGTTGTTTTCAGTCTGAAAAGAAAAGGTCTTACATTCTTTCAGCAAGTCTAAAAAAAAGAGAGAGAAGAAGAAAGAAAAAAAAGAAAGAAATAGTTTTTAGATTTTGAGTAATTTCTTGTTTAATCTGTACAAATGTTTTCTCAAATTGTTTCAATGAAATTTTGGGTGTATATTTGTGTATCAACTCAAGGCAAAAAAAGAAAAAGAAAAAATAGAGGAAAAAAAGAAGAAAAAGTCTCTTGGCCAATTCTGTTTCTGACAACTGTTTAGTGCCAGATGTGAGGCAGTTAGTTCCCTTACTTAACCCACACTTAAAATACTAAAACAGGGTGTGGAATCAGTCCGGAGTAAGTGAAGTGAACCCTTATCTGATATTCTCTCTCCCTCTCTCCCTCCCTTTTTCTCTCCTTTCCTCTCTCTCTTTCTGTCTTTCAATATCATTCAAATACTGACTTGGTCAGTGGTCAGAAATCTTTGTGTCCTTGGAAGAAGGAAGAAATCACTACCATTCTTCAGAAGACAATAATATTTTTATATAAATACAGAATTTTATACAGCCTCAAAACACCACCTCATACTTTCCCAGCCTCTTCTATAAGCCAAGCTTTGTCAGCAAAAACAAGAAAGCATGCATCCCTTGTACGGAGAGGACACCCCTAGGAACGTATAGAGCCATGCCTTCTTGGTTTCTGGCCCTATATACCATCCTCTAGTACCTAAAGCTATCCAGCCCCTACCCCAAATACAAAACAACGCAGGCCAGTCACTTGCCTAGGACATTGAGTCAAAGTCTGTCCACCCTGTCCTGAATCCCTGTGGCCCCACTGCTTCTGAGAGCAGCTGCCTAGGGCTTCTGGAATTGCTGGTAGTGGGACTTTGCCACAGCCACCAATGTCTGCCAAGGCTGAGGGCCTCAGTTTTCACTTTACCTTGTCTTTTCATGCTCTAAAGGACCAGAGACTAAGGGCCAGAAAGTCACAGCAAGCTGGCCACATAAATATTTCCAGAGACCTAGTAGAAGTGAAGCACCTACATAGTGCTTCGTGCCACCTTGACAACAGAGGCAACTAAAGCCCTGACAAAGAAGGGTTCTGCCTGCCTGCTCTTCCCTGGTGAGTGAAGACTCCTCATCTGCTTGTAAGGTGTCAATCCCAGATATTTTTGAGGGGTTCTCTGTGAGCGCCAAAGATGTTATGTGGTGGACAGACATGTGGATAAATTGCCTGATTCACACATTGGTCTCCTGAGTTAACAGCACAAAGCACATGACAGAAAGAGCCATCCTGGAAGTTCAAAGGTCCCAAGCACACATGGAAGGGGCTGGAGTATCTGCGCTGAGATTAATCTGTTCGCACACGTGGCCGGGCTATGCTCCCACTCCACATACAGGCGCTTGCCAACTCAGCCCACCTCTGCTGAAGACAAATGGCAGCAGATGCAGCTTTGTGGGACCTGCAGCACTTGAAACTTAGAGGCCCAGCTTGAGAAGGAAACCCATCATATCTTAGTTTTTTGCACCATTTGTAAAAATAATCTAAGGAAATTATGACATTGTTGGGGCCCCTGTCAGAGCCACAAAGGATCTTGCATGAGTTCAGTACCCATAAGCTCATGACTTCTGTGGAGAATCTACCTCTGGAGGCTGAGGATGTGGCACAGTTGGTAGAGACTGCCTGCTTAGCCCGCATGAAGCCCTGGGTTCAATCCTTTGCACCCATAAACTAGGTGGTACACATCTGTAGTCCTGGTACTCTGAAGGTACAGGCAGGAGAATCAGGTTTTGTGGTCATTCTCAGCTACACAGCAAACTTATGGCCATCATGGCCATGACTATAAAACCGTGTCTCAAAACCAAACCAACAAACAGTAAAGAGAAACCCCACTTCTGATAAGTGTCTCTCCTAACAGAGATGGACTGTTAAGAGTCTTAAATACACTGACATAACCCAATATTCATAGATTACCAATAGAATCTAAGTACCAACTCTAAGATACACTAGGATAAATTTAATAGTACATAAACTAAAAACGGACAAAATAAAGTCTAACTGTTCAATTCAGAGCATCATGACTTGTGTCCTCCAAAGTGATGTGCTTCTTAGGTTCTCAAGGGCCCTGGAAGCTGAGGATGTGTCTCACTTGGTAGAATGGCTCCCTAACATACACCAAGCCCTGGGTTCAAACCCCAAGACTGCATAACCCAGCATCTAGACTCTAGAGTCTAGAGGCTCTCGGGAACTGGACCCTCTCAGCTGCATCCAGGAAGAATATCCCTCACATCTTAGGTCTTCTGAAAGAGGGCAGATGCATTTCCTCACACCTCTGAGAAGCATCCTGGAGCCATTGAGAGTATGAGAGCTCAGATCAGCCTCACGGGAATTCCACATTGTGCATTCCTGATCTATGGCTCTGAACCTGAAAGGCCCTGAATGCATTTTTCTAGCTCAATATTTGCCAAGGAGCCCAAAACATCAAAGCCAAGGCCCTTTCCTGACACAGAAGAAATGGGAGAAGGAGAACCTGGAACGGAGAATTCTTGTGGCCAACCTGACTTCACCCCTTCTTGGAGAGCTAAGTGAGACACCCTACCCTGCCTTCTGATCCTCTCCACCAGCAAGGAGGGCTCTCCTGGCTGAGGTGAGGCTGTATAGGGTTGGCTGGGGGTTGATGGGAGGGGCATAAGAAACCTGTTCCTTGCCTCCTCCCTTGTCTCCATGAACACCTCTAATCTCACCTATCCTCCACACTAAATTGGCCAGTCCCAAGACCCCTTGCACAGTGATGATACCTCTTACAGATGAAGCTGTTGGGTTCTCTGTGAACAAGGAAAGGCAAACTGAGTGGAAGTAGATGTGGTGTACTAGGGCTTCATAGAAGAAAGCAGGTGGAAACAAGGTAAGAGAGAGAAGGGAGAAGGAGGAGCTAACCTAGAAATTGACCACTCCCCCTACCCAAGATCTATAGGCATGCAAGTGGATGAAGGAAAGCATTTTCAAACATCTTAGGGGAGGAGGTTATTTAGAGGACAGGGAGATTCTCAAACATGCCTGTGAAAAAAGCTAAGCCTGTTTTGGGGATCATTACTTTTTATAAAGAACTGTCTGAGTGAAAGTTTATTTTATTTTTCTTAAGGTTTTTCCAGAAGGATTTTCCATGTAAAGAAATGTCAGTGTGAAACATAGGCATTATCTTTCCTTGTGGTTTTAATGTGAGTTTTTACTTTTTAGAAAATAAAAAGGATTCATTTCAGGAGGAAAATCATTAAACTGGTGACAATAAATTATAGTAATTGAATAAAATGATGAACTCTATCCAACAAACATACAGACAAATTTCAGTTCTGTGTATTATTTGTAGCAATGAAATGATTCTCTCCTATCTGACAGAGGTATATGTTGACTCTCCATTACAAACTAAGCCTGGCTTCTGACCCATGCAAGAACTACATCCACTTACTCTGCTGAGCATTTATGGTACCTCCTACATTCCAAGTATCCTCTGGCCTTGACTTCAAGGATACCTTTAAAAAGATCAGCACAGCAAGGGGAAGACACAGAAATCAACCTTCACTAAGTAAGCTGAGAAAAGCCTCAAAACTGATCCCAAATAGGTAAGGGTTTGAGTTGCTATCCTGATCCTCTACTGCAGAAATGTCCCATACCTAACAGGAGCTTTCCCAGTACTGGGGCATCCTTCTCACCCAAGCACACTGAAGTCTGGCTCTTTGGGATTTCTTTGGAATTTCTGACCTGACACTCTATCCCAAGTCATACACTTGACCTCTTCCCAGACAAACACTCAACAAGTATTTAGAGCTTGGCAGGACCAGTGACCACAAGCAGACATTGGCTTCAAGTAAGAAAGTATACAAGTTGCCTTTCTGCTACTTTGTAACAAATGTGCATTGCACACAGACACCTGCCCCAGATGTGTCCTGTCTGCATAAAACTAAGCACTTCGCCTGGAAGGCATCCATGCTGGATGAGCTCCCAAGTCCTATTTTGCATTAGCAGATCCCTAGTCTACCTCAGGCATCGTGAGGATCCCGCCATTTTTATCTATTATCCTTCCAGGAATAGATTCCCCAGGCCTTATATAAACAGTCTGAGAGGATCGTGAGATAGCCCTAAACATTCAAGAAAAGAGCTGACAGATCCAGACACTGAGATCTCACCTACTTAGAAATCATGAAACAGAGGGTGGAGATGCACGTCCCTCCAAATGGATTCATGAGTCCCTTCCTATTTTTAAGAATGTCTAGGATTAGGGGTGGGGAGATGGTTCAGTGGGTAAGAGTTCTTGCTTTGTGAGCAATGAGGGCCTGAGTTTGAATCTCAATATCTTTATATTTTTTAAAAAGCCAGTATAGCTATGCATACCTCCAACCCCAGCATTGTGAGACTGCATCATTTATGCAGAGTTCTGTCACCACCACACATGATGGCCCTGAGACAACTTACTTTATATGGTCTATGTTTCGCTGAGAACAACATCATAGTGACATGAAGACACATCAGGATCTTCCTTTGGGGATTAGTCACCCCTGGACCTTCCCTCCTACTACATAGGGAGCTGAATAGTCTTATAGGTAGGAATGAAATGCCACAAATTACAGGCCTCATTCAATCCAAATCATGCATGGGGTTGGGAGAGGGAAAAGGCTGCTTTGGATTCTTCTCAGCTCCCTGCAGCTGTCCCTAACATGAAGCCTGATTATCCCGCCTAACTGGCCACTTTAGATCTCAGGCAAGGCAGAGGGAAAGCAGGAGACCCAGGAAGCAACAGGGTCTCTCTCAGCTTTCAGAACATACACCTTCCTCCTCACGCTTACAGACTGTGTACTGACCATCTTGGGATGGCCACAGGAAGAGTCGAGAGGGAAGTCTTGTTTTTCTTTTCTGGTTCTTGTCTTAGCCAGGTAAGACTTTAATTTCAGAAGTATTTTTATTTCCCTAGCCCTTTACTTCTGCTGCTGGGATGGCCTGTTCCTAAGGAGGGGTGGCTTGAAATATTTGCTTCATAATATCTACTGCTATCACATCTCCCCATCTCTGGGGGTTGAGCTTGTCTTTCTTGGATACTTGGGGCACAGTACTTTCTGGCTTGGTTCAGACTCTACCTCACAAATTAGGTAGGCCACTCTCAGTAGCTGAATTCCCAAGCATCAGATTTAAGGAGAAATAGGCCAAAATAGTTTGAGAGAGGTAAGGTATGTGGAAAAATATAAAAAGTCTTTTGTGCATAGAAGGGAATGGATACATAGTGCCTTAAAATGTGCAACGTTAAAAATTCAGTGATTAACAAGTGAAGAAACTCCAAGCCAGCCCTTCTCAAGGTTAGAATACAACACTACATTCTATGACTTACTAGTTCAAACCCAGCGTGGAGATTTTTGGAAGACAATTTCTCTTTTATAGCTTAATGGTTAGAATAAGTTGTTTCTAAATTACATAAACGCCCCCTAAGGTCTCCAGCACAAAACAAATGTAAGCAACAAAAGTTTAACATCAGGAGACTATTTTCGATAGGAGTTAAATTAAATAAATAGCAAACAACAACAACAAAAAAGGTGATTTTTAAAAGGACCCAGATTCGAGCTAGATGTTCTATTTGAAGAATCAATGGAATACTGGATAAGTTTCTAAAAGGCAGTCACTGCTATTAGGACAAGGGTTAGTAGTAATTTCAAAACCCCCACCATAGACTGTGACAGAAGAAAATGTGTTGTCTGCCTAGCCCACACAGTGAGCGCTCTCCGGCCTTTCAAATGTTTAGCCCCTCTACCATCTGTTCTCCATACAGAACCCAAATTCCAGCAAAGCTCTCAAAGTCACCGCTGCCGTCCTCTTATTTTATAAATAAACTCACATCTGTGCCAAATGGTGCTGTTACATTGGAAACACTATGAACGTAAAATAAATCACCCTCTGCCCATATAACGGAATACTATGCAGCTATATAAACAGGGCTGAGAAAGCCCTGGTGAAGAGTGACTGCCGAGGCATAATCTTGAGTTTTAAATGGGAAAAAAATGAGGTACAGAATAGTTGCCATTTCTACAAAAGGTGAAAGGAAAGTATGCCCACATGCATACGCATATGAGAGACAGACAGGGGTGAGAGTTAATTGCATATTTGTTTATAGTTTCCAGAAAAACAAGGGATTGGTTGGTATCTAGTGAACAGAGAAAGAAAACATGTTACCCTGCTTCCATTCACACCTTTTGAATTTTTGTGTAAAGCAAGTGCTTTTTTAAGTACGGTGGTTTGAGAACTAAAATCGACTTGGGATCTATGTCATATGTGTGTTGGCTTGCTGGACACATGTCAGAGTGAAAGCCTACCATGGAGTGGAGAGTTGGCCCACAGAGCCGAGAAGTCCCCCTGCATCTGAAAGGCTTCAGGGGAATAGAGGGCATCCAGAAGGAAGGTGGCATGCTCTCCAATAAGTTTTCATCAGTTTACTGGGGCCCAGGCCAGTCAAGGAGCAGAGACTGCCTGCTGAGAAGCCTAAGCTGTAACAGCTGCGTAAACCAGCCATGCCCCAGCTTGACCTATTTCTGACACAGGTCAGGTGCATGCAGGGATAAGAAAACAACCTTCCATGCAGCCAGGGCCTGTACTGTCACACAGCTCTAGTCAGAGACAGGGGCAAAATCTCTGTGTCCCCAGAGCCCCATGAGCAAGCTACTTTCATGTCATTCACAGCGCATGCCACTAATGCAGGACACACGAATACACATAAGCACACAGACACGAACACGCACATGCACACACACACATGCACATGCACACAAACACATGCACATGCACACACACATGCACATGCACACACACACACATGCACACACACACATGCACATGCACACACAACATCACCACCACTTTTGAGGAGGAGGAGGTTACATAGAAGAATATTGAATTAAAAGGTCATTGCAATTTATCCTCCAATTGAAGATGGCTTCTGTAGAAAGCTTCCTCAACACTTCTAAGCTCCAGTTTTAAGAAGGCTCACGCACAAAGAACTAAGAATATGCACACAATCTCAATGCAGAACTTTGAGGACCTTTAAGAATGGGCAGGCTGAAGATTGGGAATAATGAGAAACGGTGGGGAACTCCACCAAATAAATGAGTTTCAGAGTTTCAAGAGCAGGGGAAAAATACATTGAGACCAGTTTTCACAAAGCAGCTTTCCCGTCTTTGACCCAGAAAATAAATAAACAAACAAATAAGTGAAAGTGTACAAAACAACAAGTTCATCTAAGAAAGTAAAGAGAGGCTGGGATGGACAATGAATTTTAAAAAATATCCTTTGACATTCATTCAGTGAAACTTTTAGAATTTTATCATTTTTTTCAGACCTATGAAATCAATGAAGTTTTTCTACTAAACAGCTGTCTGGGCACTCAAGTTGCTGACGTGGGGAAAGTGGACTGTGTGGACAGTGTGTGTGTGTGTGTGTGTGTGTGTGTGTGTGTGTGTGTGTGTGTG
>CAJQZJ010013540.1:1107222-1139244 GCA_907164525.1 Lophiomys imhausi
ACACACACACACACACACACACACACACACACACACACACACACACCTTCCTAGATTTGAAAAAGACCTCCCTTGGAAAAGAGGTCCCGTGCTCCCTGCTAGACCGTACCCACTCCCGCCCGCTGGACCACAGGGCCCTAAGGCCAGGAAACCAGGCCCCAGGCTCACCTTGGGCTTGCTACCGCCAATAGCACCAGGACGGATGGAACCTGTTTCCTGGTACCTGCACAGGATCTTAGAGACGCAACCGTGGGACACCCTCAACTGGCGAGAGATGACGCAAGGCCGAATCCCGTGGTGGGCCATCTCCACGATCTTGTGGCGGATGTGGTTGGGCAGAGGCCTACCGTTGATAAATACTCCTCCAAGTTGGTTGACTCGGCCCTGGCCGAGGGGGGTGGACACTGCGAAGAGAAGGCAAAAGAGAGAGCCCAGGCGAAAGTCATTTAGGAAGAATAGAAAGCAGCAGAAAGTACCTAATTCTGCATCCTTGTAGCAATTGGCTTATGGCGGTCAAATACAAACCACCAAACTTTAGACTCCCAGTCCCGGACTCTTATGGTTATATTTATTTAAATAATTACCCAATAGGGGGACATACAAAGTTTTGGAAATGGAGAGTTTGGTGCGAGATAACTGCCTGCAGAGAAACTGTATTTTCTCTTGGGGGGGGGGGTGTTGCTGCAAGTTGGAGGGAGACCTGCGGCTGGGGTCTAAAATGTTTTGCAATAACAGCCACAAAATCCCGCCCGGTCTAGAGCCTTTTGTGTTTCCGGATCAGAGTGTAGTAGGCAAAGGTCGGGGAGGATCCTGAAAGGGGGCACAGGTGACAGTGCTTATCACCCGTCACACTTCAGAAATAGAAATGGCAGCCAGCCTGATTGTGGACACCATAGCAGAAATCACCGCTTTTGCGCGCTGTGTCCTACTCTGGACCCAAGTCGAAGGACTCCGCCAGAATCCCAGTCTACTGCCTTTACTTCTCAAGTTATTTGGTAGGGTTCGGGTTTGCAAAAATTTCTACCTCCCCGAAATTTCCCAGCACCTTCAAACGAATCGAAAGGTATTGCCAAACATTCTAGAAACTTCGAGATGCCATTTGAATTGAATGGAATTTAATCAATACTAAAACTTTCAATTAGGATGGACAGCCACAATTTCCACAACAGGGAAATTCTTGCCGAACTAAGAGGAGTTTTTCAAAAGCAGTCGCAGCCGGAACAACTTCGTAGCAACTTTGGGAGGACAGAAAAAGAACTTGCTTCCGGTGCCGAGAAGTTTGTCCACCTTCCTCTCAGCGGCAACTCCAAAACAACAAGACAAAGTGAAGCCGGCAGGCGAAGGCCTGGCAAACTCCCTGAGCAGTCGGACCGTGAAATGGGAGTTCTCCCCACTCCATGAGAAACACCCCACCACCACCACCACCACTTTTACTTCTTGGGATGGGAAGTACCAAGGGAAGAGGCTCCCGGGAACTCAGGCGCTGGAGACTTGGATTGGGGTGCCGCAACCAGTCCCAGGCCCTGGGATCCGGATGGGCTGAAGCCCTAACATACCTTCCAGCGGGAAGCCGCTGCGTGGGTAATTCTGCCCCGGGCCGGGCCGCATCATCCTGGGCACAGCGCCGGCCAGCGTGGTCATCCTGGGGGCAGCTTCGCTCGCAAATTATATCCAGGTGAAGGCAAGATGGAAAAGCAAGAGGGAGCGCAGTGCGGCGGGTGACCCTCGGGAACTCTCCAGACCGCGGAGAGCTCCTCCCTCCCCAAAAAAAGGCAGGAGGGAGAGGCGGGGCGCCGGGAGGGGGGGCTGATAGCTCCAAGTCCACAGGCTCCAGAGGAGTCCCTAGTGTGCAGGATCCCAAGACCGGGGCTGACAAGTTTGGTGAGAGCCTGGCAGACCGGCCCCTCTGCTGGGGCCACTGGCAAGAGTGTTCACCGCGCCGCCGAAGATCGGGGGGATGGGAAGTTGGTGACGAGGCGAGAGAGCGTCCCAAGTCTCCTCCCGTAGTGACACCGAGTGCAGGGATCCGCACTAGGGAGCATTTATTACTTCTTTCGCCCAAAGCTTGGTCAGGAGCCCTGAGCTGCGATTGGCCGATGAGGAGACCATCCCGGGTGGCGAAGACACGCGCTGATTGGGCGACAAAGGCTACTTTCTCTTCCCATCTCTGACGGTGCTCAGGCCTCAGTCGACCGAGACCTCTGTGTCCCTTTCCCAAGAGAGAGCCTAGGTGACAAGAGCTTTGAGGATGGAGAAGGGCTCCCTGCGTCCCTCTACGTGTGCTTCCTCTGATCTCTTTGGCTTTCTATTCCTGTCCACCTGTCCCAATCTTTTTCTGCGTCTCTTCCTGGGAACCTTGCTGGATCCGCCTCCTATTTTCTCGGTCTGTCTCTGCTTTTCACTTGTGGATTTCTCTTCGAGGTTACTACCGCGGGGATGGGGGTGGGGCAACTCGGAAGAGGGCACAGGGAGTCCGGGACTTGTTTAATTTTCCGTTTTCTGGTCTGCCCTTGGGCCTGAGCTTGCCATATGAGCCCCCTAGACAGGCTCCTCTCAGGAAGAGTCCAGGATGTGTTCAGGAGGTTCTTTTGCCTTCCTTAGTCTGGGCCTGAAGGATAGGCCCGGTAGCCTTAGACATAGACGTGCCTAAGGTCCCCAGCTACAAGTTGCAAGCTGGGATAGGGGGAGCCACAAGTTGCAAGCTGGGATAGGGGGAGCCAGTTCCTTTTCTTGGTTTAAAAGCTCTTCTGGGAAGCCGGAACTCTAAATCTCCACATACACATTGATCCCCATGCACATGCATCTATATGTTGAGGTTTTGCCCGGGTGCAGCGTTTGTTCTCAGGAATTTATTATGGTATTCAGACTAAACTGCTGGAAAAATAAAAGGAGCAAAGTGTTGGCTAGGAGCTGAAGTGTCCCCAGCAGGATATGACGCCAGGAGTGTTGTAAAGACTGTCTGTCCTTGGAGAAGGTACCATTGTGCATAGTCTTTTATTTATAACTTGGTAAGTGCCAGCGAACTCGCCTCCCTTACACCCCCGAGTGCCAGCCCCGCGTTCTGCGCTGCTCTTTATTCCCTCAAGTCTATTCAGGGACTGTCACTCCGGGGCTGAGAGGTATTCAGGGCCTTAATCAATCAAAAGGATGAGAATCGGGCAGGTTTTTTCCCTTTGAAATAAAGGAAACAATGACTTCTGGGCTTCAAGTTCCCCTTTTTCCTTTTATGATATTTGAAATTTTCCTGCCCCTGAGTCTTCCAACCCTCTCTCTATGTTCCTCTCCCCCCCCCCTTTGACAGTTTTGACGGGAACTCAGGCCCCCAATCCTACTTGCCCACCCCCTAATTAAGGCAAACTCAAGGGTGGGGGTGAGCGTGTAGTTGTTCAAAGTCCATGAGCTGGCCCTTTAAGAATTCTGTCCCAGTGGGGAAAGCTGGGTAGCCCTCTGCTCCCCCTAGAAGTCAAAAGGCCTAGTTGACCCTGGGAGCAGCTGAGACAGGCCTCTGGGGACTCCAGAAAATGTCTGGACACCCCCCCCCCCCCCCCCAACCATTGAGGAAGAGCATTTGATTTCACAGTGGAAAGCCCCGAAGTTGTTCACAGGGAGAGCTGCTTAACCAAGTTTTATATAAAATGATTCGATTTGTTAAACGGGAAAACTTTCCCATTTCTTTTTTCAGACTGACTGGAATCCTTCAAAGTCTAGGTTCTTTTATTCTATATTGTATTCTATACCACCGCACAACCATAGCATCTGAGGAGCCAGACTTTCCCAAGGGTTGGTTTTTGTTTTGTTTTGGTTTTGGTTTGTTTGTTTGTTTTGCCTTCCCTAAAGTTGATCAGAGCCGAATTTAGCACTTTGTCTGGGTCCATTTTAATCAGTGGGAGGATGAGGGACCCACGGTGTATTTCAAGGGGGTAAATTCAGGCTGCACATTCCGTGAAAGGAGATCCTTCCTGAGGGTTAAAGCCCTCTGGTGCTGGGTCTCCTCTGTTTCTTTAGTCCAAGACTTCAGTGGCATGACCCCAGCTCTCTAGAGGGCTGGTCTCGCTGGAGACTAAGCAAAGGTGACTTGTTTATAATGGGTGGCTGCAGATTCCTTTCAGAATTCAGAAAATCCCCTGGGACACTTCCACAGAGGTATTGCCAGTTGAACAGGTCATGGGTGCCAGTTCAATAGTCCATTCCATTCGCAGACCTATTAGGAAAATGTTCACTCAGAGGTAGAGAGGATGGGGTGAGGGTGGGGACTGAATTTTTCTTCTCCCCTGCCCAGCAGTCTCCCATTTACAGGCAACCAAAGGACAAAGATCAACCTAGAAGGCCCCTGGGGTTCTGAGGGCACAGAGTGGACACAGTAGCTGGGCCATTTCTAAAGCTCCATGGTGGTGGCCAAGGCAGTGACATTGGCTAAGGTTCCCCTGACAGTGGCACCCACCCTGCCAAATAAAACCAGGCAAAACAGACTTTGAAAAAGCCAACAAACTGCAGTATCTTGCCATTCCTGGTTCCAAGAGGTTTAGAGCATTGCTTTGGGCCTCCCCCTTACTCCCCCCCCCATGCCTAGGTGTGTCTGGAAGCTGTATCCCACCCTATCCCAATTGCTACAGCAGGAGTCTCCATCTACACCACTTGCCCCAGCTAGGAGCCACTGGGCTACCAAGTCCACTGCTCAGTCTGGCCACAGTAAAGCCACTAATTGGAGAAATGAGTGCTGTTGGATCTAGAAGGGTGAGTCCAAGTTTGGTCAGCAGTGCTCAGGCTCATAGCAGAACTCAGATGTATACAAGGACGTTTCTGTAACAGTCTTGTTACAAATCCTTACAACCATTCCTGACACCCATGCATTTGTAAAATGAAACTTGAGTCTTGAGGATCAAAAATAGAATAATTTAAACCCTGTAACAAGTAAAGATGAAGAAGAAAACCTTGTGGTTGACTCCTGGATACCTCCCCTACCCACATGCACACTGTAGACATGTTTCAAATTGCAAAGATTAGACTGACAGCCCAAGTCTGAGTGGGCTCTGCTTAATTCTTGGTTCCCAGGTAGGTGTGGATCTGGGGATCTACATTTTTTTTTCAACGACCTAGGGTGGCTTCTGCCCAAGCATGCCAACACATTTCTCTGTGCCCCTCCTCACTTGGGGAATCCATAGTTGAGTTTCTCCAGGCCTCCCAGAGAGAGATGGCCTTTCTTCCAGGAGGATACAAGTCTTGAATGGGAATTACAGTCTGTGCAAAATAATGTTAAATTGAGAGAGAAAGTTGAGAATAAAGTGGTGTCTAAGTCTTCTTGGACCCTTTCTGTTGGGTCTGGTGGGAGATTCGCTGAGACAGAGATGGGCACACAGGGTGAGGGGGTGGGTAAGAGATGGCTTGACTTCACCGCTGGGCGGCAGGATATAGTGGGACAACTGCCTATGAACCATCAGTTCTACAAAAAGGCTGTTGATCACTCACAAGGAGTAAACTAAAACTCCAGATTCCAGGTCGTGAGCTTCCTGGCCAGATGGAGAATTACCTGCTGGTGAATTTGTGGGTTAAGCCCCCTGGAACAGTGCTACTACCACAGCCGTCAGCGAGGGTCGTTTGGTGCCCCACCTCTGCACTTATTTGTCAAAAACTTCAGTGCCACGCTCTTCTACCCATCAAAAAATCAGTCAGGGTGAGCTCCGGTTTAGGAAGAAGATGAGAATCTGGGAACTGCATTGTAATGTGTAGGCCAGCAACGGGCGGGTTTGTCTGTGCCAAGCTTCGGAGCCAAGGGGGCCTTGGGGAACTGTGAACCAGTTCACAATAAAGAACATATGGTTTGTGGAAAAGAAAGAGGAAAGTAAAGGAAAAGAAGAGAGGAAGAGAAACAATTTTTTTAATTGAAAATCAACGGAGTAAGACAGAAACTGCGTCTCTCCAGTCTTACAGACGTTTACTTGCAAAATGTATCTTTATATAAATACAGATGGCAATCTTCCACAACCGAAGGCATCTTGTAACAACAACAGGTTAATCCTCTCTGAACGCGATGGTAGGAGTAAAGTGAAGAGGAGGATTTGATCTCTAATTCAGATCAATTCAGTGACTTTACGTGTGTAGGTCTGGCTCTGGTGTGTATGTAGTTGGTGGGGGTAGGGGGGTAAGGGGAAAGGACCTTCCTTAGCCGACTGACTGGTACCAGCAGCTGCCTGGACCGCCTTTGGGCAGAAGGGCTTAGTCCCCAGCAGAGCCAGAGGAGTGAGTCGGAGAAGGCAGGGTCTACAAATGTTCTAAGGAGGACTGCTGACTGGGACAAAAAGGTAGGCAAATGACCCTCGCAGGAACTCCTGTCCCAGGGTGACTGGACACAAGGGCCCGGACTGTGAATCCCGCTCCAGAGGCTGGCGGGGTGGAGGAGTAGGAAAGCAATGGTGATGTGGCCGGCGAGGCCTATCGCTGAAATGAGTGTAGACCTGTCTCTGACTCGTTCAGGTGCCTGCCGGCCGCAGGGCAGTGAGGTGACACCATTTCTCGACCCGTGCAACTCACAGGAGATGTTGTGCCGGTTGATCTCAAAAGGAGGGGTGAGGGTCAACTGATCAAGAGGATCCCGAGTGGGAAAACTGAAAAACCGAAGTTCAAGCACATGATATCCCCACCAAGCCTGGGCTCCTGTCACAGGGGAGTCACGGCAGCTGGAGGCTGCGGGGCCGTGAGTGTGCCCAGCTCCTGAGACCCTCAGGCCGACTGGAGAGAGGGACGACGCAGCCAACCGAGCCAGGGAATCACTACAGGTGGAGGAGGTAGGGTTCCCACCACCCAAGCTGGGTTTGATCTGGCCAAAGACCTGCGGGGAGCAGACTTGGAGCTAGGGGATCACCGGAAGCTGACCCGAACACCTGCCTGGAAGAGACTCTCAGCTGGAGACTGTGTCCACCACACGAACCAGACCTCTAGGCTAGGCGGGGAGGGACTGCTGATTTCAGGATCCCAAGGGCCCCCTCCCCTTTTTTAAATGGGAAGGGTGGAAAGAGAAGGGTAAGGGAGAGTAGAGCATAAAAAGATAAGGGGGAAGGAGTGGCGATACCGAGAAAGAAGGAAGAAGGAACGGAGGAGAGATTGAGGGAGGGGAGTGGAGGGACCTGACCGCACTGAGAAAACCGGGCAAGAATGGCCCACCCCGCGGTGGTGGAATCACTAGGCGTGACTTAAGTGTTAAGTCTTCCCTAGAATCTTTTCGTTTCTCCATCCCCAACTTTTTCTCACATCACCATCACCACCACCACCCCAATCCTAGGAAAATGGCCGCTTCTTTTAAAAATATAGCTTCTTAGGGGGTAGAGGGTGGGAGGGTGGAACTGGGAGGGGTGGAAAGAAGGCACTGTGATGGAGATGTAACTTGAAGTAATAAATAAACATTATATATATATATATATATAACTTCTTTTTCTCTAGGCGAGAGTGAGAACAGAATTATTTTGAATCACAAGCTTGGGAATCACGAGGGTAACTCTGAACAGATGAAAACTGACCATCTTGGACAATGAAACGAAGAAGCACTCAAAGAGACGCCAGAATTTAGCGCTGTGCAATTGGGGTACGGATGCCGCCAGCAAGGCCTTCCCACAATCATCTTCAGATAAACGGTCCTAGGTCCGAGTGGTGGCAACTCGCTAAAGTCACTGTCTGTCGGAGGCTTGCCCCTTCTCCTGGAAGGGGGGGGGGGCATGCTCCACGAGTATTCCAACTCCTAGCATAGAGCCAAGAACCAAGACAAGTGGCCCCAAGAGGAATGCGCTTCAGAGAGCCTTTCTTCTTTCTTCTTTTCTTTTCTAAACGAAATCTAATACTATCTGGCTGCAAAAATATATATCACCGGCTCTGAGTCTGGAAGATTAACATTCGGATACGTAGGAAATGTAATCTGCATGGCTAATTGATTCTCAGCGTATCAGTTTAAAGGATAAAGATCGATATCTGCATATGATGGATATTGTATTAATAGGGACATAAATAAAGGCCGAAGAGTCGTTACCGAAACCTTTGAAGCTGCTTCCTGGCTCTGCCGCCCTTCTAAGGGCCATGCTGTCACTCCCACCTTCTGTTGAGTTCGAAGTACTGACTTATTCCACTGTGAACGGAGTTGGGAAATCAAGGGGAGTCAATGTTAGATCCAGAGAGGATTTTTATGCAGCCTGGCTTTAGGTGGAAGAGGCTATTTTCTCCTGGGATGGTGGAGATGGACTCTAATGCTGGAGGGTGGTATTTTAGCTGAATTTACCACACCCTGGTACCTGGAAACACAGGCTAACAGCGCAGGATATGGGTTTCCATGTAAACCTTAGGAACCGGGAGTCGGCGCTTGACCGCCTAGGTCTTGACTAGGAAAAGCCAGAAGTGGGTGAGCCAGGGTGGTGGTTGGACCCAGCTCGAGCCATCTGGGTGGGTCAGGGACACCTCAAAAGGCTCACTGTCTTCTGCATGGGGCTGATGAGTGCCCTCCCAGCCAGGTCACGTCTTCTGAAGAAGGCAAGACCCATCTTGAGTAGAAGGTCTGGGGAAAAGTTGAGGGAATAAAGGTGCGGTACACCGATTGGTACAAGAAGCCCTCCACCCACTGATTGCCAATTAGTCTTAAGTGCTACTGGCTTCCTCCACCAGGGACCTCGCACTGCCTAGAGAATATTCCCAATGCAAATAAATCACCCTCAGCTCCCCCCTTCTCCATTAATTAAGAGAGATGTTCCGACAAAACGAGGGTAATCTTTATTAATTACTCGGCCCTCAGAGCGGGCTCACATCAATCATTCCCAAAGCGAAAGTACTGTGCACGCCAGAACCTTTCCCAGAGCACGTTTGGGGGAGGCGAACTGTCACCACTGGTTTTTATCTGTCTACACTGTCTCCTCTATGTCTCTATGCCGGCCAGGCCAGAGGGACAGAGGGACGCAGCTATGGAGTCCCCTTTGCCCACCTCGGCTCCTGTTGCCTTGATCCTCACTCCCACCCTGCCTCGCCGCCGGCCGCTCGGAAAAAGTATCCACGCAAGAACATCCCTTATTTGGATGCACGCAAAAGTGGTTCGGGAACGTTTGTGGCTCATAACCTCCATCCGTGTCCTCCCTCGGCTCTGCAACTCCTGGTTGTCTCCCAACTTCTGGTGTGCAAAAAGGAGCCTGACAAAGTCGATTCTTCCAGGGCCCAAATCCTGGCAGAGCTGAGATCCTGGGAGATTCAGATCATCTCTAGGCCCTCGTGGTAGGAAGAGGAAGTGAAGGCCGCAGTCCCATCTGCCTCCCCCAGGACACCTATGAAATCTGCCCTATGAAATAGTGGGGTGGTGACATTTTAGAAGATTTCAAGCATCCAAAGGCTTCTGGTCCCCTAGAGACACAACACAGCACGCTGGGCCAGGTGCCTGTGCCAGTTCTTGGCAGAGAGAGAGGTCTCAGCTTCCAAGCAACCAGTGAAAAGCTGGCTGGAGATGCTGCAGGGGTCGGGTGGGGTGGGAGATTCATTTCCGGTTCTGCAGCCTTAGAGTACACTGCTCTTGGGAAGGCAGAGTCGCTGCGTGTTTATGGAAGGATGCTCAGGTAAGAAGTAGTTGGTGTGATCACTCCCCCCCCCAACCTCTGGGCATTTTCTTGCCCACCTCAACTTGAACCCCATCTGTCCAACACCACCTTAGCAAGTCATGCCTTCTTGGAGTCTTGAGTCTAGACTGTAGAGTCTGAAATTTCCCCACTTCTGTAAGGATTAAAGGGTTGGGGAGGGGACATCGGGGCCAAAACCCATAATAATGATCCCCAAGGCCCCAGCATGTGATGTGTGACCTTCAAATACCTCTTCTTCTACCCCAGGGACACTTCATCTGTTCCTCATTGACTGTCCTGGCTTTGCAACCCAGTTATAAATACTATATGAAGCAAAGCTGTGGAAGTCCAGCCCTCAGGGTAACCCCACCCTAGAGATTTGCTTAGTGGGCTTTACACCATTCCTTGTACACTTTTGGCCTGATATTCCTTTTGGAGCTTCTCCTGGTGGTAGAAATGTCCAGCCTCTCTTTGCGGGGCAGCAGGAAGCTTCCACAGCCTTGAGTGCCTGTGTCTTGTGAATGAACATACCTGGTGGTGGGCTGAGAAGGCTGGGAGGGGAAGAAAGCTGGGGCAG
The DNA here is from genome assembly GCA_907164525.1 of Lophiomys imhausi. Classification (NCBI taxonomy): domain Eukaryota; kingdom Metazoa; phylum Chordata; class Mammalia; order Rodentia; family Muridae; genus Lophiomys; species Lophiomys imhausi. Next base: position 1,117,372 of record CAJQZJ010013540.1, read on the forward strand.
GGAGGGAGCAGTAACCAGAGCTAACATCTTCCTCCTCTGTTTGGCTGTGGCCAGGAATCCCTTCCACTATCCTGCCACTTCATCAGTCGGGCCATACTTAGCTGCTGTTCTTTCCTTTACTTTCTCAGAAAGTTCTTAAGGAGTGTATCTTGTTTGCTTCTTCACAGGTCACCTTCCGGACCACAGGAAGTCACAAACATTAGGTATCTTCATCTCTCATCCTGCGCACTACTGACCATAACAGAGACTTTATTTGACAGAAAATAAAATACAGTTCAGGTCCCCTCTCCCCTGGACCTATTGCTCTCATTCACTAAACTTCGGGGAAATTCTCTGCAGGGAATCGGAAGAAATGGACATTCTAAAAACATCAGTCCTTGTTCCCTGGCTTGTGGGTTTCTGAGATAGGCAGAGAAGACACACGGAGAACCCTGGAAGGAAGAACACAGCACAAAGGGATCTCCCAGTTATTAACAGGACAGCTTTGGGATTAGAGCCACTTTAAACCGCCTTGGGAATTTGGGACCAAGGAGGAGGAAGTAAAGGTGGCAGCACCAGGAGCTTAAAAAGCACACTTCTCTGTCCCAAATTCTCAGGACTATAATTGCTCATCTAAAGAGGACCACTGTCTGTCTCAAACAATCAATAAAGTAAAATCTCACCATATCTTGGGCCTATATCCACTGGAAGAACAGAAAACAGAAGCAGTTCCATGTGGAAAGGGAGACACTGTGACATGGCCAGAGCTGGAGAAGTTCTCAGAGGGACCAGCAGCCTAAGTCACAATAGGCATAGGAATGTCACTTGTCCTGGTAAGGGTCCTTTAAGCAGGGCTTAAAGATCCAAATTTCAGAAGAGCAGAGCAAACTGCGGTGGTGGTTTCATTAAGGGACCCAGGAAAACAGGAGTCAGACCCAGGAGATTTCAGGAGCAGAGAGCCAGATAGGGCTGAGAGGGAGACATCAAGCTCTTTTTGAGCTCAAAGTTCAAAGATAATAATAATAATAATAATAATAATAATAATAATAATAATAAACTGAAAAGAAGATTATTCCCAACTGAGAGTGAAGAGGCCAATGAGCTCACACTCCGCATGGCAGAATGACTGACTTGACTGACTGTTCAGGGCTGGAAGAACACCCTAGTATCTGGAGATAGGAACTGAGCCCCCAATCACTCCTGTATGCCCAAGGGTTGCACAGTTAGGGACAGCAAGAACTCTGAGGTAAAAGGAACTTCTGGAAGGAACACATGACAGTCACATTACTGTGTCCTCAAATATTTCACTTAGCATTGACTTAATAATTCAAGAGAAGCCAGGCAGTGGTGGCATGGTGCTGCACACCTTTAATCCTAGCACTCAGGAGGCAGAGGCAGGTAGATCTCTTGAGTTTGAGGTCAGCCTGGTCTACATAGTACCAGGCCAGCCAGGGCTACACAGTGAAACCTTGTCTCCAAAAACAACATTAACAACAAAAAGTTAGATGGAGGTTGGGTGTTGCCATCTCAAATCATGAAATTCAGGCTCTTGGGTATAATGAGTGCATGGGAATAGCATGTGAAGGGTCCATGAATAACATCTGTCCTTGGAGAAATTATAGACTCTCAGCCTGGTGGCACATGTCTGGCACCTGGCTGAGACTATGTCAACAATAATATCAACTAAAGTCAAGAGTCAAAATAAATAAAATAACAAAATAGGCATTATGACAATTTCAGAGTGGGGACTCCAGAAGAAAATGGCACCACCCCCTTTCTAATACCACAACCTGATAAGCCGCCTCTTCTGCCTCCTCTGTTATCCAGTCTCATTCTTTAAGACTCAAAGGACATGTACCAGCATTGACAGCCTAAGAGCTCTCGGACATCCTAGAGTTCCCTGGTCCTGCTGCCTAGGTACCCCACACTAGCAAATTAACCATCTCAGTAGAACTGGGGAAACAAATATTTACTGACAACATTACTTCAATTATAATACTGTGTTTAGCAATTGCATCATTTATGACAGGAGCATTCTCAATTCACTTACAGCTCAAAACAACTAGTTATGTGATAGTAAAGAGCACAGAGAAGCTAATAAGACCATTTAAAGTTACACAGCTGGGAAGGCCCATTGCTAGTGTGGACTCAGAACAAGGTTAGTTGCTGATCTCTGCAGCCAGAAATCTCCAATTTTCAACCAAATCAAATGCATAAGAGCTGAGATCAGGAAACTATCTAAATTCTTCAGTTTCCTTGTTTCCCTTTTTATGGCTTTAAATAATTTCCAAAACATTTATTTATTTGTTTGGTTGTTTTTTGTTTGTTTGGAGATAGGGACTCACTCCCAAGCTGGCCTAAAACTCACCATTCTCCTTTCTCAACCTTTCCACTTGTAGGATTCCAAAAGTGGGACACCACCTTCAGCCAACGACTGCCTTACCTAGCTCATCTCAACTGAACAAATTCAGAAACTTGTCCCGAATCTCCCACTGCATGCCCTGGTAAAAGAGACCAGAGCTCAACAAAGACTCTCTACCTTGTGCACTAATAAACCAGTCTGGCTTCGGACCTGCAGCCATCCTCCTGCCCCTGTTTCTCCGAGTGCTGGAATTACCCATGTGCACCATAATGCCTTCCTTCAAGGTCAGTTGTCATGTACCAGGCGCAAAACTGAAGCTGGGCATTCACCTGGAGCTGATTCCCTGGACTCAGGTGGCAGCGATGATTCCACAACCCTAGTTTCCCTGACACGCAGGAGTCCCTCCCAGGTGTTCCTGGTGGCTTGTCTCTAGGGGATTTCAGATCCTTCCTAGCTGACAACACTAACCATCACAAGTGTCTACACTCATACTATTTCCATACCAAGTTGAGATTCTTAGTGTGAAGGCAGTACTGTCATTCCTGGATGGCTGGTCACCCTGCACCAGCAGCAGGACGCTCTACAGATTTGGCGATGCTGAACTGCTGTCCTGGCTCTGCAGCTGACAGACACACAGAAAGGAAACTCCACTCTTTGAACATGTTTATCCACTTAAGATGGGTGAGCAGGCATGCCATGTCAGCTGGTGGGGATTGTGACTCCCCTGTGCTACCCCACTCCTGCTTTGGGTACCCCCGCTATTTCTGACAGATGTGAACTTTCTGGCAAGCTATAGTAGTGACTGGTGGGAATCCAGGAGTGTTAAAATATTCTATCTGGCCATTCATAGTAATAATATCCTAAAGACCCCAAAGTTGGGAAGCATCACCATAGAGACCTGTATATGGCTGTGGGAGAGCTCTTGTTTAGCAGGCAGGAAGCCTGGGCTACACTGTAGAGGCTGGTAGAGACTAAATCGACCACCTTAGCTAAACAGGGACCTAGGTAACTGAGTGGACCAGACACAGGGGCCAGGGGGATGTGTGGCTTAACTGGTAAGTTGCTTAAACTGTGAAGGCATGGGTTCAAATCTCAATATGCATAAAACTTAGCATAGTGGTTGTGATATGACCTGTAATCTCAGCAGTAGTACAAGGAAACCAGCCTGGGCTATATGAGTACATGAGATGAGATGTGTTCTCTCTCTCTCTCTCTCTCCCTCTCTCTCTCTCCCTCTCCCTCTCCCTCTCCCTTTCTCTCTCCCTCTCCCTCCCTCCCTCCCTCCCTCTCTCCCTCCCACTCTCTCTCCCCTTCCCCCTTTTATCTCTGCACTGAGCAGCTGGTTCCTTTTCACACATTTCTGAATGGTGTCTTTGAGCCTTGGAGTTGTCCTGCCCGGACCTCTCCCTTCCGGATCTCCTTTTCGAGTTAGTACCTGTCCTGGGAATAGGAGGCATAGCAGATGCGAGGATGCCCTCCTAGAAGGTCGGGGATTCTGTGCTGCTTAGAAGACTGGTGGGATGATGGGGAGGACCCCAGCCCTAGGGTGCCGGATTCTTCCCCGCTGTCTTTCAGGCATCTGCTGCCTTCCCTCCCTCTCCCCACCACTCTCCTACCCTGCCCGCATTCTCTTCTCGAAGGACCGCTGTCCTCAGATCTTCCAAAAGAAGCAGAATCCGCTTGTGGATTCCCTCAGCCTCTACATGCTCTCCCTAGTCTATAGGCCCAGAGGGAGTCACCGCAGTGGACTGCGCTCAAAAACAGAAAAATCAAGGCTAACCTTGCTTCGCAAGACTGGGGGTGGGTCTGTGTCAAGGCAAATCTATTTGCGCATGGTTCCAAGGGCATGGGATTAAAGTTCATGGGCAACTTTATAAGGGAACCTAACAGCTATTTCAAGACACCAAAACTGGAGCCAATATCCGCATCTGTCCCCAGCATCAGAGGAGTTAGACATAGCCCTTGGTTGTCACCGGCCATGACTACACACGTCGTTGGAGGCGGTCTGCTCACGTAACCGCAAGACTGTATTGGTTATTCAGAAATAGCCCCAAATCTTTGTTTGTTTGTTTATAGATTGAGGTTTCTCTATGTTGCTCGGGCTGGTCGCCAACTCCTAGGCTCAAGCGATCTTCTTGCCTTGATATCCTGAATAGCTGAGATCTCAGACACTTTAGCAGGGGTAGGAAAGTTCACAGAAAAGCCTCAATTTAGAAGGCATTGCACCTAGGTTACAATAATGACAGCACACCGACACAGGGGCGCGCGCGCACGCGCACACACACACACACACACACACACACACACACACACACAAACACACACACACACACTGCCAGGGACGGTTAGGAATTGTTAAACTATTAAATAGTTCTCCCTTAGTTTCAAGTATAAGGACTTCCAAAATCCAAGGACTGCCTAAACTCCTTCAAGGAATGTCTATTAACACACACACACACACACACACACACACACACACACAACAAAACAAACAAAAAACGGGCAGGGTGGAGTTCATTAAACTGAGATTAGGGAGACAGTGGCGTTTCATTAAGGTGTGAAATATACGGCTCTCAATTTTAGCAGCTTAGAAAATCACCTGGGGCGCCTTTTAGGAAAATCACTGCGCCTCCTCCTTGATCAATCCACAGCGGCTTCTGAGAACGGGAGCTTCCGCATACTTCTTCCAGCCAGCCAGGTAATTCTGGAGCTGAGTACAGAAGCTTAGCGAAAACTCCCATCAAGAAATAAGTTTGCTATGTGTCTAATAAGAAATAGGCCTCTGAAGACAAATCATTTTCCTTGCCGAGGTTGCTCCTCCCAGTTCCCCCTCCCCAGACAAAAACTTAATAGTTCTTACTAGGAGTTATAATTCCTCTCCCAAACCGTAAGGGCAGATGCAGCACCATTTCGAACCCCCCAGTTCGATTGAAAATTATTTGGTCAACGAACATACAATAGAAATGTTCATTTATATGTGATGGAGACTACTTAAAGCCGGAGGTGACCACATAGTCCATGTTTTCTGGAATAGCTGTTGAAGTAAGTGTACTTCTGCAAAGATTAGACATTTTCTCATGTTTATGTGGGGATTTGTTTTGAAATATTATAGGTTAGGGAGACTTTTCCACCCCTTCTCTTCTCATTCCAGCCCCTCCCACACACACTGGACCCCCTGGAAATTGGCATTTCTAAACCAAAGATAATCCAATTTTACATGCAAGGACAAGTGTTTTTGTAAAGGAAATGTGTGTATTCTTCCAGGGCTCCTAGGAATATTCTTGGTGATTGGATTATAAACACTCACTTCCCTCAAAAGTCTTATGATCAGGAATGGTTGCAAATTCATCACGGAAACAAAATTGCTTCTCTTTGGCATAGTTTAGGTCTGCTTAAGAGAACAGAAACCTCAGCATTACATCTGATGGAAGGGAATAGTGACCGGGTAATCCTTATAAAGCTTATCTTACATAGACAATCAAGAGAACTAGTGAATGACAGATCAAATCTCCCCTGCACTTGATTCAGCCATATAACTTCAAACTAAGGTCCACTGCAGTTGCTTCTAGCACTCATCTTGGAGACAGTGACTGCTCAAATCATAGCTATTCTTTAAAGCCACACTCCAACATCTACACTAAAACACGACTTCAAAGGCAGAGAGACGTGCATGCAGCAAAGATTCATGCCTACAATTTGAATTTACTTGTCTTTGCATGAAGGCAGAAATGTAAAATACAGATATTAACAATTAGGAGTTAATTTGTGTGTGTGTATGAGAGAGAGAGAGAGAGAGAGAGAGAGAGCACCAGCAGCAGAGTTGGGTCACAAAATTAATCAGAGCTACTGTGATCCATAAAATTAACAGGTTAGTGAACAGGCTTGACGAGTTAATAAAACAGGGAGTACCGAGTAATGGGAAATGTAATAGAACTGATTCTCGGTGTTGTGGGGAAGCATTCTGCCAAGTCTGTCGGTGCCACTCACTGTAGAAAGCACAGTACAAACATGCTCATAAACATATCCTAAATGTCACAAGGCAGAAATGCCTAGAAACAGAAGCCAAATACCTTTTACTGTGGTTCTGCTGCTGAGCATGCCCTGTGAGTTACCCTACAGGGTTGCTCAGGACTCAAAGTGATTTTTGTAAATGCATTTCTCATGCGTTTGTTTTGTTTTCAGATAGGGTCTCCCATAGCCCAGGCTACGTATACAGCGGAGGATGACTTGAGAGAGAGTTCTGCCTCCACCTCCCCAGGTGTGCACCAGTTCACCGGCATGCTCAGTTTTTGGCATGCCGTGCTGAGTATCAGACCTATGCCTACCTTGTAGCAACTGTGCTAGTTCTTGGTCCTTAGTTTTTACACCATTAAAAAATTATACTTATGATGAAGAGACAACCCCCTTCACCCCATGCCTGAGCATGTGCTGTGGCTGCTGTTAATTAACCCTCAGATCTTAGGAGTTCTGACCGGCAGAGTGTGTTGGGGGGGGGGGTCAAACTGTCCAACACTTATTTCAGAATTTTCCTTCTGCCAATTTAACACTGTCCCTATCAGCCCAAGAACTCACCGATGCTTTGTGGGAGGACCTGAAAAGGAAGGTTCCTGTCCTTGATTTACACTCCGGTTACAAATGATGGCACTTTCCTCCTCAGCTCCATAAATAAACAAGACTTCTGTAGGCAATTTTAAAAGCCAAAAAGAATAGATAGTGGTCCAGTATCTGGGAACAGGCATCTCTCTCTCTCTCTCTGCAAAAGTGAAATTAAACCCTTGAAGGAAAGCAACATCATATGTGCATGGAGCTCCAGTTTCTAAGGCATTTTAGCTGTTCGTTGAGACAGGGGTGGGTCACTGATGCACTTCCCTTTGAATTTTGCAAATGAAGAGCCCGAGGTCCAAAGAGGTCAGATGATTTCCCAAGGTCTTTCCAAATAAGGAGAAAGCAATCTTAGAATGTATCTCTTGGCTACAATGTGCTAATGTACTTTCTGAAGGTGGATCCTGCCCATCGTTTCAGGTGGCATTCAGGGGCCAAGCAAATGGTCAACCCTTTGCTGTCGGGATAAACACTTTCACTCGACACTTAAACAACCTGCAACCCTTGAATTCCAGAGTCATGCGGTTTCCAAGTTCCCAAGAGGCTGTGCAAGACAGATTAGATCTAATTGTACTGGGCCTTCCTGCTCTTAAGATGGAATTGTATCCAGCATCTCCTCTAAGATGCTGAGGGAGAATTACCAAGGAAAGGTACCTCCCACTCTGTCCCAGAAGCCCTCTAGACAGTGCAGATATTATTTCAATAATGACTTTCTAAACTCCTCCTTTGTCTGAAGTGTTGTTTTGTCAGGCCTTTCTGTATATGGAAGCCAAGTTCTATTACTAGTGTGTATATTTAAGACATATCTCATATGGGCATAGTGGCATACCCCTTTAATCCCAGCATTCAGGAGGCAGAGGCAGGTAGAGCTCTGTGAGTACAAGGACATCCAGGACTGCTATACAGAGAAGCCCTGTCTCAAACAAACAAACAAAACAACAAAACATACATATCCATAAACACAACATATACCCAAGTAGAGATGAGGAGATGCATGTTTGCTATAGTAATGACAAACAATCTCTGTAATGGAGGTAAAGAAAGGCTGTACAAAAGATATGTTTAAAGAGAAAAGTCACAAAAATGCTGGGTGTATAGATAAATCAAATCTGCAAAATGGAAAAGGGTTCACACACCCAGATGCCAGAGGAGGAGATGTACATGTACATTTTCATTACGTCATTTTGCTGACCCTCCATTTCTGGTAACAAAGTTAGAAATTAGCAACCAAAACAAGGGCAGTCCAGGCCAAAAAAAAAAAAAAAGTCCCTAATTACTAAACCATTAATGGTATCTGTTTGATTTTCAAGGATTCTAACTTTTTACAAGAAAATTACATATGCAGTCCATGAAAGAAGCAAAATGTGGCTCTCACTGGGATGGAGGCAACTCAAAGACACATTTCTCCTGTATGAGGAACAGTTCAGCCACCATCCATTGTTGGTACGCTTTTGTGGAGCATAAATAAACTATAAGTAAGAAGCAAGCTGGTCCCCAAGTAACTCTAGGCAGACTTCTAGGCTGCCAGTTGAAGGGAATGAAATAGCAAACACATGTTTGGGTACGCATGGCCACATCTGCAAAGCCAAGGTCTGTTACTAGTGTGCGTATACCATGCATATACATTCGCATATACACAAATATACATGTGTGGATGCATTTTGGTCACAGTGATTACAAACAGATCATCTGCACTGGAGGCAAGAAAAGGGTGAACAAAACATATAAATAAATATTAAAGCAGCACAAGATGTTTAGAGTATAAATAAGTCACACTCATCTCTGAAATGTGACTCTTATTTGGGACGAGACACAGGCTCACAGAGACCAAGAACCTTGTGACATCAGAATTTCCGGTTTGTGCTTGTTATAACTGCAAGGGACTAAACTCTTCTCTCCCCAGAATATTACTACAGTTCTCAGGGGCCTTCAGAAGGCCTCCAGGGGTCTTCAGGTCCTCATGTCTCACACCACATCAGTAACTCCAGTTCCAGGGGATCCAAGACCTTCTTTTGGCCTCCATGGGCACCTGGAAAACACACAGTAAGCAGACATACATGCACCCATCTATATATATTTTTAAAAACAGGAAATTTTCTTTAAAAAAATGAAGCTCAGAAATACACAAAATGCTCATCCTAACCAACTACCCTCTCAAGTATGAGTTTCTCTCTCTCTCTTTCTCTCTCTCTCTTTCTCTCTCTCTCTCTCTCTCTCTCTCTCTCTCTCTCTCTCAGGGTCATTGAAGGAGGTACAGTTGGGACTTGGGTGGGAATCTGTATCCAAGGCAAAGGAAGACTGTACAAATAGCTTGGGGTGATTTCACCATGAAATAAAAATGTTCCAAAGCCAGCGTGTCTTATTTTCTATAAACACTTCCTGTTTTTATTAAGACAGTGTAGACATATAACACATCATATTGTGGTTCCTAAATTGCAGCCATGCTACTTATGGATGGCCAATAAATTACTTCACTCGTATGATAGATATAGTTGCTTCATTCTAGTTCAGTTAATACAGAGAGTGTCATGCAGACATTATACATGAGAAAAAAACAGCACACCCCCCAGTGGCATCTCAGGTTATTTTCCTTTACAAAGTATGAAAACTATCTTTTACCAACTTCCAAAAGCTGGAATAAGACATTTGTTTTCACACAAAATACATTTACATCCCTGTTTTTCTTTTTAAAAAGGCAACCCCATGTGCAGTATACATTCACAAATCATTCCCTTAGTCTCAAAATCAGGTCATATGTATTTTTCCCCCACTGGGTGTGGACATTTCAATGATTCCCATGACAGCAGAAAGTTAAACTCAAAATGTGACAAATATACATTATGTTGATAATAAGAGGCAGAAACGCCTTTCAGTTTATCTTTGGATATTATTATATATGGTTTCATATAGTTGAAAGTTATTGTTTCACAGTACAAAATCTTGAATGAATTACTAACACACCTTGGTTTTCTGCTCGTGTTTTGAAATGTATTTGGATCAGAGGTAAGAGAGAAATGACTCTGCTCAAAATAAATTCTAGAGATCTTAATGTGCAAAACTTCCAGATTTATACACCCAAAAATAAATTAAGTGAATTTGGGGGGGGGAGGGAAAGTCTATAGTTTATTAGTTTATACTCTGAATAAACTGAATAAATAGCTTTCAGAGTCTTCCAGGTGGGGGCAACAGTCAGTCAGTTTTGAGAGAAGGGAGGTCAGGCTTTTTAAGCTCCCTGAGTCGAGTCCCGTTACAGAAGATGAAAATGACTTCCTGGCAGTAACACTGTGAATAAAACAACCGCAAGCCTCCAGGAGATGGGACTTGTGGGCTCGGCTCCAGCCCCCAGGCGGAAAGCAGCCGATCACCAACAGCAACCGGTGCGCAGCAGCTTGAGAAAGAACAGCGGTGGCGGCCCGGATGCGCATGCGCTCTGAGCACCTGCCCAGCTCCGAGAGACCAAGCTGGTGCTAAGTCCAGCCGCACGCTCATCTCTCAGGGCGCGCGGAAACGGACTGTTAATAAGTCTCTGCCCTCCCGGGATCTCTGAGAAGCAGGCAGGTCATTTGCTTTTACATCTTACTCTTTTTTTTTTCTTTAGGCAACTCAAGTCCTTTCACAACTGTTGAGGAGGAGCACGCGCGCAGCATCCCTAAATGTACTCCCAAGTGCCAGGCGCTCAGAGTGTGTTTTCTGCACATCCTCAGACTTTGGGGAAGGGACAGCCACACACTCTGATCAGAGAAGGGGTGGCGCATAAAGCAGAGGTCTGGATAAAAGGAACCCCTCAAGGCACACACACACACACACACACACACACACACACACACACACACACTTTCTCTTCTGTCTTCCTCTCTCGCCCAAAGTGAAGGAAGTGGGGAACAGAAAGTCCAAGAGGCAGGAAACTGAGGCTCCGTAGTGACTCAGTGGTCCATGGTCACAGATGAAGCGGAGGAGAAACCTAGCACACTGACTGCAAAGCCTGGTCCTCTGGTGCCGCCTAGGGTAGCGATGCACCGGGAGAACCCGGGCGCGTCGCCCCGCTACGTGTCGCTCCTCCTGCCGGGAACTGCGGCCGCCCGTGCCCTCGAGCCACTCCCGCCGCTTCCCGCGGAGCCCGCGGCCGCCCCCTCGGGCCGGTACTTGAGCCAGCAGATGATCCAGGTGACCACCACCGAGAAGAGCGCCAGGATGCTAGCCACCGACAGGCAGATGGGTCCCACGGGCGAGGGCGAGGGCGATCCGGTAGCCGGGGCGGGGCCGGGAGACGACCCGCTGCCCGGGGACCCCACACCCCCGCCGCCGCCGCCACCACCGTAGTGGTTGACGAAGATGAGGCCAGTGAACAGCAGCACCACCATGGAGAGGAACGAGAAGACCACGCACACGCAGCCGGCGGTGAGCGCCGCGCGCTTGCAGTTCTGACAGCTCTCGTAGGCGCCCGGGGCGCGGAGACCCGGGCGGCCGGGAGGTCCGGGGGCGGCGTCCTCAGCGGGTGGTGGCGCCAGCGGCGGCGGTGGCGGTTGCGGGGCGGGGGCTGGCGGCGGGGAGGCGGTGGGCGCGGGGCGGCGGGAGGCCAGCGGCGGGAGGCGGTCCTGGGGCAGCGGGTCGCGCGCGGCGCGCAGGGCCAGCGGGAAGGCCTCGGCGAGCTTGGTGTTGTTGGGCAGGCCGTGCACGCGACTGTCCGGCAGCGGCGTGCGGTGGCGGCACACCGGGCAGGCGATGGCGCCGGGCGGGCCGTGCCAGGGCGGCGGGCGCGGCGCGCGCTCAGGGGCCGCGCTGGAGGAGGCGGCGGCGGCGCGGAGCTGCAGCTGGCTCAGGCACTCCTGGCAGAAGGTGTGCAGGCAGGCCAGCAGCTTGGGGGCGCGCCGGTCCGCGTCGAAGTAGTTGTAGCAGATTTTGCACTCATAGTCCTCGAGCGCGGGGAGGCTGGGGGCGGCCGCCGTGGTGTCCGGGACTCCCGCGTCCCCGCCGTCGCGAGCTCCCGCTGCAGGACCCCCGACGCCCTCTGGACTCCCGGGGCTGCTGCTCCTGCTCTGGATGCTGTCATTCGCAGGAGCTGCCATGGCACGGTACGCCCCTCATGGGGGGGCTAGGTGAGGCGCCTTCCTCCCCCTGCGCTGCCGCCCCGGCGGCTCAGGGTGGGGAGGAGGCGCTTCTGCCTCCCCCACCCTCAGATTGCTGTCGCCTAGCGGGGGAGGTAACCGCTAGCTGCTGCGCCCTCCCCCGGCCCTCCCGTCCACCCACCCCACCTCACCCCACCCCAGTGCGGATGCGCTAATCCTTCCAGGTCCAGAGGCTCCTGTCTGAGGTACCCCTAACCCTCTCGCCCTAGGTTTCCTGACAGCTTTCTGTATCGGTTTGTGTTGGACTTAAAACTGGGGTTCAGGTGGTCTGGTAGGTGTTGCAGGAATGCATTCGGGGTACAATTACTTAAGGCTGTTCCGTTTTTCCTGAACACACAGCCACTAAAAAATGGTGTGCTACTGGGACCTGCTTTTCCCCTTCCCCACTTCCTCGCCCTTACTCCTCCCACCCCTCCTTTTTATCTGTTTTATCGGTCCCTGGTCTGGGGCTATGTCCCAGGAGACGTCTCCTTTCCCCCCCCACCAGCAAGAGCTCACCGTGATGTAATGCAGGACCCGCGCAGGGAGGGGAAGCGGCGGCCTCGGCGCCTGGCAGAGGCGGTTCCTTCCCCAGCTGAAAATCGTGATCTCATGTCTCAGTCCAAGGGCGAAAGCCAATAATCCCCAAGCCATTTACGCTTTGCGCTTTTATTAGCAGGGCCCAGGCGGCGGTGCAGGGCTCATCTCAGAGTGGAAGCGGAGAAGGGCATTTTTCCCTTCGCCATTTGGAGGAAATTTGGGGACCGGATAATACCCTTTTCTTCCTCGGAAATGTTGCTTCCTAAGTTTAAGGAGAGAAGACAGATTGGGAGCATAAAGTCCAGCTGTTTTCCTGGCGATGGCCACTGTATATGCAGCTGTTTCTAGTACCAAGAGTTTACAGAGGCAGAGCGAGCGGGGAGAAAGAACCTGGCAAGAAAGTTCATTCACTGAAAAGTCCAGTTTAAACTCCGCGGCTAGCCTCACCCATCTCCTTCCTCCACGTGCCCACTTTAACTTCAATCGTTTAGATACAGAGAACACATTTAATCTCTGCTGCGTGTGTGGTAGACGCCGAGTTTAGGAAAACTCCCAAGATTTATGGAAGAGAACTCCACAGGGACAAGTCAGCAAGATGTAGCTTGTACCAAAAATACATGAGTGTTTCAGGGTACAACCTGCTCGATGATACTCAGATAGTCTTAGCCTCTCCTTCCCCTGTCTCACCAGGAACCCATCTCCCCACTCAGCAAAGAAGCGGGAGAAAGACACCTTTGTAAGATTTTTTTTTTTTAATTCCAGGCGGTAGGAGCACTGCCCTTTCGGTCCTGAAGTCTCTGAAGATCGCAAGGTGCCACAGGCAATCGCTGCGAAAGCAATGACTGGGAAGCGCATTAAAGGGAGACAATAGAAACTAGGGAAGATCCAACGAGAGCTCGCTCAGAGGGCTGAGGATGAAGCTCAGTTGGGAGAGTGCTGGCACATAACCCTGAAAGTCATCCTGAGCGCTACATAAAGTGGGCGCAGTATCATAAGCTTGAAATCCAAGCACTTGGGAGATGGAGGCAGGAGATTAGAAATTCAAAGCATCCTCAGCTATATATGGAGTTTGAGGCCAGCCTGGGCTACATGTCTCCAAAAACAGAACAAAGCGAATCTCTGGGGCAATTCTAAATGGCTATGATATTTCTGGAGCATCTGAAAATAAGTATATTTTTACTTAATGTGAATAGTGAATGTACTATACCTTAATTTTAAGGCTTTAAGTTAAACTTGTTTTAAAATGTTAATTTTCTAGTTTCAAGCTTTATGATTATCATTTGGGGCGACATTGTTTTAAAGAAATATCTCATTCTGTGATGGGAATAGTGATGAGAAGGGAGGAGGATGGGACCACAAAAAGGCTACACTCTGTCTTTAAAGGTTGCAGTCTGACTCAAAGGTAACTGGAGCTTTAAAAGTCTTTCTGGTTCTCACACAGTTTCAGCATGTGGGTCTCACACAGTTTCAAGCTGGGTTCTTTAAGCTCTGATTAGAACTTGAAAGTGTCTTAGGAAGACAGGCGCACAGAAGCAAGAAAGGCCAATGTACAGCTCTTTTCAGTCATCCAGCTCCTTGCCAAAGGTGTCCAAAGGGTCATGTCAGAGCTCCTCTGAAGACCTGTGTGTTTGGGAAAAACACAAACTTTTGCATTTATAGCCTGTCATATTCTCACCTTATAACCAGAATTTCTCACACCGGCACTACTGACATTTCGAGCTGGGTAATTTTTTATGGCAGGTGCTGTTCCATCCATGGTCAATGTTAACTGGTGTCCTTGCCCTCTACCCATCTGAGGTCAATAGTGAAACATCCCAGTTGTGACAACCAAAACTACCTCACCCCTCCCTGTTCCCTGAGGACAAAATCATCCTTGAATATGGACCTTAGGATTTATACAAAGGCCACAGATTTGCTTCTTGTGAGTTCTGAATCAGATCTTCTAGCTCCTATCCGGTGTAAGTAAACAGCATCGCCAAGGTATTTATCACACTGTGACCATGTTTCTTGTGAAGTTCATGGTGGTTTAATGTCCCAAAGTATGGAACAATCTTCCAAAAACACTGGTGTAACTTTGCCCCATACTTTCTGTAAACAATTACAGGACTTTGGTTAACAAAGAAAGAATTTCCTGTATTTTTGGTTTTTGTTTTGCTTTGGGCAGACAGAATCCCACACTATAACACAGGCTGGCCTGGAGCTAACTAGTGCAAAACACACAGCCATCCAACCCTCCCGGTTCAGCCTCCCAAGTATTAGAATAACAGGCATAGCCGGGTGGTTGTGGCATACACCTTTAATCCCAGCACTTGGGAGGCAGAGGCAGGCAGATCTCTGTGAGTTCGAGGCCAGCCTGGTCTACAAAGCAAGTCCAGGACAGCCAGGGCTGTTACACAGAGAAACCCTGTCTCGAAAAACCAAAAAAAAAAAAAAAAAAAGAATAACAGGCACAAACCTCCACCCCCAGTTTGGATACTATTTTGAGGGGACCAAGCATCTCAATTATTTTACATCTTGAGGACAGATGTTCATTATTAGGACTTGTAAAGTTGTTGTGTAAGGACAACAAGGAGGGTCTGTGACATCTGGAGAATGTTCGGTAGTCACTCGACCTAACCCAGAGCATAAGGCCTAGTGCCAGCCATGTTGCCTGCAAGAGTAACACAGAAGCATAGCCATGCTGGGGAACTGGAGATTCCCTGGGAAGAAAAATGTATTGAATTGTATCTTAAGTTGGCAATGAGTAGTAGCTCAGTATGCAGGATTTGGATTGGCTTTACCAGAATCCTGCTCATATCTTGAACATATAACATACTATTATTTGCTGGATTTTTTTTTTGAGGACCACAATAAATGGGAAACAGGCATGGTCTCAGAAAATCTCTCGTCTATGGTCCTTCCTTTGACTACCTAAAGAAATGTTCTAGTTTTATAAGCCTCTGTCTTGACAAAGAACGTAGGACAGCAGTTCTCAACCTGTGAGTCAAAACTCCTTTGGGGAGGGTCGCATATCAGATATTACATTATAATTCATAATAGTAGCAAGATTACAGTTTTGAAGTAACAACAAAATAATTTTTTGGTTCGGTGCACCACAAGATGAGTAACTGTATTAAAGGATCAAAGCAATAGGAAGGTTGAGAGCCAATGATGCAGGGGATGTGCGTTCACAGAACATGTGCTTCTGCAGTTCTGAGTCTAGCTTCCAGGTCTGTGCTTCACCCTTTGTATATTTTCAGGCTACCTTTTCTGTGCCTTGGTTTCCCAAACTAAAATTGGGATAAGAATATTTACTACACAGTTATTTATTGTACATTGTAAGAACTGGAGATGCCATATATGTAATATAAAACAATAGGCCCCAGCCACTGGTAGCACTTATTATTATTTATGTTGGGGTTTCTTGTAGCTGATCTAGAGATCCCCACACATGCCTGTGAGAGAGCTTTCAGAGTGCCTGTGGGACGAAGCCCAAGGTGGAGCATCCAAAAGCAAGGGCGTGGTTTTCATCCCGGTCTCCTGAAAAAGAAGAGACACAGGTGGTATCCCAGGCACAGGACAGGCTTTTCCTATGAAGTTAGCCTTGCCCCACTGATCTGCCAGCTGTGATAAATGAAGCCCTTCATAAAACCTCAGGGCCAAATGAAATATCACTGTTCTTATTGGAGGGATTGATGTCGAGGCAGATAATGCTACTCAGAAGCAAGTATTAAATCATTCCATCAAATAGTTGACATTTTAAAATAGAAACTGGGTCGATTAAAGTCAACATTTGTCGAGGTCCTGTTTCAGAAAATATTGATATGGGTGAGGACGCCTGGCCTCCAGGAACCAAGAATTCAGTAGAAGAGTCCAAGGAAACAGGACAGCCAACTGTGCTGTGAATATCCTAGAGGAGACCCTGAGACAGAAAAAGGTCTTTGGGGACAAACTAAGCAATTTGAATAAAGCGTATCGATTTTAGTGAGCAATAATCTATCAATATTGGGTTCCCAGTTATAATAAATGTACAATATTAATGTAAGGTATGACTAACACAGGAAATTAGGTGTGGTAACTTTGAGAACACTGAGAATCTTTGTAAGTTTCTGTAAATCTAAAACTATTCTAAAATGTAAATATATTTTTCATTGTATATATTTCTGGAATTGTGTTTGTTAGCTTTGCATTACTGTAACAAAATTCCTGAGATAATCCAATTATAAAAGAGAAAGGTTTGTCTTGGTTTCACTGTAGGAGAGTTTGAGTCCATTGGTCCTATTGCTTTTGAGCCTGTGTTGAGCAGTATATTTTGACTCACTAACTCTTCACTTCATGACAACCAGGAAGCAAAAAAGAAGAAGGGTTGGGGGGGCTGGCGTACCTGTGTTCATCCTCACACCTGTTCCTATGGCTTAACTGAACTTCCAAAAGGTTGCACCACCTTCTAAAAGGGCTCTAACACATATGCCTTAGGGGGACATTTATCCACACTTGGAAGGGAAACAATGCAGTGTTTGGTAAAGTTTATTTTTAAAAATATGGACAATATGTGGGACTGTGCAAGTACTAGCTACTCAATTTCTCAAGAATGTCTGTTGGGAGCTGGAGAGATATCTCACTGGTTAAGAGCATTTGTTGTTCCTGCAGAGGATCTAGGTTTGATTCTCAGCCCCCACATTAGGCAGCTGGCAACTGCCTGTAAGCCCAGTTCCAGGGGATCTGATGCTCCTTCTGGCTTCCACAGGTACCAAGCATGCATGTGGTGCACAGACATACATGAGGGCAAAATACTCGCATACATTAGAGAGAGAGAATGTCATATGGAGACCCTGCTTTTCACTTGTACGGTCACTTCAAAGAAAACCCAACAGGCAAACTTGAAGACTTCCCAACAGATTTCATTTAGAATTTATTCCATTTGGACATCAAATGGTCTCTTATAAGATAGAAAAAATAGTAATTTCCAAATATGAATAGAAGTCACACTGCTACCTTAAAGAATGTTCAGGAAAGAATACTGTCTTCTTTTTGCAGTACTGAGGGTTGGACCTGGGGCCTCACACATGCTTGTCAATTTCTCTACCAATGAACAACACCCAGAGCCTTCAGAAAGGAAAACAATTTAAATCTTCCATGTACCACAGTCAGCATGGCCATTGCCATAATGAAATTTGTTTTCACAGGTGTGTGTTTTTACATGGTTATAATAACAACGCACATACTTTCCTTCAGTCTAAATAGGTTTATTCATAAATATACCATTTATGATACCTATGGTCTGACAGACAGTGTGCTAGGGTTGGAGGATACATGAATACAGTGAGCCAAATGACTCCATGTTTGTCCTATTACAATTTATAGCACATATAATGGGCCAATAATAAACAAATGGGTGGTTGTGTTACAGAGTTGGGAGTGGGAAGCACTGTGGAGAGAAGTATAGAGGGTTGTCCTCAGTCTTGGCCAGAGAAACATCTTTGTGCAATGGGTGCAATTAATTCTGAGACTCATAAGTGCTGAGAATAAGAGACTGTTAAGTGCTCAGCCCTAAATGAATCACCTATATCAACAGTCCCACCTGCCCAGCTCAGGAAACATCACAGAAGAAGGGGCAGAAAGATTGTAAGAGCCACAGAATTGGGAGCAGTGCTGGGAAATGCTGTCCTCTAGGCGTGACTGACCATTGTACTCATGAACTCAGTGCAGCTATGGTTACCTGCACAGGATCAACACAAGACCAGTCAACCTCCCAAGGGGCATCACTAATCGGACTCAATGGATGGGGGTTGGGCTCAAGCTTGAAGGTGAGAAAGAGAAGTGACAGAGGTGTCTGGGGGAGTGGGAGAGGAGAGTTTGGAGTGGATATGATCAAAGTACTATATTTATGTGGGTATATATAATATATATTATATATGCACACACATATTACTGGCTAGTTTTGTGTGTCAATTGACATAAGCTGGAGTTATCAGAGAAGAAGGAACCTCAGTTTAGGAAATACCTCCAAGAGATCCAGCTGTAAGGCATTTTCTCAATGAGTGATCCATGGGGAAGGGTCCAGTCCATTGTGGGTGGAGCCATCCCTGGGCTGGTGGTCCTGGGTTCCATTAAAAAAAAAAAGCAAGCCGGGCGTTGGTGGCGCACGCCTTTAATCCCAGCACTTGGGAGGCAGAGGTAGGCGGATCTCTGTGAGTTCGAGGCCAGCCTGGTCTACAAAGTGAGTCTAGGACCGCCAGAGCTGTTATACAGAGAAACCCTGTCTCGAAAAACCAAAAAAAAAAAAAAAAAAAAAAAAAAAAAAGCAGACTGAGTAAGTCATGAGGAACAAGCCAGTCAGCAGCACCTCTTTGTGACCTCTGCATCGGCTCCTGCCTCCAGGCTCTGGCCCTGTTTGAGCTCCTGTCCTGACTTCCTTCAATAATGACTGGCAATACTGGAGTAGAAGACAAATAAACCCTTTCCTCCCCAACTTGCTTTTTTGTCATGGTGTTTTGTCCCAGCAATGAAAACCATAATTAAGATGTATAAATCTTATATCTTATCTATATGTGTGTGTGTATATATGAGAGATTATATATATGTATAAATATATATGTAAAATTGTCAAAGAGTAACTTAAAGTACCGCAAGGTGCAACAGAACTGTTTGTCTTAAGGAGTTGATCTGCTCATTTTAGATGGTCAGGAAATCCCATCTAATAAAGTGAGAGAGTCCTTAAGGAAGTAAGGGACGGATCCCATGTGACTCTGAGGGAATAGGGCCCTCAGAACGGAGGACAGCACATGCAAAGGTCCTATGGAGTGTTGTCCCCTTGTTTTAGACATAGCAAAGGGACAAACAGCAGGAACAGAGTGACCTAGGAGAAGGAGAGCCGCACAAGGACAGGAACAATTGTGTAGGGACTAATAGGCCCTTTTAATTATATTTAAGTATAAATCAGGATGAAACAGACACATTGGAGGGTATTGAGAAGGTCAGAATCTGATTTGGAATTTAAAAGGACCACTCCTTGGGATGTGGTGGCTCATCCTGTGAATCCAGTTCCCAGGAAACCAAGACAGGAGGATTTCCATGAGTTTGAAAACAGTCTTGGCTTCAAAGTGAGATGCTCTCTCAATAAACTAAAAACTGCCGGTTCTGAGGTTGCAAGACTATAATCTCAGTGTGTTGGTTATTTTTGTTGTCAATTTGACACAACCTGGAGTCACCTGGGAAAAGGGACCTCATTTGACTAACCATCTCTGAGATTGGCCTGCGATCACTCCCAGTTTTCCACTTCCCAGTTCCCCCAGACACCTCTGTCACTTTCCTTTCAGTTTGAGGGCCCAGGCCATGGTGGGCTGCACCATCCCTAGGCAGGTGGGTCTGAACTTTTTAAGAAAGCTAGCTAAGCAAGCTAGTGGGTGAGCTAGTAAGTAGCATTCTTCCACGGTTTCTGCTTCAGTTCCTGCTTGAGTTCCTATCCTGACTTCCCTGAATGACGAACAATGTTCTGGAAGTATAAGCCAAGTAAATCCTTTCATCCCCGCAAGCTGCTTTTGGTCAGAGTGTTTAGCACAACCACAGAAAACCAAACTAAAACATTCAAGTACTTGGGAGGCAGAAGCAGAAGGATGGGAAGAAGGTCAGGGCCAGCCTGAAACTGACCAAGACTCTGTTTCAAAAGAAAATGGGGAAAGAAGAATGAGGTTGTCACTGAGCCTCAGCCTAGCATGTACTAGGTCATATTTCAATCCCCAGTACCCTCTCACACCATCAAAGGAGACGGACCATTGTCTGTCCTCATTACGATTGAGGAATAAATGAGGCTGGTACCTAGGACTGAGGAAGTAGAGGAATGATGAGGCTGCTTGTATTCTGCAAACTATCTGAGGAGAAGCTGACAAGACTTGCTTACAAGAGTGGTTGCCAAGGATTCAAAGATTCGAAAGCCAGAATCCCTGCTGTGATTCCAGTGCGCATGAGCTCCAACACTTGGTCCCCAGTTCACAGTGCTGTTCTAGAAAGCTATGTCCTGGGGCCTAGCTGGAGGAAGTGGGTCTCTAGTAGGGGGATTAGGAGTTAGAGCCCCAGTTGCTTCATCTCCTCCAGGCTCTGGAGAGATGCGAAGGTATTAAAGGTATGCACCACCTCACATGGCTTTCTCTGACAATTTGAGTACTTTTTAAAAATAAATTTATTTATTTTTAAAAATAAAATTTACTTATTTAAAAATAAAACCTTCAATTTGTTAACATTCAAATTTGTGAAGAAATACTTTTTTTTGTTTGTTTGTTTCTTTGTACATCCGTGGTTGTCTTGGACTCACTCTGTAGACCAGCCTTGAGCTCACAGAGATCCACCTGCCTCTGCCTCCTATGTGCTGGGATTAAAGACATGCACCACCACACCTGGCTAAGAAATACTTTTTTATGTAAAGAAATATTTTTTTCCTTTTCTTCAAGTACATGTAGTGTTCAGACTATTTCTTTTCCTGTTGGTTATTTTTCATTTTATTCCAGTAAGTTCTTAATAAAGACAGGACAGGTCAATTTTATTGCTTATTCAGGAGGTACATCCTATTTTGTCGTGTTTGTTGTCTCAAAGCCAGGTCACCGCTTGCTGGTGTTCCTCTGCTCACACTGGGACTTCCTACACTTGTTTCACTTGTAACCCCCCCCCCTTTTTTACCCAAGAATTTTACACAACCCTGGGTAGATAGGTGTACAAAATAAGAATAGAACCAATCATCTGATCACAAATCATAAAGAATTATATTTTTAAACAATTATATGCTGTGTATGTATATATATATATAGGCTTGCCATTTATTAAAGTCAAAAGCAAATTTGTATATTAATGATATTAATGTTTGTTTAACTTTAGATAAAAAATAAAGTTTAGTTAAATATTAGATATTGCAGAACATAGAGCATCTTCTCCATTTTCCCCCCAGAATCGAATGATCTTTGATTGTATCACACTGTATTTTTCCTACATATTTAATACAAAATTGGAGAAGTGTGTTTAGGACCATTTCAAAAATTGTTGGAAATTCTGCCTTCATCTAAAACCAAAACTCACTTAATTTTTATTGTATTTTATTTTGTTTTTTTTGTTATATTTGGGTATGAAGAGATGACTCAGCAGTAGTTTCGAGCACTTGCTGCTCTTGCTGAAGACCCAGGTTCAATTCCCAGCACCGACATGTTAGCTCACACTCATCTGTAGCTCTAGTCCCAGGGGTCCTGAAACCACCTTCTAGTTTCTGAGGGCAACACACACACACACACACACACACACACACACACACACACACACACA